>OY987288.1:15042000-15520550 GCA_963920785.1 Sphagnum contortum
ACCCTTTTAAGAAGGATGATGAGTAGCAAAAGGATTTTTTATAGGATCTTGGTTTTTTAATTATGAAAAATCAATGGCGATTACAATGAATAATTGTTTAATTTTACATTTATGTCCTTGAATTGTCTTTCCTTCTATAATATAATTTTCTCATGAAATATTACCTAAATTGGTGGAAAAACAAAACAAGTATATGTTTTTACCAAGTCGGAAGATTGCATATTTGTAACAACAAAGTTTTGATTTATGGATGTCCAAAGGGGGCACATGATATTTTTGTTTTTATGATTAATTTTTCAAGATTTGATTAATTAGCCTAAAAAAATGATTATTTGCAGTATTTGAAGCAACAAAAATTGTCGGTCAAGCCTTGGCCACCAATTTGACATAATTGTTTGATCAATCTAGATTTAAAAAAACTATTGCATATGTGAAAGATGAAAGGTCAAATTTAACTATAATGACAATTGCCTTAAAATCAATAATTGTTAAATATGAAATTTTAAGTTTAGATGAAAGTTTTCAAAGCACTTGTGTTGGCCATGTGTTTTTGAAGGCATGTTAATATGCTACAACTGATGAAAAGGTTTGCAAAAACCTTGGAACATTGAAGCATGTTTGAATTTGAACACTTACTTTCAAAAATTGAATATTTTAGTGAAAACAAGGTGAATTAGTTTTTTGTACAATTTTTTTCTTCTTCTTTACTTTATTTCATTTAAGTTTTTTTTGGTTATTCAATTATGCTTATTTGAAACACAAAATTTGCTTAATTTTGGTTGTAGGTTTGCCAACAAAATTATCATGTTCCAAAAAGCCTTGCAATTCAAGGATGCTACCTTTTCTACAACAAATAAAATATTTTCAAAGTGGCAAGGTGCTTCCTTTTTTTACTTGATACATATCTCAAATAATTGTGCATTCCCTTTCTCTTGTTGTGAGTGCATGTGTTTTGAACTAGTATAATATCCACTAGTTATTATTTGATGTATTGCAATCTACCAATATCATGTGCTTAAAATGCAAGGAAGAAGTTACAAACCCACTTGCCTATATTAATTTGATTCATGATGATTCAATAATTGTCTTTGTGTTTTTTTTTTCTATGAAATCAAAAGGAAATTTGTGGTGTTCTAAAATTGTTCATTCTTTAATATGGATATTTTCAAACTTGAGGAGATGTGCTTTACAATCAAAACATTTAGAAATATTGAGATTTGTGAACAAAAATTGGCCAGATAATCCTATAATTGATTGTAAACCACTTTTTAATTTGGTGGAGCTAATTGAAAAAGATTTAGATTCTGAGGAGGAGTTAGAAGAATTTGAAAATTCTTTTGACGGGGATGAACATTTGGACATATAAAACGTTCACAAAATTTATTTTATTTCAATTTATTTTAACAATTAAGAAAAATCGATGTATGAAGTAACAAAACTTTTGATACCTTTTCTGTAAGAAACACCGTTGAAAACAGACGGATATGAAGTGTTTGAAAACCATGACTTTGAAAAAAGAATTCTATTTTTAAAACCCTTTGTGGGTCCATTTTTTTATGTATTAAAAAAAGAACTGATTGAGTAATCAAAAAAGCTTCTCAAACCTGGACCCAATGGGTCTCTAAAGGAACTAAGACCCGCCCAACACTTGGTCTAGACCATGCAAAGTCCATATATTAATAATACAATTTGTGGGTTTTGATTTCCCTTCCAAAACATTTCACAATTTGGATAATAAATGCATGTCCTTAGTTTAGATGGGGGTATTAGTTGAGGTTGAAAGTGTTAAAAAAACTGTTTTAGAAATAGAAATTTCATGAAGCCAATGAGCAGGCTGAAGGGGGGCTTAGTTTACTTCTTTGGGATTTTTTTCGTGGTCATGGGGGTGAGGGGGGTGGGGTGGGATTTTTTTTCTTTTGGTCTATTCTCAATGTGCTCCCACTGTGTACCCATCAAGTTCTCAGTGCATCCCTAAGACGTTCTCAACAGCACCTCATTTTTATCCCATATTGTTTGGCCATGGTTCAACTTCCATGTATTAAAGTTGGAAAGAGAAGCTCAAAGGGAAGCATGACAAAACATGCCCTATGCTCTAAAACTACTGAGGATGGCCCAATCTATTAACTCCTAAGCAAAAAAGGACAAAGAAATTTAACATGCACCTGTGCCACTCACTAACTTAATAGAGGCAGTAAATAGGTGAGTGCCCAAGTTTGCAAAAAAGGAAAAGGATAAAGGTGATGCTGATGCCAATTGGAAGGCTTAATAGATCAGAGCTTAGAACACCGCATGTGTCTTACAAAAGACAGAAGTCCACAATCACGGAGTAAAGCTTCTTATGGAATGTTCATATGTTCACAATTTCAGTGACACATTTCTTGGATCATTCACTATTTATCTGTGCATCGTCATTTTAGACATGAGATTTAGATTGGGTATAGAATCCATTGCAAGGGAAATATTGCTATGCATTGATCAATAGTTTCCAAACATAGAAGGTAAGCCTCTCTAATTTCCTTAACATACATATGATTCCCAAGATATTAACCATCCCATAGCCCAATTGATTCCAAGACATGGCCACCCTACAAGTGCTTACAAAGTTCACTTCATCGCTAGGCCAAGCGAACTGTAAGCTGTGGATGATCGCCACCTTAGTACTATCCTAGATTCCTTTAATACAACACTTGTCAGATGTCCAAGACTAGGAACTACCTAATCATGGAGATTGTAACTGAACTACCAGCTTGTTTTTAGACAAGCCAGCCCTCGATTGACCCTGTGAATGTAGAGGGAAAGCCATAGGAAATAAGTAGTTCAACAATCCTAAACTCATCATAATTTGTTTTAGGATTGCCTTGATTCAATATTTATTAAACAAGTAAAAAATAAAACTGTTTAAGATCCTCTTAGAAATTAAAATCATTAAAGATTTTTTTTTTGGGTGTGTACCTAAACCAAGGAACGCAAATGTAACTTTTTTGAAACTTTTTCCTTATCACTCATTTTGAATAATTAAATTAAAATTTTAAATTCTCCAAGACTCAAGGGTTAGGAGTCTTCTTTTGATATAAATTTGAAATGACTTTTTAAAAAAAAAGTGAGTCCTATGTTAAAGTTGGGTGAACTTCGTGTGACATTTTTAATGATACAAAGATGGATTCCTTGAATTCTTGAACAAGTTTATCCTTTGAATTCCTTGAACAAGTTTAACTTAAAATGATGATAGGCATCATGCTCTTCTTGGGTTATCCTCCATTTGTTTTTCTCCAGCCCCTTGCATGTAAATCAGAAGGGAGATGCAAAGGAGATCAGATCTGCCACCATGCTATACGTTGCAACAAAAACATCAGCCATTGTGAAGTGTGTAGCTGGTTGATGGCCTGAACTGGTAGAAGCAAATTCAGATGGAGCCACTTCAAATGCCACAGCATTTGTTGGGGCCAAAAATGAGCTTGATGTAGAGTTTGTTGCTATTTCATCAGTTGAGCTGGTAGGAGGAGATTGAACTATCACTTCAAGCATCTCGATATTTGGCGGGGACAAAAGAAGGGTTGCAACATCTGTGGAGGTTGTAGCTGTTTGATCACCTGAGCTTGAAAAAGCTATTCCATTTGCTTGGTCCTGTTCATTTGCCTCTGCATTGGCTGCCAGCAATGTCTTAGAAACAAAAGATTTAGTCATGAATATTTGATTTTGCAATCAGAAATTATAGTCAATATTTCACTTTTTTCCCAAGCACACACCATTTCCTTAGTTGCCCAACCTTTCACATTTTGATGTCTTGACATTATAAAACAACTGTGCACAAGTTGCTCTTGTGTAGGGCAATGCCCCCTGAGTGTGGAGTTCTGGAAGTAAGTGCCCAGCTGAGGTGGAGCCAAGGGGCAGTTACTTGCAGAACTCCCCCACTCTGAAGGTGTTACCGAGCATGCAAATCTATGCAATTTTTATTTATTTATTTTTCCTGTCATACCTGGAGGGTGCTTGCCTGGTATCATGGGAAAAAAAAAGGATGCTGGGCATTTCAGAAAATGCATTTCATTTTCCAAAATGCCCCCATAAGATTTTATGCTCTGTAAAGGTACCTCCAAATACACAAAGGAAAAATGGTGGAGGTTTTTGCATGTGTAGTTAGCACTTGAATCAAAGATTGCAATGTGCCTTGGCCATTTCCTTAATAGCAGGAAAAGGCCACTTGCAGTCTTGCACTGAACAATGTCCCAACTAAAAACTGCCAGAAAATAGTTCATGGATAATACTGAAAGAACTCAGAATCACTTTGTTGCAGCAATATTATTGAGAAGGTAAGAAAAGACGACAATTATTTCTCTGTTACACAAAATTTCAGTTTTAGTCCGGATCTTGTTTCAACATCAATAAGTTTGGTTGTTTGTGAGGCTGACTTAACACTCCAGCTCATATCTGATCCATGTACCATCGAACAATTTCCGCAGCAAACTACCCACACAAAGGTTATGGCCAAGCTCAACAAGATTTGTAATATGTATTAATCTAACAAAATTAAGCTCACAAAGCAAGTGGAGAATCGCGAATTTTCAGAAATGGGGTTGGATGTGTTGTGTGCAATAAGCTTACCTCTGCCGCCAGCTGCTGGCGACCTTTGGCCCATCTCATACACATACTGCAACAACCTGCCCATAGCAACGATGCTGATGCCAACTCCAAGAAAAACCCCTGCTGTGAATGCAGAAACAGGGCTAGTGCCAGCGCCTAATGCGGTCGGTGTGCCGCCCATTGATCTGAAACTCCAAGCACAGTTGTGCAATTACTGTGGAGCACCGAGGGCTGTAAACATGAAAAGCGCACTATATTATTAGCTATCCGGCTCCAGGATTCAACTCTGACTCTGTCTCCCTCGCGATGTTCGAACGTAGAAACATGGCGATCAAACTCAGAAATCTAGTTTGCTCTTTGCAAGCTGAAAACTCTTGCGATTCTGACTGCAGCTCAATCAATCGTTGCAAAATAATTAGCTCCAGAAGCTGATACCAGCTGATTTCCCCTTTCTTGAAAGATATTAATTAGGTGAGCATTCCTCCCCAAAGAAAACAAGAATGGCCAACAGCTTCTCCAAAACAAAAAGATTAATTATTACTCATTGAATTTGCTAGCCAGCAAGAAATCTGTGTATCCGTTTTGTTTCCAATTTCCAGAGGAGTAGTTACACTGTCTCCAAAGCAAAAACCATGGTACTACTAATCATCAGATTGTAAGTTTGCATTCTACAAAATCTATTGCCGTGAGGATCGCACTTACGAAGACACTCGTCCTCTGGTTCCACACCTGTTAGACCAGTCCTTATTCACCGTAGCCTAGGAAAAACGAAGAGCTTTGAAAATTGCAGTGACTAGCTAGAGTGAATAGTTTGAACAAACACGGAGCAAGCGAATGAGTAGGACGCAATCGATCAATCAAGCGCACAGGAAAGATAAATTGAGCAAGCGGGAGTGTAAGATGTCATGGATCAGTCGAGAGGAGGCAGAAAATGTGGGAGGTAAAGGCAGGAGGGGATGATGACATGGTCTCGAAATTATTGCAATGAAAATGTGATTCTAAAATTCACGCTGTTCTGAAATTTCCCGAAAGAGATACGATGAGGATCCAAGACTCTCCAGTCTTGGCCAAAAACGAGGTCTCAAAACTTGCCATTTCTGAGCTAAAACGAGGTCAAAAAGAGGTCTCAAAACTTGCCATTTCTGGGCTAAAACGAGGTTCCAAAACGAGGTCAAAAAGAGGTCCCAAAACTTGCCATTTCTGGGCTAAAACGAGGTCCCAAAAAGAGGTAAAAAAGAGGTCCCAAAACTTGCCATTTCTGGGCTAAACGAGGTCCCAAAACGAGGTCAACAAGAGGTCTCAAAACTTGCCATTTCTGGGCTAAAACGAGGTCCCAAAACTTGCCATTCTTGGCCAAAACGAGATCCCAAAACGTGGTGGAAATCGAGAGCGAGAGAGAGAGCGCGAAGAGAAGGGAGCGAAGAAGGGAGATGCTGCAGCGATGGCGCCAGCGCAGGTGCGGCCGCTTCCTTCACCGTTCAAGCGCGTCCTTCTCCGGTGTTCTGTCGATGTAAGAAGTGCTTACCACTCGCCATGCAATCGTTATGCTGGGTCTTTTTTTTGAAATTTTCCGCGAAGTGTTAAGTTTGCTTTTATGTCTTGGTTTCTTTTCTGGAGGTACTTGACCTAATGTTTATGCTCACACATCCTTTTCTTCTTCTGAAATTTCCCGCTAAGTGCATTGTTTGCTTTTTTTTTCTCGACCTATTTCTCTATACATCGTTGTTCTGGTTTGTAATCTGGAGGAGGAGGAACCGTAGTTTCTGTAGACCGCCGCAGGCAAATGATGTAGTGTAGGCGGTTTTTTTTCCCCTCTCTTTTCCTTCTATTGGTTTTTCATCATAGACAGTTTGGTAGATTGTAGATTTGGGCTTCGATTTGCGGGGAGAAGCAAGTGATGTCTACTTTGAGGGCAAACCAAACTTGTGCTGATTTTTCTATTTCAGCATCGTCAGTAATAGGGATTTGAAATCGTTAAGTCTTTCTCCTCTGCTATCTTTGTCATATGCATAACCTTCAGAGTGCACAAGGAGTTAGTAGCATTATGGTTCCTTGAGACTGCTGGTGATGCTACAGATGCAAGCTTATGGTCAGTGTGTAACCAGCAAATTGCCAGCAGTGGAGTTAGGAATTTGTGAGAAGGAGTTCCGGGCACTAAAAACTTGCATGGAGAGAGTGGTAAGTCTTATCCTTTGTGCTTGTTGTCATATATATATTTTGGTGTCCATCAGCAGCCACTCCTCTCTCTACCTGTCTCTGGCTCTGGCTCTCTATTTGTTGATTTTCTCCAAGGGTATAGAGAGTTTTCAACTGTGATTTGCTGTCGAGGTATAGAGTTGTCAAATGCTCAAGCTGAAGTGGTGACATGTACAGGTTAAAAACAAGGGGTAATCAATGCCAAAGTTCTCAGTTTCTGGATCCAGTTTGAGGTTGCAAGAAATGGGCAAAACACAAGCTTCAACAAGTGCACAGGGAGGTGCAGTCTTGGGAGGTTCAGGGGCAACATCACATGTATACATCCAGTACCCACCCTTGCGATGTGACATCCCAGGTGCAGCAGGGGTGATGTATGATGATGGCAACAAGCTATTGCTGGTGCCTGCTCCAAGCAAGGTAAATGGCTTGTTACCTGCTCTTATTTCCTCTCCATAATCCTTGGAGTACATCTGAGAGAGCATGAACCCCATGCCAGGAGAAGGGAAGCAACCCCTTCTACTGGAGAGAACCCAAAAAGTGCTCTGAGGGGAAGAAGTGCCAACAGATGATATTCTCCACATACTGCGAATCTCATTTTGACACCACTCTTTAACAAAATCAGTTTCCATCCTAGTCTGCTTGCAAGGATCTCTAACATGAAGGTCATTCCTAATAGCCTTCCAAGTTGCCAAGCCAACTTCCACCACTGAAATCTGAGCACTCTTGAGAATTTGGGTCTTGGAGTGGTAGCCTGACTTGGAGAAGTCTGACAGTAGCATAACAGGAGGAGGTGTCTTCTGTTGTCATCCTCACTTCTCTAACAAATTTGCAGGCTTCTGTGAGCAACAACTCGATATAATTGTGGATATGGAATGTAGGTGTACTCTTGGCCAGCCAATCAGCACCCGCCTCCTGAGACCCCTGGGGTGACTAATATCAAGGAAGGCCCTATTCTTGGAGTAAGATTCTCATTGGATTGCAAGATTTTGGCTATTCAGCGCACAAACCATGAGATTGAGTTCATCAACAGAGAGAATGGCACAGGTTTTTGCCAGCAATGCAAGAGTGGCACTGACCGAATTTTTGGTTTCTTCTGGACTGACTGTCCTTCTTGTGACATTGTCTTTGTCACCACGAGGTGTGAACAAGTAGCTATTCAAATTTTGAGATTGGAACATCTCTATGTAATTATTGATGTACTCCATAGTTGGATCACTATGCAACTTGTTGATGTGTACCAGGAATTGCACCTACTGAACAATTATTTTGATGTCTGTCTTGTGGGCATGCTGGTGTTCAGTGGGCTGGAGTTGTATGCGTTATACCAGGGCAGGAATTCATTGAAGTTTCTAGATATCAAGAAGGCAAATGTGAGTTGGTATGTATACACTCATGAGAGCCGCCTTGTCCTTCTGGCATCAGGAATGCAATGCAAAACTCTTGCAGGCTATCAGGTTAGTTCACACATCCATCACTGATTTGTGGGTGCATCTATCTTTTGGCAAGCTTTATCACACACCTTTTGCAATGTTGAACAAACTGCAAGGAGTTGTGTTGGAGTTTGGATCACAATATTGCACATGTGTTGCTCAGTTTGCTGCAGGAGGAATAATTAGGTTACCAAAGTATGATGTGATGATGGCCAAAGCAGATGCAAATCGAAAGCCTGTGCTGGCACCAGAGGATATCCGCATAGCTACCATGTATGCACATCCATAGAAGCCTTAAATTCTGCTTCTTTATCTCTGGATTGTTGATGTTGGGTCATTGCTACTGTTCTGCTTGAATTTGCAGAAATGACAGTAGTTTTGTGGTTGGGACTTGGATCAGGTATGGCAGGCTTTATTGTCTGCAGGTGGATAGAGTTGCGTTGTGCATTCACATGTACCGCTTTTACAGAGATGCTGTGGTGCCTCAGGTAAAGATTGCTGACTTTTCTGTGTAGTGTCTCAAATAACTTTCTACCTGAATGTTGAACTCCAATAAATGAAGACCCTTTGCTTTGTACTGAGAACATGAACTTGGGTATGGAACTTGGACCTCTTAACATTCTAGAGCTCCTGCATAGTTTTACATTAGTGGTATAAAAATATGAAAAGGCCATTGTCCACATTTCCTGTAATGAAAGCCAATCAGATCTGTGGTTCAGAATGGTGTTGAGTCAGGATCTTTCAGGATCTTCTGTGTATCTTGTGTGTACAAACCAACCCATTTCTGCCTTATTTAGTTTGCTTTTATATTTTGTCTGCTCACTGTGAGATATGAAATTTGATCTTTGAGATCTGTACTATGTTTCCAACCAGAGGAGGTTCCCTTGTTCTTTTCTTATTTTCCTGTTTGTGGCAAAGCATGACAGACAGTGAAGTTCTCTGCTTGATATATCCTTACAAATGTATAGATTCTTTTCCCCCTTGATGGTATTTTTTTAGTGTTGTTTTGGAGTTTTCTTTGTAATCGTTTAGATATGTCCTTTTCCTCAGGAGCAGACTACGTGAAATGATGTTCTATATATGCAAAGGCTGATCCACTGTGATTCACCTTAAAGAGTCCTGTATCATCTCTTGTTGGTGCTAACTAGGTGTCTCCATATTGTTTGCAGGGCTCCTTGCCAATATACTCACCGCACGTGGCAATTAGTGTTGTTGATAATGTGCTGTTAATTCACCAGACCGATTCCAAAGTGGTTTTGCTCTATGACATTCTTTCTGACACTAAAGTTCCAACCTCAGCACCACTCCCTCTTCTTCTCAGAGGCGGCCCGCTCTCATCTGACTCATCCATCCAAAGCACAGAGAAGGACAAGAAGAGAGTTTTGATGAATAGGGAAGCAACTATATATGGGGATGGCTGGGTATTTGTAAATCCAGACTTTGTGTTAGACCATCTCCATGGTCTCCTTTGGCGGGTGCGGCTGGATTTGGAGGTGTGTAGATTTCTAATTGCAAGGTCTCTGTTATCTGCTTTGCAAGTTGTAGAGTTGATGTTTGCAGGTGCAGATGGAGAGTATGACTTAAAGCTCACTCTTCTTGTGCTGTTGTATGTTGTATGTTTCAGGCTGTAGCTGCCAGCACATCAAATATACCAGTGTTGCTTGCATTTTTACAGCGACGACGACATGAAGCTGCAAAGGTTCTTCCTCTTATATTCTAGAAGCTTTCAACTTCAGTAGTACTCACTCAGATGTGTGCTTATTGATGTACTGTCTCCATGTCCAAATGTTTGAGGTGCTGATGGCAAATGTTTTTTTGAAGGCAAAGGAGCTATCATTAATGGTGATGCGATTGATGATACTGGAGAGGCGGCCTCTGACTGTGATAGGGACTGCAATGGATGTTCTCACCTCCTCCTATGCACAAGGTGCAAGGCCACCCAATGGTACAGGAGGCTCAAGCTTCCAACCTACCCAGTTCACCAAACCTCTGGCCTCAACTATTGCAGGAATCACCTTAAGTGCAGGGTCTAGGGGAGGCGGACCTTCATCTTTGACAGCAACCCCTGGGGTGCAATCAGCAGTTGTGATGTCCTCATCTGGAGCTGCATCATTGAGATTGCCACAGGATACAGAGGACTCTGGGGATTCAGAGGATGATCAGGTTCAAGCTTCTGCTCCTTTGAGGCCAGAGCAGGGTTTGGCTACTGAAGATGTTTTAGAAAATACCTTGGATCAAGCGATTACGGGAAGTCCTGAGATTGAAGAAGAGTCTCCCACATCTGTCTCCCGTGATCTGTCCTCTGAAAGCAGTGGGAGGTTAGTGTCTCAATCTTAAGATCTTTGAATCACCCAGCTTTTGTTCTTGATGAGATCACCTAGAGGATGAGACAGCTCAGAAGTAGAATGGTCCATACGATAACAAAGAGGATTGATTGCAGGGCTATGATCCAGGAAGTCCAGAATAGCATTTCCATGGAGCCTTCGGTGTCAAGCAGCCCATCTCTTTCAGGATTGCAGGGTATTCGGATGGGAATTGCTGCACCACTGATCTCCCCTGAGGAAATGCAGCAACGTGTGTTCATGGCTGTAGAAGAAGAAACAGTTGTGGACACTGTCTTCTTAGTCTCGGTCATTGTTGAATATATGAGAAGGTATGGCCTCTGCATCCTACTTTGCCCCAAGACATTGGAGTTTCTGTAGTTGTGATAATTGTGCACAGCTACTCTCTGATTGTGTGTAATCATCAGTGTATATTTCTGATTGCAGTGCAGCAAGGGAACATGTGCGTGTTCCACCAGGACTTCAGGCCTTTTTGGTTAAGCTGCTAGCTAGAGATGAGCGCTTTAATGAGCTTCACCAGTTCATAGCAGGGAAACTTGTGGAACCTTCAAGGGCAGTTGCTTTGCAGCTTGTGGAGGTTGGGACCCATCATACTCCCACACGTAAACTTGGCATGGAGATGTTGAGACTGCTCCATGCTCACTCTGACTATGTGAAGTTGCTTCTGCAAGATGGGCGCATGCTTGAGGGCCTACGCTACATCCGGCGGAATAAGGTGGTTCTCTCTGTCTCTTCCTCTCTTGTGCTTCTAGTAACTGGGCTTCCACATTCCAATATAATCAGTGTTCAGTCCCAAAGGGGTGATTTCTTCATGACTTGTATGGAATCCATTCTGTTGCCACTTCCTTGAAATTTTTATTTTGTTTATCCTAAGTTGTGTGTGATCATGAGTATAGTTTCCCAAATGCTGAAGGGTGTAAATGAATATACCTCAAGAAGGATCAGTATTCAGGGGGCAAGAGAATTCTCTTTCCTCATCTTGCCCTCCTGAAATTCTTCTCATTTTATGTGCAGGTGGATTCTGTGCCACCAGTTATGTTTCTGCAAGCTGCAGCTTCTGTCAATGATGCCCAGAAGCTGGCTGCTGTTTTTCGTTTTTGCCTGGACTTCATCCCAGGTTTCCAGCAAACCCCAGATTTCATCACATATTCCTCTCGTCTCAACCAGCAGTGTACTGTTGGGGACGGGGACACCTGGTAGTTAATCTGGGATTTTTCTCTTACATTTATGAATGACAGAGACTTGAGGAGGTAGTCAGCTCCAGAGATGGATAAAGTCAAACTTGCAAGTACAGATTGATATCAAAGTAACATTTTCAAACCCACAACTTCTGGGAAAGATTCTTTCAATTGTGATATCCCCAGTGAAGTCCCTGGATCCAACCAACAAGTGCATCTTGAATATGGCAGTTTGGACATGGATGTGGCAGCCCATGGTGTGAATGAACAGCTGTCATGACACCTCTAATTTTCCGTCAGAGGTAATGCGAGTGAGTTTTGGTGGAATAGGTTGGTCTCTATATTTCCCATTTGCCAAGAAATTGTGTAGTTCGTACAAAGCCGACAAGACACCAGAGAACTCACCAATCCTGGTGTTGTCACTGTGTCTTTTTTGAATGGATTTTGACTGGTGTTTTGTAGTTCAACATTTTTATTGTGTAGCTAGTGTATAGTTGCGAGTATGATGATACTGAAATTGGACCTATTTTAGACTTTTGAAGTCATCAAATGTTTTGAAACCTAAATTTCCATTTGGGTACGGAAGTTGAATGAAGAGATGTTAACTGAGTTCTGGTGGATTCATGAGAGTATTGAACATTCTTTAGTCTGGTTTTGTCAGCCATACCTGAAAAGGATAAAGACGTCCATCCTAGTATTCTATGTTTATAATTTGACCTCTTGCTGATTAAGATATATTTCGGCTGATTGATGGTACATGTGAACACCGCATGTAATCCTTGAATGTGTATGAGGTGAGGTTCTGGAGTGTTTGCACTTAGAGCATCTCCAGTGGTGCTTAGTATGTGACCCTCCAAAAATATGTCTCACCTCCAAGTTTAGTTATTTACTTCTTTCCAAATCCACTCATGAAACTAAAACTGGGACTACAGATAAGTGGGAGACAACTAATAGCAAACCACCAACAGAGAGCAGCAGTCAGATCAGATTTAATAGTCTTCTCTGGAAGGTGTTAGGCTTTGTTGTGCCTTTTACTAGCCTCAGTGAACTGTGAAAATGTTGGGCCAAACCATTTTGCTGAGCCAAACCAATGTATTTTGACTGGGTTACACAATCCCTGCAAGAGTTCATACCTATAGACAAGTGAAAGCCTGTGTGCCTTGGGAGGCCACTTGAGAACATGAAGTTCCACATGAAAATCTACCTGTTTCATAATCAACTTGAAACCAGTGATTTTTCTGGGTGTGAAAATTTTGCTGTTTCATAAACCTGAAAAATCTGATTTTAATTGATGGAAAGGATTTTGAATGAAATTTTTTTTCCCAAGTTCTCAAGTTTTTTTAAGGAATCTCTTTTGTTAGAAATTGCCCTATTTAAAAAAAATAGTTTCTACTAGGTAGCCAAGAAAATGGAAGGCTCCTTCTATTTTCTTGTGAATGATCAACACTTTGGTTATAAGTTCCCACAGTAGCCAACATGATAGAAGGATGCTTAGATTTTTCAAATTTCACTGATAGACAAATTTGGCTAAACCTTTTTTATGGATGATCATCACATTAGTAAACATATTATCTTTTTTACTGGCGAAATTTTGCCAAAAATTGAAACTATTAAATTTGAAAATTGAAGGATTTCAATTGCCAAAAGGGAGGGGAAAAAACAAGAAAAAAATCACAAAAAAATTATGTTTGGTTTTCAGTAATGTAGCCATAAATATAGAAGCTCAATTCAAGATTTGTACTTTATATCTGGTTTATAACCAGATTTGGCTAAATCTCCCGTAAGGATGATTGCCATTTTTCCTACATATTCCGGTTGATGATTGCCACTTATGCTACATTAAAAAAAAATCAGAAAATTAACACTCTTTTATTTAGTTAGTAGTTACATCACAAAATTGTTATAAGAAAGGACACTGCTATCTACATTCAAGAAGCACCTCCAAGTACCCAAAATAAGAACTAAGTTAGGGGTACTTTGGATTATGTAAGAAAGTTAGTTGCAGAGTTGGAAGTTGGAACTTTTTGGGGGGGGGGGGGGGGAGCTGGTGTTTTGCAGAAAGAAAGAGGCCTGCATGCAGAAGAGAGATAGCCTAAATAAGCAACTAGTCTGCTGGGGTCTGGAGTTAGTGTAATAAGAAGAAACCCAAAAGTGGTAGGTAGTTGAAAAGGGAAAAAGCCTCTCTCTCTCTCTCTCTCTCTCTCTCACACACACACACAAACACACACACAGAGGAGTCAGGAAGCCATGGAAGTAGGTATTACCATTCTCAGCCATGAATTTGGAATCATGATAGATTATATAGTACTTTTAAAACTTATCAGATTCAGGGGAGTCAGACACAGGATGAGTTGTTTGTTAGATTCATGTCCATGACATTCAAACTGTACCTCTTGATTCCCAAAGAAGTCAATGGAAACGGTCAAAAAATAGAGTTATCTGTAAAGTAACCCTATGTTTGGGCCTCCTTTCACCCCCTATCCCCCCTTTCAGTGATATCAGGAAAAAGGAAAGAAGGATGAAACTCAGTTTATCACCAAAATTGATGTTATCTGTAAAGTAACCCTGTGTTTGGGCCTCCTTTCACCCCCTGTTCCCCCTTTCAGTGATGTCAGGAAAAAGGAAAGACAGGATGAAACTCAATTTGTCACCAAATTTGATGTTATCTGTAAAGTAACCCTGTCTATGGGCCTCCTTTCACCCCCTATCCTCCCCCCCCCCCCCCCCCCCCTTTCAGTGATATCAGGAAAAAGGAAAGACAGGATGAAACTCAGTTTATCACCAAAATTGATAGTTTTTTGAGTTTCATCCCCCCTTGAATGCTAATGCTAATGTTTTTTTTGCAGGTCTTTTAAAAATCTCACCATCTGTATGACCAAACTCAAGGTTCTAGTGCTGTGTTTTGCTGTGATTACAGATAACTCTAATATGTCAATAATTTTATTTCATTTTTCCCTCTTTTCTTTTCCCTTGGTAACAGCTTTTTTCACTCAAGGTCTCTTCTTCCCAATTAAGTTAAAAGAAGAGAAAAAGAAACAAGAGATCAGATACCAAAAAAGTTGAAAGTTGAAAGTGGACAAGCAAGGGATAGGAGATCTGCCCACCTAGGGTACACCAGCAGTAGTAGGTAGTAATATATTGGCTTGTAAACACTAATTTGGATGAAGCTTAGATTTTAAATAGGTAGCACCAAATTGAGTTTTGGACCTGACCTTTGAATGTGCACATGATACATGGTAGCATCCTTTCCAAAAGGGTAAATCACAAATGTGATTGATTAGCTTTGATTGGCCGGTCACAATGATTGACCCATGTGGCGGTGACACTAATTGATGTTTAATTTTACACCATCCCATAATTTCAATTTTTGCATGAGCGAGGGTTAAAAAATAACTTGCACACATTAGAGATATGTGTTAAATGAAAGGAATCACAACATCAGTACCCAAAGTTTAGTGATAAAGGAGTGAAAAAAAAAAATCTATATAATTTTTTAAATTATTAAATAGGGAATGAAATTCTAATTATTACCAAATTCAGTAGTAATATGAGTTTCACCTCCCTTATATTTTTTCATGGGCAACTTCACTATAGTGTGTGTAAGAGTGCAACAAATATTCTCAAATCCAATGCATTAATGTGTTGATGTATTTTTCAGCATACTTTATATACCCAAATTCAATCAAAAAAATTTCACTTTGTGGATAACAATGTTTGAGATTGAAATAAGGGTTTAGGGGGTGAAAGTGTTTAGGGTTACTTTGTGGATATCTCTATTATTTTGGGTGTGCATGGATCTGCTTTTATCAAATGGTTCAGATTGTGCACCCACCTCAAGTTGCATGGAGTATTGTTTGGCCTCCATACTCTTGTTGTCTTTATTGATTGAGGAGCTAGATCTTGACCAATTTGAAGCTTGGACCAGCCCACATGTTTGTCCATATCATAGAACTATTGTCTAATATTGCAATATTCTCTTTATCCTATGCAATAAAAAAAGTATTGCCAAGGATAATCTTCAGCACAGATGATATCTTTTCATTAAGCAATTGTGATCACAGCTTTTGCCCCCATCAACAACTTTCCATCACTTATTGTTTCATCAACTTTTTATTAAATTGATTTCAGATGGTTGTGCTCACAATCACAACTCACTTGAAAACTCTACTAGTCAAGAATTAACCAAATGTAGGAGTTGTAAGAGCTTTGAATCAAACTATGAATCATCATAAAATGACATTTGTTATTTTTTCATGGAAACATGTTTTTTTGGGGAAATTTTCTAGAACTTTCCCTAGAGATAAAATGTTTTGTGAGTTCTTAACATTGATTAATTGCAAATTTTCAATGTAGTTGTAGCCTCCAATGGAAGTGCCTATCCATGTAACAAGAAACAAGGCCCCCATTTCAATGGCTTTGCATTAGGCTACTATGATTGCAGCACAATATGTTTAAGTGTGATCGGAGTAGCCTAATGGAAATAGATCCTTAACTAGCCAAATCAAAGGCCTTCACAGCTGCAGGATTGTCTCACAAATTTTTTTAACAAATAGTGGTGAAGGAATTTGGCTATTGTTGATGCTCCCAAACATTATATGTGCACCCTAGTTGTTATTGCAGGCAGTACAAAAATATTGCCTGCTTCCTTTTTCCTTTGGTTGTCCTTGGCCCAATCCATCTTTTTCTCAACAGAAATAGATGATGCCCAGACACACCTTGGTGTTATGTTATGCATGTTTTGGGCTTGTAATGAGAGCTAGGTGTCCATTACAAGCTCAAAATGTGCATAACAAGACCCAAAGTGTATAGCCAACAGCAAGATGTGTCCGTGTGCACTGGACACAACCTGGAGATGGATAAAAAGAAGCACACAATAATTTTGTACTGCCTGCAATAACAGGTATGTCATATAAGTTGGGTTTGGTTTTCATTGGAGTTTTGTCACAAATTCAAGTTTTGCAACAAATACTTTTCACATTAAATTAAAAGCTCATGTAAACTTTGAAAATGTCATGTCACTCATGTCACGGTTTGTGATCACTACTACTGCTGATCTTCGTAATGGGTTCTATAACTTGCCTTGGGGTGATGACTACAGTTACTGATCTTTGTCATGGGTTAAGAAATTTCCACATCGTCTGCAAACAGAAGTGCGTTACAAGCAATTTGTGTCTTTCATGGCAATTAATTTTATACCGTACACTCGTGTTAGTTGAATATTTTTTCTTTTCTAATTTGTCAGCATCAACATGCATGTTAGTCTCTTTGGGTGTTGAGAGGAATTGCCATTATCCTTGTTTCTTAATCTGATTGTCATATCTACACAATATATGGTACGTTACAGGATAACATCTTTGCGTTTTATGACATCCCAAATCTGGCCATGCCCAGATCAGAACACTATAGAAAAACCCAATATAAAATTGGATTATCCTACAATGAGGTAATAGTAGGCATGGTATTTTTCAAAAAGGCTGATGACTGTCATCCCCAAGTTGCGTTCATGAACTTTAAAAAAGTAATCATCCATGTCTGACAAATAATGCTTATCAAACGTCTGTTCCTCGCACACCCTTATAAAATATTTGCACTCAAAAGAAGTAGTCCACCCAAGTAAGTTTTAAGTTCATGGTAGATGACCATACTTGTTTTTCTATGAGCTTCGGGTTACATTAGGTAGAGGCTGCTACATAATTTTTATAAAGAACCCCTCAACTCTCAATCTCTGGCCCTCTGGCAATCATGTGTGAATGTACTACAATACTTCTTCCATGCAACTCTCCTGACTTCTCTGGGATCCTCACTCTAACACCCATAGTCAGTCTTTCCAATAATTATTGGGGAGGGAGGGAGGGAGGGAGGGGGTTGGAGAATACACATTCCCAAGTTCCATAGATTTTATTTTGTCATTGTTCAATTGCAATAGTCTATAGCTAAGCTTTAAGGGAACTTCAACAATGATTTTCAGAGTCTTTCACTAGGTGTCAGGTAACTGGTTTTAAAGTAGTTTACAGTTTATTAGTTCAGTCCAAGAATAATTTTCTGCCAGTCCTTTGCATTGGGAAACTCTTGGCTCCGAAACAAAATTAGGGTTTATGTAACGGTACCGTTGTAAGCCCTATTTCACCCTCGGCCATTTAACAGCCTGCTCTGAAAAACATTAGGGTTTTATTTAACAATATGGGTGTAAGTACTGGTTCACCCAAAGGCCTAAATGGTGACAACTAGCATGCCATTAAGTAAAATTGTTGGCATGGATTGAATGGAAGGCAAGGCCTCTTACATTGCCATTTGCACCTGCATGTCCTCTTTTGAGGGTATGTTTAAACCTCGTTAAAACAACAAATTCTGTTGCAATAACCAGTGTTGGGCAGTTCTCTCAGTTTCAAAGAAAAGAACCAGTGACTAAGTGTTCGGTATATGGACAGACCCCTTGGCTGTTGATTCAGAAAGAGCCAGAAGACTCACTTTTCATCCACATCTGCCAGGGGTTCATCCAAAGATTAAATCAAAGAGGGCAGTCAAAGAAACTATTACCCTAGACCACCAGTTCTTTGAAGCTTTTCAAACACCTGGAGTTGAGGATTCTTTTGATTTTCAGAACTCTCAACAAAAACATTACAACAAAAGGTGTCCTTGTATGTCAAGTGATTTCACTGGATTTTGAGTGAATTCACTAGTTATAATGAACAGGGATCGATGAAAAAACAATAAATTCACTGGTCTAGTGAACAGGACTTAGTGAACTGCACCCACATTTTGTAATAGGAAACCCTTAGAAAAGTGAGGTTTCTTCAATTTTCAACAGCTCAAAACTGGGGGTTATATTCGAATAAAAGACCAGCCCAACACACATAATATCCTTTGAATTGTGGATGTCTAGCTCAAATATACATATATTTGGTTCCCTTCATCCCCACTTATTTCAATAGACTAGCATCAGGTCTCCAACATGGCACATTCAAGTTCCAGTTTGAAATCACTGTTGCCATACTATGAGATAGGAATGCGCGCGTACTCAGAATCTGTTGAAGAGACTTCACAAGTTGATGATGATCCAAATGGTCCCAAGAATGAGCACACAATTTGCATATATATATAGCTTTGAAGTTTGCAAGAGATACAGAGACTGACATTAAAACATGATCTCCTAGTTAGTGCCTGACAAAATAATTTGTGAGCTAGCTAATACTTTTTAAGTAGTGCCTCTTGGGCCCAATGGGTCGCAGCAATAACTAACTAATTTGTTCCTAATTTGTTCCCAGGGCCAAGTAGATAGATGCCTTTCCTTTCAACTCTGTTGGGGAGTGGTAAAAGACTAAACTCTAGTGTTATCTGCTTCTTGATTTTGAAAAGAACCTTAAACCCTAGATTCTAGTGTTATCTGCTTCTTGATTTTGAAAAGAACCTTAAACCCTAGATTCTAGTGTTATCTGCTTCTTGATTTTGAAAAGAACCTTAAACCCTAGATTCTAGTGTTATCTGCTTCTTGATTTTGAAAAGAACCTTAAACCCTAGACTCTAGTGTTATCTGCTTCTTGATTTTGAAAAGAACCTTAAACCCTAGACTCTAGTGTTATCTGCTTCTTGATTTTGAAAAGAACCTTAAACCCTAGACTCTAGTGTTATCTGCTTCTTGATTTTGAAAAGAACCCCAAACCTTAAACCCTAAACTCTAAACTGTCGGTTCTTTCATGAGAACCAAGCAATTCTTTGGAACTTTTCAAAAACCTTGGAACTAAAGGTTGCTTTGATCTTGAAAATATTAAAGAACCAGAGGCCGTCAACAAAAACTGGGAACCATGAATCATTGAAACAGTGTTGGGTGGCCCGTACCTGGATTTTGGGTTAAGAACCTTTGTCGAATTGGGCCTCAGTTCTAGAACTGGGTGGAATGAGACTCTCAAGTTGAGAATGACAAGTTCTGGAACTGGGTGGGAACTGACCCTCGGTCTTGACCTTGAGTGTAACTGGAACCAGACCTGGGGTCCAGTTCCAAAATGAAATGAGAATTAGAATTGCACCCGAATGTTTATAGAAGTTTGGTTTCAGTTCTAATTCTGGGGCTTTTGGATGTTTAGGGTTAAGGGCGAATTATGGCACACTTGAGAAAGTCTGAGCTCTAATTTCAAGGGTGGCAAGATAACACATCTCAAAGTTGGCATACAAAGTGTATGAGATGGGAAAGCATGAGATCAATTGGCATTAAAAAAAATTGAACTAATCCATTAGAAACTAATAATGTAGTTTAGAGTTTTAAGATACATAGTTTGACTTAATTTGACCTTGTCAAAGCTTTTAAACAATTTGATATTTTTTAACAATAATTTTTTTGCCTTCTTTCATTGTTTCTAGTGATGTTTCAGATTTTGGAACTTAATGGGGGAGGTTGCCTGAAGCCTAATCTAACCTACTCTAAAATCAAGAACTAGACTATGTTGAAAAATGTAGAAAAATTGGAACCAAAACTAAGTCCCATGTTTGGAAAATCAAAATCAAAATCAAAACCTAACTAGAATCCAATCTTTACAAATTTTAGGAACCAAAATTGGAGGTACCTCCTACAACTTGGGAACTTCCCAACATTGAGTAAAACGATTTTAGATTGCTCATGGAGAATTATAAAACACTTTGGCCTACACTAGTGTGCATGTCCAAGAAGGGCCAAATTGAGGGTAGGTAATAAAGGCCACCCATCAGCGTTTTTTTTTTAAAGAAAATATTCACATTGTGGCCAATTTTTTATTTTTTTGGAAAATTTTGAGAAATTAATTATTTTAAATTCAAATAAAATTTCCAAAAATAAATAAAAATGGAAACATTCCCCAAACTTTCAAAACAACAAATTTGAAAGAAAAAAACCCTGATCAGCATGTGGATGTTTCTTGTTTCCATTAAATTCGTGTGCCATAACTAACCATAGTGGGTAGCTATGTACCCAACATCCAAATATGAATGAAACCTTGGTAACCCAGTTGTGGATATCACCTTGGTAACTTACTCATGGTTCATCCACAACCAACCGAGTTATAGTAATAGGTTTCCAATGGATGGTGCACTGGTGGGTGCTAGGGTCACATGATCATCCTCCAGGTAGAAGAGAGAGCGAGAGAGAGATGGGTCCCAATGATCAATCCATGGATCTCATTCTTTGGGAGTAAAAAAACACCCCTTTTGTACAAAAGAATGACTTGCATACATTAAGTCAAGTCCCCCAAAAACAACTTTCCAAGTCAGTCCAAAGATTGCTCACTAGCTAGTGAGCTGCTGGTGGAACTACTGATGTCCTTTCTTTGCTTAGCTTACTACAAGTTGAATAGGTCTCAAGAACCTTTGCACATGGTGTATCCAAAAGTAGAAAAGGGGCTTTGTTTTTGTTGTTCCATCTGTTTTTGAGTTTGAGTGTCTGCACACAGCCACCTCGTGATCAATAACTATGGTTTGATATTGGAGAAAGTGTGAAGAGCCTTACACTAACTAACTAGTCCATGACAAGCTTATGCCAAAAACAACAAGGGGTGTGTCACACTCCGACCTTGCCATTTACATTGAAAATGTATCTAAAGGCAAAAGAAGAATTACAAAAATCTCAAAATATTTTACCATGCAAAACTATAATCTTCAAAAAATCCTCTAAAAAGAAACCAAAATCCTTCAAGATATTAAAACTTTATAACTAATCACAAGTTTCAACACAAGCCAAAAATATCATCTTTCAAAAATCCTCATATAATAAAAAAAAATAGACCTATTATTATTATTATTAACTAGGGGCCAAAAAATCCCTTAAGCAACTATACTCTTATAATGAATCTAAACACAATATCCTTGCCTTGGTAGTACACAAGGCCAAACAAATGTATTTTTTCAGAACTCGCCGTCTCTCGCGAGAATCATTTAACACTGAACATGAGTGACACGAGGTATCATATATATATATGTATATGTATGTATGTATCTGATATAATAGTATCCAATTGGAGGTCTTCTGGTTACTCTATACAGTAGTAGTACATTGGAAGCATGGGTGGAAGCTCCACTTTAATTGCTGGAACACACACCATGTGCATGGCCATTTTGTTTGTAGTATGTACACTTCAGCTCAGCCACCTAAGTTATATACACTCAACCTTGCTGCATTCATATCCTCCTGCCACTCAGTTCTGGGTTGTGTCCCCTTGCCCACATCTTTCTTCCATTGTACTCTTCTCTAAACCCTATTATTCTGTTGTTTTCATCTTTTGGACAATTAAAGAAAGGGGGGAGGGGTTTGCCTCCATATATACCGAGATCACGAGGTTTAGGAGTGGAAGGGATATTGTGCCTAGTTCTCAATAGTGGGAGGGAAATTATGCCTACTTATAAGTGTAAAACCCTCTCGTGTAAGAACCCTTTCGCTATTGAAGAGTAGGCATAATAATCCCTCCCATTTTCTAGGAGGGAAATTGATGGATATAAGGTGCCCTCCAAATACACTATAGATTCTCTTTTGAGTGCTTTACGATTTTGTAAACCTCTCAAGGTAAAATGTATGTATGGTTTTTTATTAACTTTTTACTCTCAAGGTATCTACCAAGGGTATGTATAGTTTTGTAAAAACCCTTTTTTCATATTTCCAACATTTTCATGTTATGAATCTTGTGTTAGTTTCATTCGTACTTGTAGTAGAGGGTAAAATGCATGTATGACTTTGTTAAACTTTTACCCTCGGGGTTTATCTTGTTGAGTAGACCATGAGGGTAAAGGTAAACTTATCACAATTTTACCCTTGATTTGCCTTTGGATAATTGTGAAATGTACCTAGAATGCAAAGGCAAACATACCCTTTCCTTTAGTCCTTTGATTTCACAAACTTACCTTTAGGGCTGATTATGTCTTGTGGAGCTCCAAAGAGATACCCTACTACCTTTGCAGTTTGACACTAATTATAATATTTCGAGAAATGCTGAAAATTTCCCGAAAAAAATCAATTTATAGCAAATTTTTAAAGAAAATATTGAATCTACAAGAATTTTCTATTTATCAAAATGAAAGTTTCAAAATTAATTAATTATTCAACAAACATGTGTCAAAGCCAACAAGGTCCTACAATGTCATTAGCAACTTTAAAATGGAAGGACAAACACATAGGATAATTAGGTCTATCATCAAACACCCCCCCCCCCATCAATGAATGTCAAATTAGTTCATAGAAGATGCCATGACCCATTTGCCAAACACCTTGCATTGGTCAAGCCATGACTTTGACCAAACAATTGGTGAGAAAAATAGTCTAAACTACAACCAAGAATGTTGGAAATGTGTTGGATCATGGGCATAGATGTAATATTCATTCAAATAAAGTGTTCAATCATATAAAAAAAGTACTATGATGTTAGGGTAAGAGTTTTCACATTCCATTGCATCCAAATGTTTGCAAATTTGAAAATGTCCCAATGCATGGGATTTGAAGTGTTTGGTTAAAGGCATGATAAAACAAATTTATAGATCTTGTAATTCATAATATCGTATAAAATGTTTGGGGACGGAAAGGAATCTATTATATTCAAATTAAGGGGAACAACATCGCCATAAAAGGTTTAAACCTTAATGGTCTTACAAAATCAATCTATGGGGTGCAAAAATCATTTCTATTCTTTGTAGGAATCCAATTAAAGGACACGTTATAAGCTTGGGATAGTGCAATGCATAATTTATGATGAACCTAGAGAAGATCCTTGAACCTATTTACAAATTTTCCCACCAAAAAAATAGTGTCACAATCTCAACAAGACATCCAAATTTAAACAAGTGCAAATTGAAACATTCATTCCTCTCAACTAAGAAGAGGCATGTCCACCTTACCACCATCTATTCTATATGAGCTACAAAAAGTTTTAAAGTTTATAATACCTACTGAAAATTGAAAATAATAGTAAAATAGACCAATGTGAATGTGAAATTAGAAGCAAAGAGTGATGAGTCCAAAGTTCAAGAAATAGTGCAATTAGAAACAAAAGGAGAATCCACCAAAAGAGTTAAAATAGAAGAGAAGTTTAATGAATGTAGAATTGAAAAAATAAACAATTTTTATTATAAAAATGTAAAATAATTTTTATACTATTGTTGGGCAACCAAACATGTAATCATATAAATAGGAAACAATGCAAGGAAAGTTGGCCATCATAGATTTCAATGTGTTCTAGCCTTTTATAGGTTGAAGTTTATACCCATTGTTTGCATAACAATAACAAACCAAAATTTGGAATGGGAAGACCTTGCATATTTCTTTCATCTTATTGATATTACATGGGTGACACAAGGGCATGTTACTCAAGTGTTTCCTGACTTAATTAACTTCTTATATTCTTGGTTTAATTTCAAGAAGAATAAGGGCATACCTCTTGTGAACCCCAAATGCACATGCCTAATTTTTTGGTTGCTATGACCATCAAAAGCTAGTGCAACATGATGTTCAATGTGCCATGAAAGAAAATGAACAACACTTGCAACACATTGGACCAAATAGGCATTTTTTTTTAAAAATGTCCTCCCCTCCCACAAGAAGAAAAGTTAGGATTTGCAATAGGTGTTTACAATTGTCTTTAGTCATAGGCCACATTTTGCAATTAAATGCCAATTAGTTGCCTAAGACAAGTTGCATGTGACAAATAGTCACAAAGGACATCACCTCAAAATGATCAACTTTTGGATGAAGACTAAATTCAATATACATGATCTTTTATAATGGGTGGATTTTATACATAATGTATTTGGGGTAAAAAAATTCGGCTAAGCTACAATTAATAAAGTTTTGTCACATGACAATATTTTTGCATTGTTTTAAAAGAAAAATAAATAAAAACTAAAGATGTCCAATTCAAGTGGCTAACTATGATTAATATGACACATGGCTTATGCACAAATACTTTGGGATTTATTTTTAAACAAATATGAAAAAAATCTAAGTCACCCAATTTTAAATGTCAATATTGGGACACATGGTTATTTCTCCTTTCATTCATTTAAATAAGATCATTACGTGACAAAGGTTGTTTCCTAGATAAAGATTTTATTTATTTATTGGGGATAAGCATTTTTCATTGGTTCATTTCAAATAACACATACATTTTGAATGTGTGTAATACATTTTAAGGCTAATCTTTCACTAATTATAAATCCCCTTGCACCATCAATAAAAAAATAATGACGAAAGCAATGAAAGTTTATTGCATGCCCTCAAGGCAAATGGATAGATGAACTACTAAAAAAGGTCATGGATGCAATGGAAAGAAAGGTGATTTTTATGAAGAAGGCTAATAGGCATAGAAACATACCAGTGTCATCATTATTTAACCATTTGAATAGCAAAACCAAGTGTAAGAAAGTTGTTAGCCACCAAGGGCCTTAACATAGGAAAATGATGTTATTGTTGTTATTTGGATTTTAAACATGCGAAAATGTGGATTGTCTATATCATTGTAAAATTTCAAGTTCAAGGTGGGAAAATTCATTCAAGGTTAACTCACACCATTTCAAAATGGTTTATACCTTGGAATTCTTGGTGGTATTGATTTAAATGCAAGCATCAAGAACTATGCATACATTTTGCAAAGGGTCTAGAAAGTTCTAGAATCCAAGGTTTGACCAACCAATCTTATAGTTCCTTCTATCAAAACTTGTAAACATTGTATAATCAACACGAGTAAAAGACTAGATCACATGTGGAATTCAAAATGGGATAAGAATTCAAACAAGTAGAAAATTTGGAGGTTATGTTCTAGTTAAGTGAGCTTCACAACAAGTTAAGTATAACATCATCCCCAAAATCCAAGATCTAGTTGCCTATGAACTATGTAGTAATACTTACAACATGTAAAGTTCTATTCTACATCTTCAAAGGTGAGTGATTATGGGATGACTACATCAAAAAACGCAAGCCAAGGATCTATATGGTGATGCAAAAGAAAAACTTGGATGACAATTTTTTTGTTCAAAGAATTCATTCTTTAAAAAAAATTGCAACAATCCACTTGAGGTGATTTGACAAAATGTACCATTCAAAACATGACGAACTACACTAGAAACATGTTGCAATTACATGTTTCAAAATCTTTGTAGGTTTTAAATTTTTGTACACATATTTCAACTATCCAATGATTGGTAGTTTTCAGATAACATTTGGCTCATGGTTCATACCATGTTTTCTATTTTTATAAACATGTTTCGACTATCCAGTTGAATGAAAATTTTCAAATACCATTTGCTTCAAGTTTTAACCCATGTTGTTAAATAGTTTTTTATACATAAATATGTTACGTTTCTAGTTTTTTATCGAAAATACTCTATGGTGATTAACAAAAGGCAAATGGATGTTTGAAAAAAATTATGTGGTCTTTCCATACATTGCCTTCGAACATCCACTTACTATCTATTGACCATTATTTCATACATGTTTTTGTTGAACGAGGTCATGTTATCCTATTGTAGTGCTCCTCCCACAACACTTGGGTATTATTGGATAATTTAAGGGTTAACTTCAAATTACCCTTGAATATTGGGCGAAGTATTACAACTTGGTTACATCAACAACTTTGTTGTCTTGATTCAAAATGTCATCTAGAACATACCCCTAGAATATGAAAAAAAGATTGAATAAACATGTTTCCAAACCTCTAAAACATGGTAACAACATGGTAAAAATTTATGATAACATTGTAAACCCTATCTCACATCTTACAAAACATTAGAATATTATATAAAACTAGATAAACATGACAAAAACATGAAAAAAACTTGTAACAAACCTATATGGAAAGTGAAAAAAAATGATAGAAACATGAAAATACACTATTTTTGAAACTACAGAAATATCAAACTCTACAAACAAGATAAAAACAGATAAAAATAAAAACATTGCTCCCCTAAAACAAACTGGGATGATCCCTTTATACATTAATTTTAAACCACAACCTCTTGGAACAAGCAAATGTTCGTTAGATTTGAGAACCATCCAACAAAACATAAAGTCTAAAACTTACAATAATGTTAGGAACCACAACACATTGTGTTGTGCATCAAGGGTTTTGAAAATTTCCTACGAAACATGACAAAAACCTAGAAACCTAGACATTACTAAAATTCTAATGAACACTTGATAATAAATAGCACTAGTCTTCAACAACCATGTTTTTAAAGATGACATTGTTTGTTTGCAATATTATAAAGGCATTGCTTACAATTGATGGAAAATATCCCACAAAATATTGTAGAAACATGCTTACTGAAACTAAACCTAATAATAAGAAATAATGAAACATGAACAAAACATAGAAGATGAAAGGAAAAGGAATTTGCATAAGAACATGATCATTTGAAACATGGATTTTTGTGTAAAAACTTGTTGTGAAGTTTAAAAATGGGACCTTGTAAAGCTCACGGTGGTTGTAACATAAGTATGCCCCACATGAGAGATAAAATGCTGAAAAGATCATGTTAGGAGCATGAGTCTTAGGAACATAGACTAAGAAAAATACACTTTAAAACATAGAGTCCCAAAATGACATTACCATCCGTAAAAGACAAATATGCACCTAAAAACTACATTTAAGTTTTTTGAAACTTGCCAATTGAATTGTAAAAACATGAAATTTGGTTTTAGTAGTAGCCAAGAATAAACTTGATTAGAAACATAACTCTTCATTTGTAAAAGAATTTGAAACATGTTGAATCAAAAAACATTTAAATTTCAAATCTCCAAGTCTAAGTTTATTTTCCTTTTTCAATTTAATGTTTTGAGCTGCATCATTATAGTTGAGGAAATTCTGTAGGTGTTTTAAACACATCTTATGAACATCATTCAATTGTTGAAACTTCTTTGCTTGTATTAGGTGCACAAGACCATTCTGTAATTATGCAAATATTGTTTATTTCTTTCCAAATACTTGCTTCAAATCAACCAATAAATGTTACATGAGCATAATGTTTTCAATAGCATTTGAAACTAGTTTAAACATGATATCACAAATATTTTTTGCAAGGTCTTTGGTCTTCTGGGAAATTAAACTTGTTCTTGGTGTATGGTGCAAACAAGGTGTGAGAATTAGGCAAGGACTAAGCATCTTACTCAACCCACCGTTCAAAGTTCCATTCAACAAACTGTAGTAACATGCAATTGTTCCTTCTGTTAAATCAAGGTGAAGGAGCACTAATACTTTTAATTTGGTGTTTACATATGTTTCCCATTTGCAATTAAATACATTCACAATATGCCCACTAGGATTCTGGGTTGTAGACCTTGTAATTCACATCTTGATGTTTCACAAAGGTGACACAATTGCATATCCACAATTGTCCTTTGAAAAAATCACACATTTCTTTGGAACATCCCTTGCACAAATAATGGCATTAATAACAAATTGTTCCTACTTCCAGTTTGGGACAAACCCCCAATTATTTTTCAAACTTTAATACCAATAATGTGACAAAACATTTATAATTAACTAGTGGATGCACCAATCCACTCGTCTTCTAAAGAGTTGTGACTTTGAAGCTCTCGATGTTGCTTTCAAGTTTACATGGTTGCTTTTAATGGCAGCATTAGTATCATGGTTAACGTATGGGAAATTCTAATTCCCCATCACCCACATTTCACATTTTGGCACCCATTCTAAAATAACATATGACCAAAATGCTTAAGCATTTGGAATCATTTCCATGAGCTTTAACATCTCTTCCTTTGCAAACTTCGGAGGAGTTTTTCCATCCAACTATGTTGTATCATGCATGATACACCCCATATTCTTTAAGACCTCTGTTTGGACTACCATATCCTTGATTTTAATACACATTTGCATTTGCCAAGCTCTTTTTACATGCCAAAAGCACAAAAATATTTTTGTGTTTGGCCATACATTCCTACAATCAAAGAAAGCACTAGAAACATGATATAGTAATCTCTGAAACATAGGCAATTGTCTCAAATAGACTACATTTAGTTTGCAAAGGTCATTATACACTCACCACCTTAAATGCACCCAAGTTTCAACTTGAAATGCACAATATAATCCACTGAAACATAAACCACTAAAATTCATACGAAACATAAACCATTGAAACCTAATTCAACCATTGAACCCCACTCAAAACATAAACAATTGAATCCTAGTTTGATTAAAGAAACCCACACAAAACATAAACCGTTGAAATCTAATTCAACCATTAAAACCAACTCGAAACATAAACCATTGAAGGAATTTAGAGTTTTGAATTATAGAATAAAATAATTTCCAAAACATGAAGCATTTGCACATCAAGGTCACTTTGAAACATAACCCATTGAAACTTAATTTGACCATTGAACCCCATTCGAAACATAAACCATTCAAACCTAGTTTGACCAAAAAAACCCATTTGAAACATAAACCACTAAAATGTAATTTAGCCATTGAGACCCACTCAAAACATAAACCACTGAAAGAATTTAGCATCAGGAATTGTAGAATGAAACAATCTCCGGAATATGAAGCATATCCATGTTTAAATCACTTTGAAACATAAAAAGTTCTTCCTTTGAAACATAGATTCAAATCAAATATTGTGCATTTAGACTATATGGAATGATAATAGAATTAAAATGTTACCTTTGACTATTGATTTTCGCATCAACATCATTAATGATGAAAGCATTTGGTTTCCAATCTAGTTTTGATTCTTGCATGATTTGATTGATAACATCCATCCATTTGGACAGGTTGTTTTGCTTATTCCAAAATGTGATTATGTATGTAATCAGACAATCATTCCTCCACTCGTCAAACACCACCAATGTGTACAATGGAAATTGCTATGGACATAAACAACTTTTATCATGTGTCAACATATAATGATTGTGTTTCAATACATTTCAAAGGTTTCCTAGGCTTTGCAACATAAGTTAAAATGAAAGAATTTACCTTATTTTCATTTGTTCCAAAGGTAACATCGATTACAACTACACTCTAATGACCATATTGTTGCATCGTTATTGCTTGCCAAGGAGTCTAAATTCCGATTGTGAATGGGATATTACTCCTTGATAGCTTTCCACCAACTTTAGTCTTAATATCCTAATAATAAAACAAAACATTTGGGTTCTCTCAAGCCCACATATGAACACTTTCAACATCATTCTCATGTTTCTTATATGTTTCCTTTGCTAACTTTCTAGTTATGTTTTGAATGTTTTGTTCACATAGAAAGGTGTCGTTCATCAAGTTCCTGTTAGTTTCTACAAGCTTTTACACATTTTATGATGCTTTGCCATCACTTGTGAAATAAATAGCCCCAATCGTAAATTATCAAGTATGAAGTCCTTTAAGGTTGTGGAAACATGTATAGTGAATATACTTACAAATCAACAATTCAAAAAAAAATTCAAACTTTGGTGAAATCTAATGTTGTGCAAGGAATTGGGACTCTAAAAAAATAAGCAACTCCAAAACAAAGAAGGTTCATCAATGTTCAATATTTGAAACTTAGAGAGTTGCAAATAATAATCCCAACGTGGATAAAATAATTTCCCTCTTTCATTTCTTCATAGTTGACGACATGTGAACTTGCAATTTGTATCATTACACCGATCCTTTCTGTCGATAAAGTTTTGAAAGTATCTATGTTATTTCCACTTTGTGCACACCAAATCTAAAATTGATAATCCATATCAACTCCATGTGTGTAAAAACTTTGAGATGTGGATGTTGCATTGCGTGTTAAATCCCCTCTAAACATCATGTATTCAAATCCAAATACAACTTCAATGACAAATCCCATGTTTTTCCAATTGGAAGTTTATTAAAGTCCATTGAAAGCACCATTCAAAACTAGAAAGAAACAACATGAAAACGACAAATGTGAGGTAGGTTAGCTGTTACACTCCCACAATTATTCACCCCCTATCAAATGAGCCATAAATGTCATCATAAATATTCATCAAATGTATATGGGGACATGCATTCTATGGATTAGGGTTTTTATAGGTTTTGGGAAATCTATGTTTTGGCCATCACTAACATTAATATAGTGCATTTTGGCCTTATCATCACCTTTGTGTCTAGACACATAAACTTTCATAACATGACCACATGCTGGGTATTTTTTTTAAAAACCTTAAAAGCAAGGTATTGAAACATATTAAGCTCATAAAAACATAAGTTTTCGAAACATAAGAAAATTCTAACAAATTCAAAAGAAGTCCTAGAAATGAAACCGAAGCCTAAACTCCGAAATTTCTTGAAAACTAAAACATCTTCTAAGTATTATTCACATTTATACACATATGAGTAACCTAAGCATGTGCTGGCGTTATCAAGAAAAGAAAACCTTTGGAAGTAACACATTGAAACATATTAAATCCTCTAAAATGTATCTAACATGAGACATTCACCAAAACATAATTTTAAGAAACACAAGAAATTCAAATAAACATAAGAAATCTATCAAAACATAGCAAAATCAAATAAACAAACAAAATGCGGAAACATAATAAACTCATAAGCAATCATGAAACTATAATAAGATGCGAAACCTAAACTCCAAGATTTTTTGAATGTAATATGTGCCCTTAAAAAACAAACATATGTTTTACATACAAACTATCTAAAATAAATGAACTAATCAAAACATAGTCTTAGAAACATATGATAGAAACATGGTTTTAAAATATCTATGGAAGCTTAGGCAATATGTCACCAACATTAGTTAATCATGTATCAAATACAACATTTCATAATTTATCGTCTCTTGTCAAATATAGACACATTCAAGGTTATTAGAGTGTTTCATGGTATAATGGCCATCACCGAATGCTAGTTACACATTGAAACAAATCCTCTTTAATCAAGACAATGCTAAGAACATGAAAAACAAGTTTCAATAACCTGAAATAAATAAGAAATACAATATACAACAACATTTTATTCTTTAGTGTGGGCTTTGAAACAAAATAATGATATTTCACGCTTTCCTAAATCTATTTTACATGTTATCTCGTCAATGGGGCATTTGATGGTTTACTTTCTGTCCCTATTTTCTTGTGTTTATTACTTGGGATCTCTTTTGTATAATCATATTTTTTGTGTCCTCTATAGGTGATCATTCATGTATACTACTCCTAATCATTTCAACTCTAGGTGGCTTTTTTAACATCTTTCCACTAATGCTACTCACCTCCATATCTTGTAGTATAAAGTTTATTTTCGTTAACATTGATTCCAAAATAGTAACAATGTCATCATTAGAATCAAAATTTCATCTAGGGCGATAAGGAGGCATGCAACCTGGGCTTGGGTGAATCAATTCGTGCTACAACATTTTTAACACTTTCACTTGAAGGTGTTTCGCTTGAGGTGCCTCCCAACCAATTTGCAAAAAAGATAATGAAAAAATCTCAAAAACCACCCAAGAACATAAAACATAAAAGAAATAGAACCAATGAAAATGTAACGCATGTTAAAAGCAAAAGACATAAAACATAAAAACCTGCAAAAAAACAATTTAATTTTCGGATGAATGTCTTTTAAATGGATGTAATTCATAAAACATAAAAACACATAAACATATAGCCTTAGAAATAAAGAATAGACCTTAATAAAGATTTTAAAAACAATCAACTAAAACATCCCTTTGATTTGAAAGATCGATTCGATACAAAAACAAACATTTGATACTTATACATGGATACTAAAACATGGCCTTGATATAGAAATGTATTCCACGACACAAAACATGGCTATACTTTTGAAACATGGCCTGACAAATAAACATATATTTTTATCCTGGAACTTGACAAAAACATGCAGTCTACTAAAAATCCATAAACATCAAAGCCACAAACCCCATTGAAACATAGAAATCCAAAGAGACACATTATGTTATAGTCCCAAAGGCTAAACCATGTGGAAGTAGAATACAATGTTGGAACAACTTTGATATAGTTATGAGAATATTATGGTAACGAGTTTTGAAACTCATTTCCACACCACGATAATGTTCCCTATTACCACATTTGTCTAGGCATTGACCAAAATATTCTATTAGGTATCCACATTCCCATGCTCCATTATGTGGGGGCAATGGGACATGTACAATTGGCTTGATGTTAATAACCACCCATTTGTTAGAATTGTGTGGTATGCCTTTTGCATAAAACCACTCAAGCATTACAAACTTCACAAATTGATTTGCTTTAAAGGTGTTGTGATATCCATGAATAGAATCAAAGTGGAATGTGTCATGGTGACGCACTCCTAACTCCTTTAAGGACTCAAATGTGAGTCCTAAACAAAAAACAACGGAAGAACAAAGAGTTGGGGCACTCCCTAGTTTGCAACACTTTGGAGGGGTAGAGGGGCGTGCTGGAGCTCTGGGACGTGACTAAAAATAATTGACAAGCTTCACTTACTGACACATGCCTGCACAAAACCAACACAAAGTGGTTAGTGCATAGTTGGAGCATTTTTGGTGTTAGGACGAGCCACGAGCAACACAGACACACAAAACTCATCACGGCCCGGACTTGGGAAGCCACCACCTTCCCTTTTATAGTATACTCTGCACCTCTCCATGGAGGCCACATCCAAATGGCTTTTTATCTTGAAAGTCCCGAAATTCCCAAAGCTAGGATCCTTGCAACTTTGGGAACCCATAACATTGCGTATAGACATTCGATGGCAATATGGTCTGAAGCAAAGTTGTAACCCTTGTTGAGAGCTTTCCAACGATATGTCACACACTGCCTGCATGCAAGTAAAAGATTCCTGACTTTAGTGGTCAGAAATCAAATTGCCAATTTGATTCTAGGCCTTTCCTTTGGCCATAACTTGTGTTTCAGATGTCCAAATGAGCGATGTAAGCCCATTTTACACATCTATGTTTCAATATTTTTCCAATGATATAAAGAACTTTTCAAACTAATGGGTTTTGACCCCTGCCATTGCACTTTGAAGATTCGAGAGTCCATTCGGGACTCCAACTCCCACAATGGGAGTTCACTTGGGAGTGTGAGGGTTTATTCCCTCACACTCTTTGCATTCTTAGGAGTATGTGATGTGACTCCCGCAACTCCCTCTTGGCCCCTAACCTTGCAACCCCTTGCCTTGGTCACAAGCCCAAGGCTAGGGTTGCGACACATGGTGTTTTAGAATGAAAAGAGACCAATGACTCCTCTCATTGTATGAAAACACCAAAATGTCTTCCAACCCATTCGTACTATGAAGGTTTCTAGCACCCCACTGGGCAACCTTTTTGCTTGTATTGCCTTCGTTTATGCGCATAAGATCCAATACCGGCACAATCCAGTTGTGCACAATGTATTAACATTTTTGAATAATAGGGTTTTTCAACTATAACATAAATTATAAATAAAAGTCCATCATTGTGCCCCGTAGTTCCCCTTGTTGATATAATAATGTTTTGAAAATCATCGTCCTCTGGATTAGGTTTCTCCAAATATTTGGACTCTTGTGATTATAAATTTTGAAATATATGATGAGGGGAAAATTTGGACTATACACCACAGATGAATAGTAATTAAAAGAAAACAACACAATTTTGCTTAAATAAATGTTAAGAAACATGATAAGTGATAAATATAATCCAACATGCGACCATTTAATTGGAGGGTGGATAATGTATGTTCAAATGTCACAATGTGTGCAAGGATATTTCTTTTCAATAAAACAATCTCCCTTATTTCCAAACCTTATATTTATTTTTTTGGGCGACATATTTAAGTGTTTTTTGTGACTGCGGGTATGTCTAGTGTAGTTTCACAATATGTCTTCACACTCAAGAAAGGTCTGTATTCAAAGTGTGGATTTAGAAAACTTTGATTAATTATGTGTTCGATAGTAAGCATAGTTATCCTACCCTTTTATTTTTGCCATACAATTTCACAAACTTATGTTAAGGATAATGGTACCTTGCCAAAATTTAGACTTGAAGGTAAAACCCATCAAGGGGTGGCATCTAAATAGGGTTGCCTAAAGACAATTTGGTAAAATTTTGACCTACCATATGTGAATAACTAAAATTTGAATATTGTCATCATTGAAAACTTAGGATTTTTTGAAAAAAAATGTTTATAAGCAAATTGAAGGTGCGTTTTTGCTATCATTGGAAAGCTTGCAATGAGTGCATGTGCACCAAGATGGTTTTGTAGTTTTTCAACTTATGGTGTAAGAGTTGGATTAAAGCGCATTAAACCCCCTAAAAGGTATAGTCATAAGTATAATTTTTTTGCCATTATTTTTTGGGGTAAAATATTGATGTCACATCTTGGATTTTTTTTTCTTGTTTTTAGTATATTTTATTAGTTCCAAACTTAACATAATAAATTATTCAAAAAAATCCAACAAACATTGAAAAAATTGAACATATGAAACATATTTGGAACAAAATAATACTCGTCACAAAATTTTAAAAATTGCATATATTTTGCAAGACTAAAGAAGTGTGGGGAATTTTTTGGTGATTTTTTTTACGGTGCATGATATTGATATAGATCAATTAAATCTAGGACCATTTAGAAATTTTAAAATTTTGTATGAAATTTCATTCAAAAAATGAACTTTTTAACAATTATTTAACAATAAATGCATAATAATCTATTCTTTATAGGGGAAAAAATCACTACCATATAAAAAAGAACGAGATTTTATAAATGGGCATTGCATTATTTTTTCAATGGTTTTTTGTTTGATAATGTTTTGTGAAGCACAAACATAAAGCCCTATGGCCATTCAAAAATTATAAGTTATATATTCTATGCAAATTAATTTTATCCAATATTTTTCATCTAATTGTTGGATCAAAATTAATTTTGACTCAAAATAAGTTTTGAATTTCAAAATGTTGACATAAATTTTTTTAAGTTTTTTTCCTTGTGTTTAGGATAGTCCAAATGTGTATCTAGAGACACCTTTATCTAGTGTAATAGAGACCTAGTAGGCTTTATGCTTGGGGTCGACATGCTTTATGCCCGACACAATGGTTGTAGAGCTTTTTTTGGTTTAGAAAAAAAATAGAATGCAAGCATGTAAAGCCCTCAAGCAAGGGGCATTACAAGATTGGGGTTGTGCTCCACTCTACCTAAACCCTAAACCCTTACTTGGGTAAAGCCCTCACCCAAGGGCTTTACCTACCACATAATGCCATGACCTAGGGCAAGGTACACCACCCCTTGTTAAGCAACCTTTATCCAAATCTACTAGTCAAATTTGAAGTGGGTGGGTGGTGGTCTCAAATTTGTCACTTTTTTTAGTTCTAAACCACAAATGAATAGATGGAGGTTTCAATAGCGTGTTGGTGGGAATATTATAGTGTTGGCCAGGTATTTTCATTTTGTCAATAATGAACTGAGGGTGGAATCTGAGGTCCAAGGCATAATGCCGCCCTAATAGCGGGGCACTCCCGGGTATAACAACTAAGGAGGAGAGGTTCAAGTGAATAGTTGAAGGTGCCATGCAACAAAATGCCACCACTCCTCTTTTTTTCCCCCTTGTGATACCCGGACGGTACCTACTGGGTATCATGGGAGACAAAAAAAAACAACTTGTGGGTGTTTTGAAAAACAGAGTACCCACATGTTGCTTATCTACAAATACACTACGAAAAACCGAGCTGGGCTATGCAACACAATTTTTTGCATGAGCACTAGTCTTTGGGCTTGACCTATGAGTCAAATTAGAATCCTTGTATGAGTAAACTCCATTTGTTTTTGTGCACATATATATATATATATATCCATTTTTGGTTCACTCAAGTTCAAATTGTCTCATAGTTCTCATTTGGTTAGCCTTGCTCTCCGAGGTACAAATGTCTAAAATCTCAAACAACTGGATGTAGAAATGCTATGAAAATGGCATTTGTCAACCCATATGTAGCATGAACCAATACACTAGAATACTGCATAATTGTTGAAGTAATTGCACAACAATTGGGAATTTTGTAAATTGAAATATAATTGAAAGGCCTTTTTTTCAAAGTTCTCTCTCTCTCTCTCTCTCTCTCTCTCTCTATATATATATATATATATATATATGTTTGCAAACATGACATGTTCATTTTTCATCTAGTTGAATGCTCCAAAAGAGTTTTTGGCTCTAGTGTTCACCATATTGAAACCTTAAACATCCCTCTTTGAAACCGAAAGCAATCAAGCAAAAACAAAAAAAGGATGATTAGAAGGCATTAAGGGTCCCTGCCTCACCCATTATAGTAGGTCCCTTCATCTCCTTTTTCTCACAAGGGTGGACAACTTTTAGAAATCATTGGCAAAAATCTGGGTACATTAATAAAGTAGAATTTGGAATCAGTTTTGAAAGCATTAATCTCAACTACAAAGAAGATTTCAAATGGAACAACTTTGGGACTCCTCTCCTCTAGTGATATTACCCAAAACTTTGACAATCATATGTTGTAACATCATATAATGGTGCAACAACCGCCTTCAACCATTATTCCAATTGACATTGAGAATCGTTGTTTCACAAACATGAAGGCGTTGTAACCATTGGTGGAATTAAGTATGCACCAAGTAAATGATCATGCATGCATAAGACCTATGGTCTACATAAGAGATTGGGAAAGATAAACAACATGTAAAGCAAATCCACCCATAGGTATTATGTGGCCTCTACTAATGTTTATGCAATCCAAAATAGCGCGCAAGTTAATTATTTCCCCGTCCCCACCAATAACCATCAAACCCTAAATAACATACAACTAGGATTGGTTAATTGACATCGCTTGGGCCAATAAATTGTGATTGAAAAATCGAAGCTAAATCATATTTCTTTAATAGAAAATTTCAAACTACACACTATATCCCACACTATGTGCCACACTACATACTCTGTAAAATTTATAGAAACCCAAACTTGACTTATTTAAAGCTGAATTTCATTTTGTTTAAAAGCCTGAACTTCATTCAAATTACAGTTTACAAGCCATTATATTGGACCTGATAGAGCTGCTCTTATACAAGTGAAGAGCAATGGCCCCCAGTGAACCCGCTAGTGCACCATCCACTGGATGCGTGTTATGACTCAGTTGTGGATGAACCTCAACCCAGTTAATATATGGTTTCACCTTGGTAATCCCTTGTGTAAGAAGGAATGCCTATATATAGGTAGATAGGTAGGAAAATAGGTGACTACTAGGTATGTAGAAGGCTTATAGATAGGTACGGGTTAGCTTTACTTCTTACCTACTAACAATATGACTTTTTTTATTTGCAAAAAAACACAATGGAGCTAACCACCATGGTTAGCTAGGGAACCGTAACCCAACAGAAAACTGTTTCCTGACCACTTATCATCCATCCTTCATGGTGCACTATGGGGGTGTTGGTTCCCTCTGGCCGAGAGCAAATGACTTTCAAAAGGCATCTTGCTTTCTGAAGAAAAGTACTATGGTTTGTCTATTGTAATGGGGCCTTTACTGGGGTTGGACTCCTTTGAACTTGATTTTGAAGTTGGACACTTTGTAACTACTAAGGACCAACATGGTTACCAAAACCTTACCTTTAGATTCCCAATTAGGGGTTCAATGAAGGACCCCATGAGGTCCCATTGAGCAGCAGCTCCCACTGAATCTTGGCCACCCTTGAATTTATATGATATTGTTGGAAGTTTGAGCCAAGAACCACTTTGCAAGGTAAGCCCCACCACCACTTGCAAAGGTGAACCTCACATGCTCTATTAGGGTTTGGTATATATTGAAGTTATCCATAAAATGTAGTGGAATGGGAATCCAAAACCTTGTGTTTTGCCGAAACACAAGGCCAAAATGCTCAAGTTGGCATGGAAATTTTACACTTAGGTTCAATGTGGACCCAAACCGAGCTCGAACTAGTTTAGTCCCAAGTCGATTGCACTTGCATTTTTTGAACTTCCCAAGAGCCTTGGGTAGTTCAAGCTTGCATTTTGTTTCTTGGGCAAGCATGGAGAGGTAGGTTGCGACAAGCAGCTCTCTCTCTCTCTCTTATTGTGTTTTTTTAGCAACAAGCATTGAGCATGTTTTTGCAAAAGCTTGAGGTAGTTTCAAGCTTGCATTGTGTTTTTTCGACAAACCACAAAGAGAAGTGTCTATGGCATCTCAACAAGGAGATTGTTAAGCTATAGTAAAATAATTTTGTAATAAGTTTTGGGGAAGTAGCATAATAATTAGGGTAGTTGAGGACAAGAATAATTTCAACACTTGTAGTGTTATTTTGGAGATTATGATTTTGAGACACATAATCAGGGATTTTCTTTTATGGTCTCCCCTTTAATTATAGTTAGGAGGATGATTAGATCATAGATTGGGGAGAGGAGGAAAATCATTCAAGGGAGTGTGAATTGGGAGATCCAAAGTGTGTTAGAGAGGTAACTGGGTAGAGATTTTCATTTTTATTTTTTTGGCAGTAAAGTTGTATTCCATATTAACCTAGGGCACCTAGGGTGCTTAAACTAGGTTAGGTCATTTAGGGTACCTATATATGTTTGTAGGCTCACCATGTGGTGACATTTCATAGGTTAATAAATTTCATATTTTGGACTTATTTAAAAAAATCCAACAACCCATAATGATCAATATGGACTTTGTTTGGGTAACAAAAGACCTGAACATGTTCCAAATACCCACCACAACAACATGTTTTGGGTCCAAATAATGGGAAGCTTCAAACACTTGGTAGGTTTCACATCACTTGGACAAGACCCAAACTGACAAGCCTAATAAGAGTCATAACTTAAGTGGCCTTTCACAACACTCCTAAGTTGGAGGAGTCAAAAAAACATAAATAAAAAATGATGATAGATTCTTTGCTTGCAATCCAATATCAAAAATTCAGAGTTCAGAGTCCAGAGATGATAGTGTGCACTTACTTGCCCAACCTTCCTTTGTTCTTTAGCACATGGTGGTTAGAAGCAGTGATTTTTTGAATTTATTTATTTATTTTTATTATTTAATTTTTTTTAGCATCATTAGTGATTTTCCCCAAAAAGATTTAGCATTAACTAACTGTCCAATCTGTGGAAAACTGGGGGAAAAAAAACTATGTCAATGTCTAATGTAAGCAATAGCAAAGGTTTTCAAAGGATTAGACTAAATCCCAACTTGGTCATAGCAAATCTATGTATGCATTCTTTAACCTCTACAAGTGAAGATTTCCAAATGTGTATCCATTAAATTATGGATTTTGAGACCACATGATGTTTTAAAGTTCATATATATGGGTATCAACATGGATGTAGCTTTCTTATCTTTTGAATGGTCTCAAAAGGTAATGAAATATCCTCTCAAAAAGGATTTTTTTTTCGGACTTTTTCTTTATAAACAGGAAATATTATCTTTAAAAAATTTACTTCAAAATTTTGATTTTTTCTTTTTGCCTTTGAGAAAACCATTGGTTAGAAGTCAGAGTTTGGATTCATTACAAGTAGCATACATTTGGACATTCTTTGATAAATGAGTACTATTAGAATAAATGATGCATCTAAATGAAGGGATTATGTGACCCAGCACCCACTAATACATCATCCATTGGAAACACACTATGCCTCAGTTGTGGATGAACCACCACAACTGAGTTTCAAGGTTCCCCCTTGGAAACCTATCATGTAAACCCTCATACTTCCCACTTCCCCTTACCTAGTTAAGTAGGTATGAAGCTAAATGGTTATTCCACACTTGGTGGTAACTAGGTAGGTAGATGCACGGTGGATGGTTAATACATAGCTAACCACTATGGTTAGCATGGGAGTTCAATGAAAAAGTGTTTCCTATCACGCACAACATCCATTGTATATGATGTGCTAGTGGGTGCTCCTTGAAATGAAGAAGAACCCTAACACTGATCATTTGGTGCCAGAAGTGAATCAGCACCCACAAGCACACCATCCACTGGATGCCCATTACAACTCAGTTGTGGACGAACCGCAACAAGTGGGTTGTTAGTAGGTAGATAGTAAGAAAGTAACTGAGATGACCACCATAGTTAGCAAGGGAACTGGAACCCAATGGAAACCTGTTTCCTCCTCACTTACCATCATCCATCTTTCATGCTGCACTGGTGGGTGTGGTTCACTCTGGCCTAATTTGCTTTCACACGAGCATATTGGTGCAACATGTGTGTTTCCTCACAGCGGTTGAATACAAAACCTTGCATTTGTGGAAAGACAATTTCAAAAGAAGGTGGAGGAAGCCCTCGACAACTAGATAACAACTTGATAAATATTAGGTAACCTTAATGGATTCACAAGCCACAGAGTTCCAAGGGTATTGGAGGCATTACTTGACATTTCCTTATATTTTCTTTGTAAGTAAACAATTGAATATGGTCATTGGCTTCATCTTGGCAACACAATTAGACCCTTTGAAGCACATGAAAAAGGGCGTGTTTTTTATAATGAAGCATTGATGTATTGTTAACAAAGAATATCCATCATGCAAGGAAAGTACGCCATAATAGAACGTGAAAAGGAAAACGGTAGTTAAGTCAGGTTTCCACTTCACACCAGCACGGCAAGTAGCGAATTAGATAGGATTAAGGTGCCAGTCCAGTAGGAAGGGCAGTCAGGCATAAGAGCATCTCCACGGGTGCTCAGTATGTGATGCTGCATACGTAAACTTGGATGAAGAAAAGTCAAAACATGCTGGTTTGGCTCAAGAAAATGGTTTTGGCTCAACATATCTGCACAGTTTGCAGTCGCTCATAAAAGGAGCAGCAACGGTGTGCACCTGCAGAAAAGAGTGTAATAAATTTGATCTGACTTACCATGAATGTTTATCATTGGTCTATCATAATGATTGTTCCAGGTGGTTTGCTCTTAGTAGTCCCCGACCTATTTGTTGTCCCAGTTTCAGTTTTTTGGGTGGGATTGCAAAAAAGTAAATAACTAAACTGGGATGTGAATCTTTTTTTCCAGGATCGCATACTAAGCACCACCACTCGAGATGCTCTCAGCTTTTCCAACACTTGCCAAATTCATCAAAATAAATGTCATAATAGAGAAATCCGTAAAGTCAGGAAAACACAGGACCGGATCCCTGAGTTTGGTCCAAAACCGGGTGAGATTCAGAAAAAACATACGAAAAAGTAGATTGGCCTTAGGGCGGGGGTGAAACTCAGAAATGCACCATTTTTGTGCCAAACTGAGTTTCGTCCGGTTTCGATCCCCTATTTCCTTTTTCCTGAGCGCCTCCACTGCTGCTACATATATTCCTACATGTACAACTTCTATAATTACTCTCGAACCTTGTGCATTGAATGCTGAGTTTCAACATTTCATACCCAGATTTAATAAAACTTTCCTGACTTTGCAGACCTCACTGAAAGAGGGGGGATAGGGGTTGAAAAGAGGCCCAAAGACAGGGTGAAGACGGCTTGACTTTATGGATTTCTCTAATACCTTCAAACCGATCAAATGAATGGGAAAGAGGTAAACTAGCTTCTCAAGTCATGGGAATAGAACAAAAAAGTCCTTGGACTTGTGATCAGGGCATGATGAAATTAAGTCAAGCATTTGTTCAAAGGGTTGGGATCCACCAAACTATATTAGAGATGGAATGTTAACATAAATAACCATTAGCATCAATATTTTCTTTTAGCGAAATCTCATTCAAATCTGAAATAAAAAAGAATAGTGCAAAAAGATATTGAAATGAAAATCAGTTTTCTAAAGGATTTCTCCAAAAACATAGGGTTTTGATTTGCACATGGTGGCTATTCCAACCAGCGACCCAAATATTGTTGCCTTGAGCAATGGCTAGATGTGTGTCGATGCCATATTCAAGCTCCCCTTTGTGTCCTTCCCTATGAATAGCCATCATTTGCTAACCAAAAATCTTCCTCCATTCTCCCCATCATATGGTGCTTCTCCCATCATGCTCCAACTGTTGCCTACTTTTTGCCTTCACTTTATCCTACATAGTCACTCACTTGCTTTGATTTTTAAGTTGTGTATCATTGTTTCTTTCTTTTCCTACAAGCCAATACCACATTGATTGACATTAATTTGTAATGTTGGAAAGAATATTATGTAATCTTGAATGGTTTCTCGTTGTGTATGTTGCAAATTGTTGGAGATATGAGAGATCATGCAAAGTTTATTGGATGTTTAAGCTAGAGTTTATTTCTTGAGTGGCACATAGTGTTGTATAATGCCAATTTTTTTTAGGGTTGAGTTGTGTGTTGCAAGTTGAAACACAATTGAGGAAGATGCAATGTTTAAAGGTAAATGTTCTCTTGGAAGACTTTGCACATTTATTCCTACATGCTTCCCTTGCTTACATTTGGGGATCAATCCCAATAATCAGAGTCACAACAAGTGTCGCCAATGCTTGATATTTCTTTTATTTGGTTTACAATTATATTAATATTACAAGTTTTAAAATACTTTTACGTCATGTCTTTTATAATATTCTAGTACCTTTATCACTTCAGCATAAATTAAATTATTTTTTGTTTTGCCAAAATTTTGAAAAATTATTCATTATTTGTGCCAAAATTTTAATAAATTTAAAAGTTCAACTGTTAGGATTTGAACTACAAACCTTCCACGATATTGACCCACTAGACTACTCCAAGGCATTTACAAAATTTGTTTATTATTTTCTATAATCGTTGCATGTTGAAAATTTAAGAATTAAAAAACCAAGTGCTGAAATTGCTATTTCAAATTTAAATAATTATTTGGCATTTTGTTGTCGAACTGGTAAAAATACCATGATATATTATGATTCAACATGTGAAATAATTGGATTGAATCTAATACATATGCAATATTCAAAATCACTACATTTTTTTTATTCAATTATTTTTATAATAGACTTGAAATGCTTTCAAAATGACATAATCATGTACAATAATTGTTCAAACCCTTAAATAGTAGCAAGTATGTTTTGAAAACATTACACACACACACACACACATATATTTGGCCATTTTAGAAATCATAGATTTTTCATCCATCACATTTTACAACCAATTGTTGTTGCCAAATCATTTTATGAACATTCCCACTATTTTTTAAATAGTCAAAAATAATCTATCTTATTTTGGTCACAATGGTTGGGTTGGCTTTTATTATCTCATTGCACCCGTCTTTTGTTGTTGTGCATTTGTGTTCATGTGCATTGAAGTGTTTCAACTTTAATAAAACCTTGGGATCTACCATTAGTTGTTTATGGCATTAGTTGTGCATAGAAGGTCAAATCGTCATGATGTTTGGTTAGGTTTGTTATAAAATTGTTTTTTGTATTATTTTATTGTTATGAATTGAAATATTCACCTGTCTTGCATATTTGTAAGATTACATGACACAAGACCTTCAACAACTTGTTTATCACATGTACATGATTTGGGATGCATGGGGTTTATGGCTTAATGTTTGTGTTGTAGATTTTTAGGTCTTATGTTGAATATATATATATATATATATATATATTTATTTATTTATTTGGCTAGAAGTGTTTTGAGGCACCTCTTGTTTGGGTTCACTTTTTGCTACATCAATTATATAAAGGTATTGTTTCCAAGTCACCTTGTTGCAAGTGTTGTTTGAGGTGTTATTTCCAAATTGACATGTAGTTGTTGTGGTGTGTAAAATGTTTTTTATAGTTAAAATTTCAACCCACCTTTTGGCTTTTCCCTTTTCTTTTGCATTTGTTTTCATAGAATGCCAAAGTTGAAAAATGTGGGTAGGTTTCTTTGGTGTACAATTTTTTTCATAGCTTTTGTTTTGTTCAAATTCTGTTGCAATAATTTATTTTGCACAATGATGTCAATGAAAAATCCTACAAACTTCAAGTTTCACATGTTATTTTTTACATCTAGTATTGCATCTTTGAATTTTGTAGCATCATGTAGAAGCAAATGTCTAAATCATCTTGCCTCACTTGTTCCCCTTGCATCTTTGTAAACTTTAATGTTGGTGATCTTCTTGCTCCCAACGCTTTAGTTGATGCTAGCACATATTTTGTTGATGTTGGAATTTTTAACTCCACTTCCCATCCAAAGAGGAAAGGTGAATGGGAAGTGGAGCTTGACACTAATTGGACACTTGGGCCCAACCAAATTCCCATGGGTTAAGCATGCAGTTGGAATAAATATGAAGATGCACCATGTGACATGCAAGATTTGTATTTAAAAATTGAATGCCAAGGAAAGTTTTTGGTGTCAAAGTTGAGTTTGGCCTTCACAAACATAATGGGATAAAATTGTAAGTACCCTAAACCTAAACAAAAAGTTGGAGAAAAGCACACTAATTCTGAATGTTGACATCCAAAAATTATGAAGATCCATGCCATTGTTAGGTCTTATTTTGTGATTAACCAAGTGTTTAATACAAATACTAGGTGAAAAATGGTTCTTTTCAAGGGCTTACTAAGACAAAATACCAAGGTGAAAGATAGGAAATTATTCCTAGGTATTGGATAAGCAAGCTTGGCAAAAAATGGTCGGTATTAAGTAGGTTATTTAATAAAGGTTCAAATGCAAAAAGCTTAATCGGGTTTTGAGCTATTGTCCAAATGCCAAAAGGCATTAGTAGTCACAAGACTATTAGATCTTGGAACACAAGAAATTAAAAACTACTAAATCAAAATATTAGGACAACTGTTCTACAATAATTAATCAACCTAGGTAAGAACCTACTACAAAAACATCATGTAAATCTACATTACTATGATAAAGTTATGCCCTTCAAAACATGTTACCAATATTCCTTATTAGAAAATCCAATAGCATACATTGCTTTCACAAATGTTTTGAAATCAATCCTACCAAGGTAATAAATTGTACAAAAGATTATTTGCACTAGATAGGCTACCTTATAAAATTTATATTGCAAAAAACACTATTATAGTGATACTACTAAAGAAATATGAAAACCAACTTATTTTTAAAGACCCTATCAACAATTCTTCAATATATTCTTTCATTACAGTGGTGAATGTCCAAACCTACATACAAATCACATGTATTAACTATCTAAGGCTACTACAAGGCCAAAACAATCACAAATGCACATTCCAATATTAAATATTTTGTTTTCACATAAAACATCATGTATTTCTTCCACTCATATAAATATTGTCCAAACTATTAGAACTAAAGTACATTGGTACTTTTGTGAAGGACAAGACAAAAGCACAAATTGGAAAAAATAAGAAAGTTAATAAACAAAGAATTTGGGAATGAATGAGAACTACATGGTTTTATTGCTTGAATAGGGCATGGTGCAAACTAGGCATCATATGAACTAGAAGTACAAATGGCACAACTTGTGTTCATGAGATTCAAGGGTGGTGTTTTTTGGATCTTTTCTTCTACTAGCTAATGGAACCTTTTATAAAATGATTGACCTTCTAGAAAGTTTTGCCAACTAAACTTAAATATATAAGTTTATAATAAATAATCTTTTAAAAACTTCCACTAAACATGTTTATTAAAAACAATCCTTGATCACATCTTCTAGAATTTTTTGCCAACTATTATTTTTAAAAATGTTACATTTTCCAAGAAACTTCCATTTATTATTATTTGAAAAAATTCTTTTAATTTTTTTTTGCTAATTCTACATTTTAAAAAGACTTTAAATCATATTTTTCATGGATTTTTCAAGATTTTTTAAAGGAAATTTCCAAGTATATTCTTCAAATATGTTTTTGAAGATTTTTTAAAACTTCCAAACATATTTTTCATGATTTTTTTAAAATTAAAAAACTTGTAGGTATATTTCTTGAAAATCTTTCTAGAAAATTATAGAATTATTTTTTATATTTTATTATTTATGACAACGTCCATATTCAATTATCAATTTTATTTTATTATCATCCAAATTACATGGCCCTTTGGAGAGGGGAATATATTCGATATTTTAAACATATGCAAGGCAACAATTTTATCTTTCATAGCAATTTCAAAGCATTATTATTCCAATTGTCATAAGTTTTAAATGTCTTTCACCAAGGTATTCCCAATAACGTAAAATAAGTTTTTATACATCTTCCATTTGTAGTATCATTAGGGTGCAAACAAGATACAATGAGCTAATGGCGTTACTTTATAAAAGAACTCCATGTCCTTTTGCCCAAAAATAAAATTTTCATACAAATGAATTGTTTAACAATTTTTTTGAATTTTTTAATAATTATCCAAGTACATGAAATTTTTTTGTTTATAATTTTTGAGTAAATATGAATTTTTTGAAAGTGTGATGATTCCTTGTAAATTCAATGTTTTGTTTTTAAAAATTATAACAATTTCAAATGATAACCATAAATTGATTTTCTTAATTTTTATGTTTATTATATAATAAACTACAACTTTTTTTAACACATAATGTACATTATACCTCATTTTATATCTGGTAAATGATTTTTGAAATTTTAAAATTCTAGATCAATTTTGGAAAGTTCTTTGAATTTTTAAAGTTTTAGAATTCCACATAATTTAAAATATGAGTGTTTTTTGAATTGGCTAATAGGTCTTTATTTTCTTAAAAAAATTCCCATCAATTTTTTATTATTATATGAGTCCTTTTCATAGTACTTTGCAAAATTGATTCCTTTTGACATGATAGGTGTTCATTTTCAAAGGTCTTAAAGGGAAATTTAAAACTTAAAATTTTATCAAATGGATTTTTGGTTTGACTTCCTTGACATTGATATGAATGAAAAAAACAACTTGCCATATCACCATGGTTTTAAATGGTAAAACATAAATATTTCTCCATCATCCAATGCCCCTTTTGGCTCATTTGATTGTGATTGCACCCATTACAAGTATTTTATAAGTACATCCTCCTAGTTCAATATTCAAATGGTCTATTAAATTAATCAACTACACCTTCCTTTGGTCAAACATCCATAGGTACCATGAAAGGAATTAATTGAAGCTTCTTCAATCCTAGCTTTTTTTTCAACACATTTGTGGTGATATTCACATCAAACCCTTCATTTAGTAATACATATTGAAGTTCATGTTTTCCCACACACATTTGAATTACTAACATAACTTCATCAAATCTTCATTTTTGGTAGTACATTTTCAATAAGCATTGGTGAAAAAATTGCTTCCTTTATTTTAATAGATGTAAATAACATGAATTTTCTTAACTAAGGACAAAAATCTAACAATTATTTTAGTTTGACTTCCAATTTTGCTTCCCTATTTCTTCCATGTTCATACATGCTTATATATTTCTCACAAATATTTCAATTGTTTTGGTAGTCTTTTGTCTAGTTACCTTTTTGGTTGGACTAGCTTTAATAGGCCTATTGGATTAAAAATTTCTCGTGCTTTTAATTGTTGCTTAACAATTTGATTTTTTTGCAAGTTGTCATTAGGTTGTATATTTTGCAATTCATCCATTATTTCTTAATGAATTAATTTTCCTTCCTCCTTCACTTGTCATCCCTTCATAGGATTAACATCTTTTGGTTGTTTTTCCAACTCATGCATTTTTTCCTTCTAATTGTTTGTAGTCACACAATCTTCAATAATAGGTTTTTTTAGTCAACCATAGCCACATTTACTCACACCTTAAGTTTTGAATTCTTGGTTTCGTTTTCCAAGATTTTTTTTCCATACTTGACAATCTTAATGAAAATTTCCTTCCTTTTTACAACAAAATCATCTTAGTTCACTACCTTGCAAAAATCTTTGATCTTCATTATAATTATTTAAGTTGTACCTATTTTAGTTATAAATATCATGTTAATAATTATGATGATTATAATCATCATGGTTATAATTATTTTGATTATATCAACCTCCTTGGTCTTGTCAATCATTCTGATTATTTTGCCATCCTTGCCCTCCTAATCTTTGACCAAATTGTTGATTTTCAACCCTTCTTTGGTCATTTGGCCTTAACTAAATATCATGTTTGTTTTCTAGAACCAACCATGTTTCCACTTGTGCCATATTTGTTGCAACTTCCTAATGAGGATATTTTTTAAATTTGACATCTTCCACATGCATTGTTCCATATTATTTTCCTCACTTGTGCATAGATTGCAAAAAAATTGCAATAATTTGTATTTTTTCATACAATGACCTTTATTATTAAAAAAATTGCAAGAAGACATTCTTTTGGTAGGTGTTAGAATGTTCCTTCTATCCTTTCTTTTAAATTTTCTCGTTTTCATCTTCTTTGAATCTATTTCCAAATCTTCATTGTTTAACTCATCCTTATTATCGATTTAAGCCTTTTTCTTGGGATGTAATTTCTCTTCAATTGTTTTTCCTAAATTGACAACTTTAGTTATAGTTTCTTTAGGCATTTGTTAAGGCCACCTAGTAAATAACCAGGTTTGGAAGTAAGTGAAATAGAAATTTCATAAATTCTTGTTCAGTGGGCGATCTTAAAAATCACCAAATATTACTAGCAATAAATCAAATAGATTTTCAAAGTAGTGCAAATTTCAGTAGGGAACACACCCTACCAACTTTGAAGTAGGAATAGACATTTGTAACCACCTTGGATGTCAAAAATTTAAACATGAAACTTAAGTGGCAGAAAAAGGTAACAATGAAAAAACACGCACATTGAATAAACACACTTGGCGTCGTAAAACCTAGTTGACGCACCCCCAAACTCCTTGATAGACTCAACTGCGAATCCAAAGGTGAAAACAATGGAGGGCAAAGGAGTTGAAGTACATTCTTTAGTTTGTAACACTTTAGGGGTAGAAGTGCATGTTGGAGCTTTAGGATGGGGACTAGGATGAATGACAAGCGGGTCAATCATTCACATGGACTTGCACAAACTAAACAACAAGTTGGTTAGTGCATAATTGGAACACTTTTGGTGCATGGATGAGCTATGAGCATACATAGATTCACAAGACTCATCATGGCCTGAACTTGGGGGAAGCCGCCACTTCCCCCTTATAATATTCTATGTGATTAACCATGAAGGTTACATCCAAATGTCATTTTGTCCTAAGACTCCCAAATTGGGAATCCCAAAATTCCCAAAACTGGGACTCTCATGACTTTGGAAGCTCATAACTTATTGTGTAGACCTTCAATTAAGGTGAGGTCTAGAGTAAAGTTGTAGCTTTCATCAAAAGCTTTTCAATGATATGTGACATGTCACTTGCACGTAACTAAATCAGGGAAATTCTCAACTTTTAGTGGGCCGGAATCAAATTGGCATACTCATTCTCAGCCCTTCTTTTTGGCCATAACTAGTGTTTTAAGTATTCAAATGGGTGATGTGAGCCCATTTTTAAAATCTTATTTTCAAAAGCCTTTTAATGGTATAAGGAGCTTTTCAATAAATGAATTTTGACTCCTGAAATTTCTTTTTGAAAATTTGGGAGTCCATTAGGATTCCAATTCCCAAAATGGGAATTCACTTGGGAATGTGTGGGTTCATTCCCTCACACTCTCCTACACTATCGAGAACATGAAATTTGACTCCTGACTTTCAGCCCACACCTTTGCAAGCCATTCCCTTGGTTGCAAACCCAAGGCCAACGTTGCGAAATTAGTGGAAAAGTACAATTTTGGCAAAAACCATTAGTTATTTCGAAAAGAAAGTCAAAAGCTCAATTTTTTTGAACTTCCTCCACATTTAAGCTTGAAAAAACTTTGTACAACGTTTCTTTTGGAAAGAGTCCCTTAAAAATTAATTTTCTCCTACATATATACATTCTAAACATTATCAAAAACATTTTAACTACCAATCCAACTAATCATTTCTAAATTTTTGTAACTAAAAATAAACATTTCTAGATTTGTTTTCGATTAAAACAACTTTTGATTTTAGTTCCATAAATCCAATTTTGGTTACATTAATCCGACTAAAACTTTTCTATATCAAATTATACACAATCGGTTTCGATTACAAAAATGTTTCTTACTTCAACAACATTCCCAAAATTATCAACTTTAACTTGGTGTGTAACCCTTCATGAAATGTTCCATATAAAGAGATATTATCTAGTTGGTTTGGCATTACAACACATAGTGACATATTCATATTTGAAAAAAAATTATATCTTTTAAAGTAACAAGCACTTGTCTTTCATTTTACATGACATTGAATCTTGCTATAATTGTTCGTTGGACCTTTGCCCATTTTGTGGTCAAATTTGCCATTTCATACCTATCAAACCAATTTATTGTTCATTTTTTCAATGAATTCCAAAAATACTATAATTTGCAAGCATCAATGTTTTCTCCATTAATTACAAAAACTTTTGGTAATTGGCAAAGATGTGAAGCTAGATCATCACCATAAAGATACAAAATTTGGCAAAACTTGAATTTTCAAAACATTTTCAATTAGTGCCACCATCGTTAAAAGTATTATTACAATTGCATGTTGAACCATATTTAGTGGTTGTTGAACTACATTTGTAAATTGTTGATAATTGGTTAAAGATTAGGTTCCCTTGTTTTTCCATTCACATGAATTTAAGTGGAATGAACTTGATTGAATGCACTAGTATCTACACATATAACATGTATCACCAATTATGTGTCAAATATTCAAATTTGTGTTAGATTAGTTGGAGATAATTGTTTTAGGTTGCCTACTATTCGTTTTTGGTCAAATTATATATTCCAAAAACATTCCCATCTTAAATCATTTTCTTCTTCCAACATTATTGGTTCCTAGCCACTTGAAGATGGTCTTGTTTCTTCACGATCATCACATAGTGTAGAATTTAACGATCTTTCTTTTCCCGCTTTCAAAAGACTTGCATTGTCGATATTGTATTTTTTTCAGTAATTGTTCCAACTAGCCATATTTAGTTTTTTGGTCCACTAATCTTAATCATCTAAACCATTTATGATAATATTTTGGATTTTTGACAAAAATAATACATCTATAATATCATTCCTTAGATCTCTTTAGACATTCAACTTTTCATAAACCTTAATTGTATTTGACATAAGTTTTAGTAGAATTTTTTGGTTATCTTGATTAACCTTCATGTTCAATTGATAGCTTCCTACTTTATTCATATGGATTCAATAGAGTTAATCATAGCAACCCTTCTTGCAATGGACCAACTGAAGGATGATATTCTTTGTTACCTCTTATTACCATTATATTTGTTTCATTAGTGGTTTTAGGTGCCCACAAAAAATCGTAAGGAATCAACCAAGACATGAATATTTGGTTTAGGGTGTAGTCATACTAACATGTACCATTAACAGTCATAACCATTACTTAATTTTAATTTGGATTTTGAAAATTTTATTTAAAATTTATTTTGAATACATTATGTACATGTCATAAAAATTTGGAATCAATCTAATGAGTAAAACATATGTAATTTACACTTTTAAAAACTTGTAACCATTGTTTAAAAACAATTTTGACACTAAAAGCACATTTTGAAAAAAAAGAAAGACATATTTTGGGATTTTAAAAATATAAAACTCAACATAATAATATTTTTAAAAATTAATTATTATTTTTTGAAATATGTATTTAAAATATTTTAAGAATATTCTTTTTTAAAATAAAAAATAGTGGTCTAAGGGGGCACATTTGGCCCTCTATAGTGTGATTGGACCCTTTATAAAATATATATTTTTTAGTAAAAATTACTTTATGGTGTGTAACAAGCATTTTTCTAATGGGTAACAAAATATGTATACACCACATTGTCAATGATAGCCACCATCTACATTTGGTAAATTTGGTTGTATTAATCATCAAAGTTCTATGTAGTAGACACCACATTTAGACCCATGCAATTTTTTAATAAATTAATTGTAATGTGTTTATAGGCAATTACCTAGATTTTTCAACAAAATTTTTATAGTGTTCCTTAACAAAGAAATTCCATTTATCTTTTTTTGGTTTTTTTCTTGGGGTACATATGTATGAAATCAACCCATGCCCAACCATGAAGGCAATGTTGTCTTAATAATTCCTTGGTTTGTTCCACTATTATAATTTATCTTAAATTTTCTACATTTAGATGACCATTAAACATTTTGGTGATGGATCATCTGTGTTACTTCAAATCATTCATCATATGTGAACAAATTTGCAAAAGTTAATAGTTGAAACACTCCTTGTAAACTCAATGGTGTTATTATTGAACTACCATTTTCTTATATGTATGCTCCCATACAAAACCCTTCTTCCCAATTCCATTCATATAGTTTAATAAATTTAACCAACAAAATCCTCAATCATATTCATACAATTCCACCCATCCTTAAATAGAATCGAAACATTATTTTTTCATCATAAGGTCATCATAATTGTAATGTTGGAATTTGTTTTTAAAGATAATTATCAGTTGATTAATCTATCTCATTTCCATCATTACAATGATAATATATATTGTCATTATAAACATATTTTACTTGAAGGTGATCTTTGGGCATCAATATTTTAAGAGTTTCATTAATATCAAATTTCTCATGTTCAACTTATTCATTCATACACATAAAATGGTAAGCTAGTAATATTTAGTCAATTGTAGTGAGATTTAACAAGCATACAGGTATTTTGAATACTTAAAATAAATGTTTTAAACATGTCAACAAAACAATTCTAATTAGCATTTTTAGGTTGATTTTTTTAATGTTTATATTTAAATCCTTTCAATGTTCAATCATATTTAGAATATTTTCTTAGTAACCATTACAAGGAATTTGCATATTAATGATTGGTTTTTTCAATCTTAAATGATTACTTTTTAGTTGTCAATGCCACATGTGATTACTATAGTGTGTAATCACCTTGGATAACTTGCATAAAAGTTTTATCACAAAAAACATGACATGGCACCCAATGAAAACAACAATTGCATAGAGGTGTGAATAAGATCAACTTTTTGTCCAACCATTGTGACATGGTCATTTACAACTTTAAAACTAAAATATGTATTTCCATATGTTTATGTGGCATGGTCATTTGTGACTAGTTTTACAACTAAAATGTGGGGATGCTTCAATTGTTTTGACCATGAAAATGTTGACACCTAATTTGTTCCAAATTGAAAAAAGGCACCACACGACTTACCTATTATAGATTATTTTAAATTATTATAGGTTATTTTACCTTTGGCTATTCTTGGCTATTATGGACTTTTCTACCCTAAATTATTCTAAGCTATTATACCTTAGGCAATTTTTTGTTATTTTACCCCTATGTTATTTAAAGCTATTATATCCTAGTCTATTTTTGGTTGTCGTACATTAGGCTATTCTAAGTTGTTTTTGGTTATTTTATTAAGTTCTTGTAGGTTATTGTAGGTTATTCTACTTTACACTATTTAAAATTATTTAACCATAACAAAATTGTCTAGTCATACAATCACATTTTTGTAATAATGTGCTTAAAGTATTTAATGTATTTAAAGGCATGTACCTATGAGTTGCCCAGACTACCTACATTACTACAATTCATGGTTATTTAAGTTGTCGAAGTTGATTGCCGTCCACTTTGATTAATAAACATTTCCATTTTGACTAAAATCTCGTGGGGTAAATGACACGTGTGTTTTCTTTTTTATTGATTTCACTAGAATGACCTACTTTATTTTCTATCAAATTGAACATCTAGTTAAGTTGAACAAAAAGTTTACCACCTTGGTCCAAATGGCCAATGTATTTTAATCAAGTGGGACATTTAGCAAAATTGGACAAAAGAAAATGACATGTTTGATGTTAGTAGGTAAATTAGTTTTTAGGTTTAATTAAGATCTAGATGGTATCCCCATAACTCCTAATTATTAATGGTAGGGGAAAACGTTTATCACTTCTTAGTTACCTAGGTAGCAAAACTATTAAACTTAAATAGTTTAAAAAGATGTGGTGACAATTAATTTGCCACCACATTCTTACTAATTGGAGGATAAGACTTAGAGTGAGTTGGATCACATTTTTAGCTAGTTTCTAAAAAATGGTTGGTGGAAAGTTAACCAACTAGTTTTGATTAGATAATTGGCCAACTAGCTACCATTAGGAAATGACTTATTTGGGGAGTTCAACTAATTTGTAGGAGAAGGAAGGTAAGGTGGGAAGGTTGGAATATTTGGAAGAAGGAAAATCCTTTTTGGATTATCATCTTTTCATCTTATCTCCCCATTTGTGCGTATGGTGTTCTTGGTGGAGTTTCTAGAGATAATTTTAAAGAGGTTAAAGGAAGTTTTGTGCGTGTAGAAGAACTATGTCGTACTTAAAAATTGGAAATAACAATATGTGGGTTAATGGAGAAGTTAAATAGTTTTCTTGCTCTTTGGAAGCATAAAAGTGCAAATAGGTTCTTTTGCTCTTTAGAGACATTGCTACATGATGGTAAATGGTAACCAAAAGAGAGGGGTCCTGTTCACCACATAGAATGATTGAACCCCTGATGCAAACCTGACCTACCCTGATCTATTCATCGACGCTCAAACCTCCGAAACTCAAATGAACACCAACTGAAACTACTAATCCTTTCAGCTACATTCGAAAGGTCAGTTCCTCACCACCACACACCATTTCAGAAACAAATTCACACACTCAAACACACAAACTTCACATGTAAAACATCTCTTGTTTTAATTACAGAATGAATACATGCCGAGAGCACAAGCTCTCTCGGAAATCCTCCTCCAAAACTTCGGATCCCTCCGAATTTACACTTGCATTCTCTCTTTTCCAAAAAAAAAACTTCTGCAGCAAAACGACATACTCCGAGTACTAGACGCAGCGGAAAAATAGGTAACCGGCAGAACTTGCTCTACTACAGCTCAAGCATACTTGCTATCTCATTCCCCACTTCTGTTTCCTCCTCTCTACTTTTGTCTGCTCTGTCCACGCTTTTTTCTAGCTTCTGCCTGCCATTTTCTTCCTCTTTCCTCCTGTTGGCTTCTCCTCCAAGCTTCCATCTCCCACTCAGTGCCGTTCCGTTCCTCCTCACCGACCTAGCCATCATTTCTTGCCGCCCTCCTTAAACCAGCTCCATCAGATTTCATGAAGATGCGCTACCATTTTCTACACACATCACACACCAAGAGAAAGACTCCATGCACCCCATGCAGGATTAATGAGTGCCGAAAGCCAAAAACGGCCATCACAATTAGCCCAAGAACAACAAAAATCCAGTGTTCACACTGGACCAGATCTACCTATCTTCGTGTTACATATGTAACCCCTCCCTTGTTAAACAGCTGAGTCCCTCAGCTTTGCTCAATCGGGTTCCAGGTAATAGATTTGCAAGTCCCTCCTCGATCTCTCCCACTGTTTCCCATCAGTGTCCTGAATAATGCACAGGCGACAGCCTTCTTCAAAGTCATAGTTCCCTTTTCCATCCACATGCCCAATAAACCGATATGGGCCTTCCCAGCTAGCAGCCAAGGCGCGCTTCTTGCCTGGTTTTTTCATTTTGACCATAGTTTCTCCGGCAATGAGACCTTCAAATAGATGCTTGCCTTTCTTGCTTGCATACGTGCTCCGTTGTCTCTTCTGTGCCTGCTCAACATTGAGCAATACATCCTCATGTATGCTTGTAATAAGGCTCACCTTTTCGAGGAACTGTGCAGCTATCTGTTCAACATCAACTCCATCATCCACCACACTAGTCAGTGTATTTAGATAGTTGTCAGCTCTGAGTCGAGGTGATCGACCTGTGAGAACCATAAATGGCGAGAACTTGGTGCTTGCTTGCACCCCACACCTGTATCTAAACAGAACCTTAGCTAGGTGTTCGTCCCAACAGTCCACGTTTGTTGGATTCGTGGCCAGAACGATGACACCATGTTTAATGGTTTTGATCATTCGCTCAGCCATGCTGTTGCACTGTGGCCATTGGGGTGCCGTGCGTTGATGCTGTATAGCATAATCCTTGCACATATCTTCAAATTTTGCACTCCACTCCCCTCCGTTGTCAGTCAGCACAAACCCAGGTACCCCATACCTGCAAATCAAATCGTCCTCAAGAAATTTGGCTGCCATTTTGGCACCATGATCTGCCACTGCCTTGGCTTCGCACCATTTTGAGTGATGGTCGATAGCTACAAGGATATACTTATTCCCTGCCTTGGTTTCAGGTAGTGGCCCAGCTGTGTCCATCGCCACCCTGTAAAACAAGTCATAGATTGGGATGCTCTTGAGCCTTTCATCCCCTGATCGAACACTGCCTTCACTCTTCACGAGTTGACATTGCTGACAACTTCTGACCACTGATCTGACGTCTTCGGTTCGACAATACCAGAAATACCTTCGATAGATTTCGGACAGGAGTCTCTGTTCACCCGAATGTCCCAGATCCTCATGCATCTGCAACACTAGTGATCTCCTCTCATCAGGTTTTGGTATGTAGAGGTCCTTGAAGAAAAGTTTTTGCTCCTTCCAACAGTAGTTGGCCGCTCTCTTCCTGACCCTCTTACCCTCATCGAGTTCAATCAAATCTGGCAACACACCATCCTTTACTAGTGCCAAACAGGTAGTATCCTGCCAGATGTCAGGGCCCTTTCTCTCTTCTCCACCCTGTTCGGCCTCATCCATGATTGTCAAATTGACTTTGTGGATGCCAACCTCAAACATGCCTTGAGCGGCTAAGACCAATTCTAGCTGCTGCCTTCGATCATAATACCTGATCGCAGCCTTCCTGCGACCCTGCTGGTCCTGTCTCACCTCCCGGTCCTCATCCTTGGCTGCTTCCAATTGTCCTATGCTTGGTTCAGCCTCATCCCCTGAATCACTCACCACCACCAAGTCAATCATGAACAGGTGGTGGGGATCTGGGCTATACCACTGTTTGATACCAGGTCGACCCCTGTTATGCTCGATATGCTCCCTTACTCTTCTCCTGCTTCCACACCATACCAGATGCCGATTATGCTGAACAAATAGCACCTTTTCAGTCATCTTGGCCTTACCACACTGAGTGAGTGGATCATCCAGTATTTCCTGTTGGAAGTCCTTGTCGTCCATAGCCTGCCCCATCGGATTTCGACTCAGGGCATCAGCATTCGCATGCCTTGCTCCTGGTCAGTGGACTATCTTGAAACTGTAGTCCTGCAACAGATCAATCCATCTGCCCCTTCTTCCGTTGGCATCCGACACAGTTGCCAACCATTCGAGGGGCTTATGATCCGTTCTCAACGTGAAATGTGTCCTGTGCAAATACTGCCTGAAGTGCAAGATACCCCAAATCAAAGCATAACACTCCCCTTCCATAGGATGAAATTTCTTTTGAGTTATTGTCAACGCCTTACTGGCGTAGGCTATGACTCTCTCAAGCCTGCCCTCCTTCTGTGACAATATAGCACCAACTCCTTTGGTCGACCAATCCACATCAAGGAAAAAAGGCTCTTTGAAATTCGGCCTCACCAAAATCGGAGCTCCAATTAGTGCCCTCTTCAGAGCATCAAATGCCCTCTGGCAGTCCTCGTTCCAGATAAAAACAACGTCCTTTTTGGTGAGCTCAAACAAAGGACCTGCCAGCCTTGAATATCCTCTAATAAATCTGCGGTAGTATCCTGTCAATCCGAGGAATGATCTGACATTGACGACGGTTGTAGGCGTCGGGAATTCCCGCACTGCATCGATCTTACTAGGGTTGGGCCTAGTCCCTTCCTTGCTAACTATGTGTCCTAGGAACACAACACTTGCTGCAGCAAAACAACATTTGCTCGGGTTCAACTTCAAGTTCACCTCCCTGAGTCTGGAGAGCACAACTTTTAGGTGCTGGAGATGAGCCTGCCATTCTATACTGTGGACATTCAGGTCATCAACGAAGATCTTCAGGAATGAATTCCCTAGATCCTTGAAGATTTCCGACATGGTCCGCGCAAAGGTACTTGTGGCATTTTTGAGTCTGAACGGCATGACAGTCCACTCAAACAACCCACTCTTAGTAACCAGAGCTGTCTTTCCCATGTCTTCGGGAACCATCCTGATTTACCAGAATCCTTATTGCAAATCCAACATAGTGAACCATGCAGACTTTCCTAATTGGGAGATGATGTCTTCTACTAAGGGCATGGGAAAAGAATCCCTCCGAATCTGCAAATTGAGAGGTCTGTAGTCCCCACAAAATCGCCTGTTTCCATCCTTCTTAACAGGCAAAGTCACTCGGTAGGCGTATGCTGAGTTGCTTGGTCTCATTTTTCCCAACTCGATCAACACATTAATCTGCCTATTAACCTCAGCCTCTTCCCAATATGATAATCGACCAGGGGCTACCTGACATGGTGGGAACCCCTGTGTGTCAATCAAATGTTCTCCAACCTTGCAACATCCAAGCTCTCCTTTGTTCCAAGCGAAAACATCCTGGTATTGCTCTAGTACTTGCCACAGTTGTCGTTCCATTCCTTTATCCAGATGCTGATCAATTCGGATCTTCTGACAGATCTCACCCCACCGTGTCTCCTCCTTGGGGTTCTTCACGATCCGCTCCTTGACACAATCATTCTGGTCATTCGCTACCTGCAGCTGTTGTAGTTGCAGTAATGTCGATGCCTGTCCCGGATCCCTTTCATCCATGGGCTTCTGCTTGCATCGTTTCGCGTCTGCAACCCACTGGATCCAGTCAGCGTAGTCATCATCATCAGTGACCTCCTCCTTCATGAAGTCGGCAGCTTTGTCCTGCAGTGTGAGCTGCAGAATTTGTTGTGGTCCTTTCGATAATACTAATTCTTCCCATTCGGTGTTGCCGAACTCGGACTCTCCCTTAATCGCACCCACAGTCTGACTTTCTTCATTAGAGTCTTCGTCCGAGCCAGAGTCAGACTCAGATTCCAGCTCGACAATTTGCCTATTACTGCTCTCTTGGGACAAATAGGATGCTCCGTTCATCCTCTCCGGTTCTCCTAATGCGTCTTCTTTAGCGCGATTTTTGTTGCAGTCACCATCAACCGAGTCCGATTTCTGTATCAAATTCACCATGGCCAGTGGCAATACCTCCACATCAGCTCCAGGACCTTTCCGAACTTGGATCAGTCCCTGCTCAAAATCTACAATTGCACCGATTTTTATCAGTAGATCGAGTCTCAGTAAGATATCATAGTTGTCCGTATCCACAACCATGAAAGTCATCTTGCATTTCACCTCTCCGACCTTAATTGGAACTTCACTAATTCGGCCGAGTGCTTGTGTAATGGCACCTGAGGCCGTCTTGTATGTTTCCGATCCAGACACCAAGTGCATCAACCCTAGCTCGCGAACTACTGCAACTGCCATGACTGACATGGATGCCCCATTATCCACTAGTCCCTCAATCAGGCACTGGTTCACTTCGATCGTCAGATGGAGCGTCTTGCTTTTGTGCGTCTTACTGATGTACAGACGTCTTAGTGTCGGAGCAACTGAAACCATCGATACTTGAGTGTTTCCAGCCTCCGCATCCTTCTTCTTCCGGGCCACCTTCACCAGATTCTCCAGATGCTCTAGCTCTCTTGGAATCATCATCACTGTCTCCATCGGCGTCAGTGATATCTTTCCTTTAACAAAATGGGACAGAATCTTTGATTTGACAGACTCCTCCTTATACGCTCTTGTTCCTTCGATTGCATGATCAGGAGTTCGTTCCGATGCTGCTGGTGTAGCCTCCACCGGCATCCTTCTTCTAGGCACTCGAGTGTAGGAGAACAAGCTCTCACCCCCACATAGCTCGTTAAGCTGATGCAGGGTCGCTTCCTCATCATTCAACATTACCTCTAGGAAGTTAGCTCACTCGGGGTGTGTCTTCCCATCCCTTGGCTTCCTCCAGCACTTGTCCTCAGAATGCCCTAATCCTGTGCAGAAATAGCACTTCACACCACAATTCTCCGTCCTATGCAGCATCCCACATTTGGCACATTTGGGCCGGGGTTCATTACACCTCGGACATGCTATGGCGGTGTGGTCTCCTTCCCTACAAATTTGGCACACTGCAGACAGGCTGGAAGAGGATGATGTGGTCGGTCTAGACACATTCCCCTTCATGAAATTGATAAACGAATCGTTAAATGCATTGACTTGCTTCTCCATCGTTGTCTCGGCGACTCCCTCCTCTTGTTCTTCTTTTAGAGGTTCGAATGGAGTTTCACTAAGCTCACCCAGTACCCTCTCGAGTTCTGTGGTAGCATCCACCATTTCCTCTATGTTAGCATAAGTTCTCACAACACAAATCTTTCTGATTTCTGGTCTCAACTTACCCAGAAATCGCCTCCTTTGTTCGGCATCGGGTATTTTCCCCCGCTGGAATAGTTTATCCAATCGCTCGAAGTATCGTTGTACCCGTTCCTTCGGTTCCTGCTTGATGACATCAAGTTTCATTCGGATGTCATCAGTGTCAACCTTACCATACTTTTGCAAAATCAGAGTTCGCAGCTCGACCCAGTCGGCAGGTGCCGGCTGCAGCTTTCTGAACCAGCCCCGGGCCTTGCCTCGCAGATTAAGCTTGGCAATTTTAAAAAGTTTGTCCGCATTGAAATCGCGCACCTCAGCAGCCATACTGAGCCTTTCAGCCCAGTCGACAGCGTCTTTGTGATCACGTCCCCAGAACAATTCGTCCATGCCTTGCGGACTCGTCATCCTATAAGGAAACTCACTTCCAATCCAAAATTCTCAAAAATCAAATGTTATTCCGACCGTGGAATGTAGCTTGCTCACCTTCAAAGACAAGTCTCAAGGGCAAAGCTGAAAAGTTAGAAGGAATGAGAGAGAAAGCTTGCTCATCTGAAGAATCTAGCTGGAACTGCCATTTATCTCCTGCATCACACCAGACCCGCCAACAAATCAAACGCGAGCGCGATCCTCCATGTTCTATCCTGATGACCCGATCCCCTGTCTGGAACAGATCTTCCACTCCAGGGATGTATATTTGGGGAAAATGGTTTGCTGTGGGCATTGACTTGGGCACCCAGATGTCACCGACTCTTGGTATACTACGCAGCTCTTCGGCCAATGATGGCGTCACTCTACACAAGGTACGTCGTGAAGTAATATTGGTGCTGCAATCGTGAGGTTGAGACCCATCCACTCGGTCCATTCCTCGCCTTCACCCAAATTTCTGCCCTTGTATGGAATCCATTGTGATCAATCTCGACCGTAATGTCTCCTACGCAAGCTCCTTCCGGGTTGAATCCCACAATGGTCACCACACTAAATCCCTCAAAACGCAAAACTACGGCGCCCCTGGTAGGTCCTCCCTGGCTAGTGTAGAGATCAAAACACAGGAGGAACCTTTCCTCCCGGGTTACCCGTGTTAATATCTCGGGCGATATCTCTTCTGGACTTGACGACGACATGATTACTCATCTAACATTTCATACACACTCCTAGGCTCGATCTAGAACTACCAGATCACAACCTTGCTCTGATACCAAAAGAGAGGGGTCCTGTTCACCACATAGAATGATCGAACCGTTGATGCAAACCTGACCTACCCTGATCTATTCATCGACGCTTAGACCTCCGAAACTCAAACGAACACCAACTGAAACTACTAATCCCTTCAGCTGCACTCGAAAGGTCAGCTCCTCACCACCACACATCATTTCAGAAACAAATTCACACGCTCAAACACACAGACTTCACATGCAAAACATCTCTTGTTTTAATTACAGAATGAGTACATGCCGAAAGCACAAGCTCTCTCGGAAATCCTCCTCCAAAACTTCAGATCCCTCCGAATTTACACTTGCATTCTCTGCTTTCCAAAAAAAAAAACTTCTGCAGCAAAACGATATACTCCGAGTACCAGACGCAGCGGAAAAATCGATAACCAGCAGAACTTGCTCTACTATAGCTCAAGCATACTCGCTATCTCATTCCCCACTTCTGTCTCCTCCTCTCTACTCTTGTCTGCTCTATCCACGTTTTTTTCCAACTTCTGCCTGCCATTTTCTTCCTCTTTCCTCCTGTTGGCTTCTCCTCCAAGCTTCCATCTCCCACTCAGTGCTATTCCGTTCCTCCTCACCGACCTAGCCATCATTTCTTGCCGCCCTCCTTAAACCAGCTCCATCAGCTTTCATGAAGATGCGCCGCCATTTTCTACACACAGCACACACCAAGAGAAAGACTCCATGCACCCCATGCAGGATTAATGAGCGCCGAAAGCCAAAAACGGCCATCACAATTAGCCCAAGAACAACAAAAATCCAGTGTTCACACTGAACCAGATCTACCTATCTTCGTGTTACAAAACAACCTTTTGACGAGTTGGAAATGTTGTTGTAAGCAAGCAAAAGGGTAGGTAGTCCATAGATAGTAATGAGAACATTAGTCATTGTAGCAAAGCTGGTACCACCCCTTTTCATGCTCTTTTAAAATCATTTTTGCTATCTTTGTTGGATTACAACAAGGTATATAATAAGCAATAGGCGACCTATAGGGTTGCAGTAGTAATTATAGGCCTTAGAACACCTTTCTATGTGTTTTTATTTTCATTTTTGAGGTTTGATACAAATGGTAGTCTACCTTTTTTTTAATTATCAAGAAATAATTCTTGTTTTGGATTTTTTTGTTTTATTGTGTTGAGACTTTTAGTCCTTTGTCATTTATCATTGTTGTTTTTTTTTTTTCATATTATGTTTTCTTGACAAGTGAAATTTTCCTTTGGTTCTTGGTATTTATTGGGTTTTAAAGGTGGTATAAACATTCAATCAAAATGACCAATGGTTTTATAATCAAGTTGGACATCCTATGTTAGTTAATAGGCTAAACTACTTAATTATTACCTTGGTTAAGTTGGTAAATCTACCTACCTACTCACCCACCTAAGCCTACCTACCTACTTAACCATTATTAAAGCTAGGTAGGTAGCCAAGGCCTATCTACTTACCTTCATAATAACTTAGCAAAAATGCACATACCTTTCACAAGTTTCTTAATACACCTCTATATACCATTAGGGGCTATTTTGACATAAGCTAGGTAAGTAACTTAGGTTTACCTACCTATTTACTATCTACCTACTTAATTTAAATAATGATAATAATCTTTTTAGAAATGGTTTAAACTTATGTAGAATTTTGACATATCAAATTGTCCATTATCTATTAGTTGAAATGACCATCATCAAATAGTCTCCTACTTTGCTAATAAAAAAAACCATGTTAATTACAATAGTGAGTCCAAATCGATTTGTCTAGATAAAAAAGTGATGGTTTTTTCTATGTTTATCATTTTGAGTGTTTTTTATTAAAAATTCAATAAAAAAAGATATTTTTTTAGTATTGTTAAGGTACCTAGAAGTTGCTTATGAAATTGTTTAGCATGACATGTTGCATATATTAACTAATTGTTAACACATGTATATTTGCATCTATGATATATAGTTGTAGCATAGGACACCACATGTCATCTAGTCACTTATGAACTACATTATTAGTTGTAAAAACAACTAAATTTTCATCTACTGTTGGACACCACTAGTTGTGGATGATATGAATATACTTTTCATCTTCATTTTCATCTAAATGAACAATAGTTGGAAATCATAATTGCAAATGCAATTTAAAACCATTTTGTAATTGAATACGAAACTATAAGTTGTTTTTATGATAATGTCGTATGTGATAGGAATATCAATAATTGCACAAATGGTTGATTCGGACATAAGTTACAAACACATGGGTTGGTGTGGACACAATTCATTGTATTAAATTCATTAGCTTCATTAAGTGAAATGGTTCATTGATCCCAAAAAAAAAAAACCATGTTTGCAAGAATTGTTTCATCCTAATGCATTTGAATATTCCTTTTGCTTAAAATATTTTTGCAATAGATTATTCCCAATGAAAAATAATTTTTGAAAATTGCATACAAGTTTTGTGCCCATATCTATAAGATTTTTTAATATATATTTTCCTAGTTTCTTAACATGAATGGCCCATAAATAACTGTGAGGAATTATTGCACACCTTCACCATTAAGATATGCACTCACATAAAACCCGGTTGGAAGTGGAACTACTATGTAGTTGTAGTCTAACAAATAAGTGGTTCAAAGTAAGTAATGAAATTCATTAATGATCTAACGCGTTGTGTCCAAGTTGAAGATACAAAGATAGGGTGAAAGAATCATAACTTACCATGATGGGATATGAAGGAGCCGTATGTGGGTGTTTAATTCCATGTCGCGCTTGATGGTTGGAACCTTCCGTTTCATTTGGCATGACATATACAACAACCCCTTAATCTAACATGCATTGAATTTTGGAAAGTTAATAATAAAGAAGACATGTTACAACATCTCATAAGTTTTTATTTTATTTCATTTCTTTGATCAAGAGTTAAGCCTTGAAACTAGAAACCACTTGCCTAGATTGAGGGAAAAATAACCAATTCGACCCCCTCTATTTCTAACCAGTGCAACTCCCTTACAACAAACCCGATGGTGCTGAAATTTGGGGAGAAGATTTTACACCTTCCAAACTAAAATTGATCTAATTTTGACACAAATCCAACGGTGGATTTGAGAGAAACAATTAATTAAACCAAAAGTCCAGAGGTTTCCCCATGGAAATCATTCCATGAAACCCACTTCAACACCCTCTACTTCCAACACCTGTAAACCCCTCACAGTAAAATCGATGATGCTGAATTTTTGGGAGGAGCTTCTACACCTTTCAAACTAAAACTGATCTAATTTTGACACAAATCCAACGGTGAATTTGAGAGAAACAATTAATTAAACCAAAATCAAGAGGCTTCATTACGATTATTTGCTACACATAATTCTATTCCATGCTTCATTTTTTCATAACCTTTTCATGAACACCTCCACACACAAGGACTAACAACCTTTCTCACACTTCATTCTCCTCCTTTTCTTCCCACATACACACAATGCACCCTTCCTTGGTGAGCCTCCATGACCCTCCTTGAGCTTGTTCCCCTTGATCAATGAGAGTTTCGAAATCCTTTTGCACCAATCAATGGCCTCCTCATCCTTCAAGGGCCAATGAGGATTTGAGAATGTATTGCCATCCAATTGAAATTAGGATGAGAATCCTTGGGCCCAATGAAACACAAGAGATATTCCATCCTCAAATCAAAGAGGATGACAATCCTCATGACTAATGAGATTAGAGGATCCATCCTCCCCCTTATTTTGGATATCTTAATGAGGTTTCTTGAGCTTGATCCTTATTTTTTTCATCCGTTAACCCTCACATCCTACTTTTTCATCCTAATTATTTCAAGTAACTAACTACTAGGATAATTTATCAGTAGTAACAAGGAAAAGTCCTTGAGTTCCTACTTGACTAATTTAATGGTTGAAGTAACATTCTCATGTACCACTTACTCCTTTGATATTCCCTACCTATTTACTTTACTATGCAGTAATTAACTATGTAGTACATAGTAAATTGGAATTACAATTTGCATCAAAAAACTCTCACATACTTCTAGATCCACCGTTGAATTTAGGGTTTGATGAATCCATTAGATTTAGGGTGTTCGAGTTGTCATGAGGTTCTGCCATCACTCCCACATGTTACGCCTACCCTAATTTGTTAAATAAAAAGGCCTCAACCCCTTTTGAATGCAAGTACCACCTTGTTCGTACTATCTTCTTGGTTTTTGTTGATGCAGGCGCAACTAGTCATGGCGGATGATGACACTACGCTTTCAAATTCCTCCGGTCGCACCCGTACAACAAGAAGAGCTTGAAGAAGCACCGCGTGACTTGGATGTTTCTCAACAGTCGTGTGAAGAAGAACCGCCTAGGAGAGTGGTGCGCACTCGAGTTGCTTGTTTGATATGGGATCGTCGATTGTCTCCTAACCCACATGCTTTAGCAATTTATTTGGAGTTTGTTCCTGCTCGTGGAGCCGCGCCAGAAAGGTTTGAAGAGTGCCAGTGCGAAGATGATGATGTCCGTCTCCATTGTCGAATGTGGGTTCCCGGTGATGGCCATTATTGTTGGCTACGAGGCCCGATCAACCCACTTCCCCTGGAGCATCGAGACGAGTACCTCGCTCGCACCATTCGTCGCATCCTAGAATTTTTACAACTGTGATCTATCCTTAAGTCAGTTATTCAGTTGTAATTCACCTGAGACTACTCAGGTTGAAATGTTGCTACTTTATTTTGATTTTGATTCTATTTAAAAGTCTGATAGAAGTGAAACTAAATAAATATGTATTAGGACTACATCTTAAAAATCTTACAAGTACATCATTAGTGCTTAAAGATTCTTCTATAGACTAACTCAACCTTGTCATGCGAAATGTTATTGTTGATTATGGGCTTGTATTCCCTATATATCAATAAATCACATCTAATTCTACATCCCCTTTCCCTTCTCTACAACCTAAAAAGGATAATGTACTTTAGAAGGTTTACTAGGTCCTTAACTGATTAAGCGTTACATCAACTGAAATAAAGAAGTACTATATGCCTAGAAATATCACAAAAGTTGTTTCAACTGTTAATAATCACTACTTGGAGGCTTATAAACATTCAAATTATTAATACTATGGAAAATTATGGAACTAAAGCTTAATTAATTGTTGAGCGATAATCCATGGCTCATAATAACTGTATCATTTTGTTTGTCTATCCCATTTGTTAATTTTAACCACATAATAAAAATTCAAACTTGACACATTCACCATTTCCCATGACGTTTGATCACTATTGTATTCTTGCCCCTTTCCTATTATTCCAAAGAGCATGTGTTGAAATAACCAAGGCATCCCTCTTACTTTGGAGATGACTTTATTAAAACATTATTACTATAAATTACAACTACTCATGTATTTTAAACAACAACATTCTAGAACCTTTAAAGTTGAACCTTTCTTCAAGAGCTAAACATGATATGCTCCTATTGTCACTTTTCAAATAACTTATTCATCTTGAATAATTTCAATACCACATTTTTTACCTTCACAAAAGGTGAGGTTGCCACTTTTCTTTTTTTTCAATTTCACATATACTCACATATATCATCACATGCACACAAGTATGAGGAAAACCATTTGTTACAATAGTTGCCAAAATTAGAGAGGAATCAAAAGACCTTTAATTTTTTAATTTTGCCTCAAAATACTATTTGTATCAATTGGTTACAATTTTTATTAACTATTCATTTCTACTAATAACTATTATATTTTACTATTCACAATATTCGACAATTTAAATTTGGTTAACCACTAGATTTATAAAAAAACAGTTCAATTATCTACTAGTTTTGGCTATAATATTGTTTAGTTTGTCTCTTTAATTTTTTTCTATTGAATTTGGTTTGTTTTTTTTCCTAACAATAAATTTTCCTTGCCATTGGCATAGGTTTTTGTAATACCATTTGTCATCTTATGTGCATAATGTGGCTTAATGTTGGTTGTATTTAATTTATCTACATTTTTTATGTTAGTGGTTTCAAAGTTTTAAGGTAACATTCAATGGAATCTAGATCTAGCATAATGCCATGAGTGATTTTCATAATTACATGAGCAATTTAAAAAGGTTTTCCAAATTTAGTTGTGCTTCCCAAATCTCAACAACCTGAATAATGCAATGGATGACCTATCTTAGCAAATTTTCCATGAATATATTTAATACATTGTTCATATTTGCAATATTGATTGAACCATTTGTTATTATAAGGTGTGCAACCTTATACATCACAAACTAATTCCTAATAACTTATTTTTTCATTGGTTCATATTGTTTAGACATAGATGTCAAACACATATATACATGAAACATGTATAAGTAGGATACAAAATGAATGAAAATCCTCCATCCTACTTATACTTACTTCATACTTGTTTTAAACACATGACATTCATGTTTAAATAATATAAACTTATGAAAAATCAAAATTTGCATAACTACTATTATAAAATTATGGCTTAAGAAATTTGTATGTATTCAACCATTCAAAGGTTTCAATATCTTCTATGTTGTTCATGGCTCATCGTAGTTGGATGCCATGCCATGCTTTCAAATAAACATTTCAACAATTACTAAAATTCAAAAGACCACTTTTGTAGGCACCAAATAATACAACTTTGGCAAGGTTGTAAAAAATAAAGATTATTATCTTTAATTGGTTCTTCTTAACAAGAAAATACCCATTCTTGTAAAGAACCTTTGTTCTTTTTTTGGGTGAAAAAAGCAAATTTGATCTAGTTCTTTGAAAGGACAATTTTTTTCTGGACATCCAAAACTTACTATTGGGTCATTAAAAATCTTTAATAATCACCCAACATTGGTTTAAATTGGACAAAATGTGACAAACTCAAGCTCTATTATATCTCTTCAAATAATTTATGGAATGAAAATAAGGTTGAATGAAAAGTTTCCAATGTAGCAACAAAATAACAAATCAATGAAAACCCTAATTGTCATTATGCAAAAATATTTTTTGTGGTAGAATTTTGTTGTTATTTAGCAAGCAAAAGCCATTGAAACATTAATATTCCTTTAGCACTCATCTAGCACCTTGCGATCATTTCATTGCCCAATGGGCAAGAGTAAAATTTTATTGTTTGCATATGTGGCTCACAAGTCACAATACAACCATTCTATTACAATATTTGACTGCCACATGGCAACCTCATCACCTACATAGGATTATTTTCGTGTATATGAATAACAAGAAGGAATTTTTTTAAATGATTCACCAATATGTAGTTTCCATAGTGGACAATTAAAAGTTTAAATGCATCTAAATGAATTCAAAAGATTAGACGCCAAAACAAAAAACTAGCAAGGATTGGAACTTATAGTTATTTTATTGGGTGAGTTTTCGTCCTATACTAACAAAAAAATTGGGAAATGTTTTGTCCTTTATTGTGAATTTAAGAAAAATTGGAAAATTTTGACAAACTTTCAAAACCACAAAATGAAAAGAAAAAATCTATTAATTATAATTTTAAAAAAATGATTATGTTAGAAGAGAGAGCCGTGCCATAAATTTTACTTAGCATTACATGGTACTCTAGTGGGACAAGTTGATTGTTGTGGAGCAAAACATTTTTTGTAACATCAAAGAAGTATTACAATATAAGGTAAAGAAAATTTGTGACAAAATTGTATAATTTATACAATTGGGGAGGGGGGAGGGGGGTGGGGGGGGGGGTTTGGGCGGGGTCATGAGATGTAAGTAACTAAAATATTTGAAAATAGGTGCATTGCAATGACCATATATTTATTTTGTAGGTGGCATAAAAAGGACTATTCAAGAAAATACCCTAAACCCACCACAACATAAATTTAAAATCACAAATTATTAAAGGTCCATTACACACACGTAGCACATTGCAAAAGTGGAATTAAGATTAACAAGATAATTTAATTTAATTTAATTTGATTTGATTTGATTTGATTTTGATTTTGATTTGATTTACTTCATGTTAGGTGAAGTTAACAATCCCCACCACAAAAATCCCTGACTAATTCCATCTTGGGTGTGTGTAGAACAAGGCTACTTAGGTTGGTGTCCAAAACAACCAATGTGTTGCAAATGTGCACTTATAACATAAGCCACATGCAATATGGAGTGCAACATAGTACATGAACTACATACACTAGATGATCCTTTTGTTTTGTGTTGTTTCTGTCCTTGGGTCTTTTCACCATCTTCATCATGAATACTAGTGTGGCCTGTTGAGCACATATTGTTTTTTTTAAAAAATAAAAATAAAATAAAATAATTCAATTATATATATATATATGAATAAATAAAATTTCTGGGGCTAATTTTCTTTATGTGTCAAGAAAGAAAAAGAAAAAGTGGTGCGGATTGTACAAAAGCTCTTTTTTTAGGAAAAAGGAAAAGCAAAAGTTGCCATGTTTAGACAATGGGTTTGTACTGGTGGCCAGAACCAGGCGGGATTCTTTTTAAAAAATCTACTTTTACTGTCTGACCTCTGGCTAAATTTGGTTCATTCCTCTTGTGGATGATCATCATCATCTGTCCACACCTACTTGACAAAATTGGGGGCCGCTAAAATACAATTTATAAAATTAAATTAAATTTAAAAAAAAACCCTATTGTAAAAAAAAATTCACAAGGTATATACAATTTTTGGATCAATTTATAGAATTTTTATTGAAAAAAATACTCAAAATTCAATAACTCCCGCACCATAGGTCTAAAGATTCTGTTGGGTTCCAGTTCCCTAGCTAACCATGGTAGTTAGCTCAGTGCTTTTGTTTTTAGTACCTACCTACTAACTATTAGTACGTAGGTAGTAAAAACAGCCCTTACCTATGTATAAACCATCTACTTACTTAGTAGTTACCTATTTTTTTCCTACCTATCTACCTATCTATGAGACCTATTTCTTACCAAGGTGAAACCAAATATTAACTCCTCAGTTGAGGTTAAACCTTTTGTGTAGGGTGCAGGCCCAAGGTGGGGCATACCCTAAAATAAGGGGCATAGGAAGAGGGTGGTAGCCAAGTTTGGCTTTGCATTTTGGGAATGTCCACCCGTGGCCTTACCCACCTTAAAGGATGAAGGAAACGTTAGGTATCATAAGCCTAAACATATGAAGATTAGGAGGCAATAGGATCGGGGAGTATCTTACGCCTACTTAGTAGGACCAGGAGAGACCTTAGACCTATAATTAGGTGTAAAATCAAATCCTTCCCCCTCCTAATTTACAAGCTTTTTTTTTCCTTTGTCTAATATCCCAAAATATGACCAATATGGTCACACCCTTGGGTGCCCTTCCCTTAGGAGAACAAATTCGTCTGGGAACCTCCCCTACAACATTAGGGAATTTGTGTGAATGCTTTTAGGAACTTGCTTAATCTAAGTTATGTCTTACACGGTCCAGATGAATGATCCACAAAAAAAATGTAAGATTGCTCCAAAAAGGGAAGATCCCACCAAAAATGGAAGAACCCATTTGCTCGGTTGAGAAACAAAAATTTGCTAACATAGAATTCCCTTTTAGAGTGTGCCCTCCCTTATTAACACTAGAGATTTGTTGGCATGTCTTTAATGGTGTTTTATATCTATTAACACTTTGGTGTGCATCCAATAGGTAATATCCCAATTTGAAACTCATTTGTTTGGACAAAGAGCAAAAACAACTTGTTCTTCAGCTATTTGTGCTCAAAATTTCGTCCTGGCCCCTCCTCAATATGGGAAAATAGAGCCATATAGTTTTTTGCACATCCATCCTAGTCTTGATTTACCTACATGATTTAAAGAACACTTGGTCACCCAACATAGCAAGCATACACTAGTGCCTATAATTACAACCTTGACTAGCTATATCTAAATATATGTAACTACTTATTACAAACACTTGGTTGTTTGAAGGTTATCTTGACCACAACCACACACCTTTGAGGTGGAAGCAAATGTATGTTTTTGAAAAGGGGCAAATTTAGTGATCCCTACACACCTAGCTGATAAGCTAGATTTGACCTCTTTATTGGAATCTGAAAGGGGGTGTAGGGAAAGGTAATTAGGGTTTGGAAATCTTATTTTATCGAATGAATACATAACTTGGTCATTGTGAACGTCATATTAGGTTGCATCCAGCATGAATGTCAATCATGTTTCAATCCCTTTTTTATCAATGAGACTTTGAATCCACACCCTTGGGGAACGACTTCATTAGCTATGCATGAGCTCAATCTGGCATTGCAATCTCATCATTTCATGCTTAGTTTTAAATTTAGTTTCCTTCAAAAGATTTTCGAAGTGTGTACAAGTTTTTTTTTTCTTGGAGAAATTTTGCAATTTTTTGACAATAAATTGGGAAAATTTTGAATTTTTTTTTCTAATGTAAATTGAGCTAATTTTCCTTTTTTGGGGGGGGTTAAATTTTTCCAAATTTTCAATATGAAAAAAAAATGGAAAAAAAACCATTCCTGGATGAGTAGATTGAGTTAAAGTTCTAACAAAGGTTTCGAGTATAAGTAAAATTAGACCTAGAAATAGGCATTTTGGGGGTTAAAATTATTGGAGCTAGCCTATACAAAACGGCAAGTTAGAACGCGTAATAGCTTTGATTGATTGAAGTAAATCAAGTTCTGATTTTTCACCCATAAATCTGGGCCCGAGAAGCATGGAACTTGGCACGATGATTTTGGTGGAGTTCATGACCCCGAACGTCGTCACTCACGCACTCGAGGCCTGCATTATCCTGGACGTCATCACTCACTCAGGGCCTCCAAACATTTTGAATGTACTTTCTTTCTTTCACTCCCGGGTGGTAGTAGTAGTAGTAGCAGCAACGGCGGAGGTGGGGAGGGTGAGTGTGGAAAGTGGGGTTGATTCATGAACATTTTATTCCAAATTCCGAATGATCTCGGTGGCTGCAGATGCATATGGATGCAAAACCTTAGAATGTGCGGTCCTTAATTCCGGAATGACCAAATGGTACGTCTTTTTCAACCAGTTGACCATTTGACAAGAAAAAAAAAGAAGGGGAGGGGGCCGGCCGGGGGAGGGGGGCATGTTGTAACCCTTGAATCCAAGGGTCCGATTCAGATCATGATCATGACAATTTGTTAGCCTTATCTGCCCTTTGGGGAATCCATTTGAACGATCCGATGATCTGATGAAACCAACCAGACGAACGAACGGATGATCTGAAACAAGACGGTGGCAAGCACGTTGTCTCTACAGTTAGTATTGTCAGTTGGGGAGGGGAGGGGTATGTGATTTCAAGTCCCCAAAAGTGGCACTACCCCCAACTTCAGGGGACAATCTTTCCCAGACTTGTACTTTCAAAGTTCAGGACGGCCGGGTGGGTGGCCCAAAGAGGTCAAGGGATCAGACGCCACTTATGTGGAGTTCTCAGTATGTGTGTAGGTTTAATTTTCAGCCACTTTTGTGGATTGTAGAAAAGAGGGTTTGAAAAAAAAAAAAAAAAACATGCAAGAAGAGCATGGTTGAGAATTGAGGGAGGGTAAAATAGTTTGGTCATTTCTTTGAATTTATAATTTTAAATATAGATATATAAGTGTATAAATAAATAAATAAATAAATAAGTCTAAATGGAACTCAGTAGAATGGTTACATGGTGCATCTGGGCAGGTAAAAAAAAGTGGCTACCATCCCTTAATTCTCTTTGGCAATGTTATTGTTGTTTTGTGTTCAAGTTGTGCAAACTAACAACAATGAACCCAATTGAAGAAAAAAGAAAAAACAACAATTTTCTAGTGCAAACAAACAAAAGATATATGAATGTGTCAAAAAAGAAAAGAAAATTAATTAAAAAGATCTAGTTGACAAGATCCATAAGCTAATAATTAAAGAGCTCAAACTCAATATAAGTCATCACATTAAAACAAGCAGAAAATCACAACCTTCTTCAAATCTAATAATGCATAATAGCTTAGAACAATCTATGTAATTCTTTTGAACAATTGACACTTTTATTCTAGCATCAAATGGTTGTTTTGTAAGATTTCTTTTGCCTATAGTCACAATCTTGTAAAAGTTTATATGAAACGTGACTATACACATTTAAATCACATTTTGTTAGTGTCAACAAATGAATAAAAATCACCAAAGGCATGATTATAAAGGAAGTTTACTTTATATGTGTTTTGTTTGGGGGGGGGGGGGGGGGGGGGAGGGGCTCTCTCTCTCTCTTGTACATACACAAACCCTTCCCTTGACCTCCATTCAAAAGACCAACAAGAATTAACCTCCAAATTAATTGTCAAACCCAATGCATCCCAACTCAACTGGGGTTGTCCCCAATCTCCCATTCGAACATGAACTCTTCAACACACACACCCTTCCATCAAGGTCCATCCAAAAGACAAAGTAAAATAAAGCTCCAAATTAAATAATGTCAAAACCCAATTCATGGCAACTCATTCTTCTTATTGAGCATCCTTTTTATAACAAAAAACCCATAAAGACAGTCTAAAATAGAATTCATCTATTTTAGGGCTTAGCTATTAAGTCTTAGAATGAAGAAGAAACTTTGTTATCTGAGATGAGCCAGTCCAAGAGGCTTGTCAGATTGAAGTATATATATACATAGGCAGCCTCACATAAATATGGACTGCGCTTTCTCCCCCAAAAAAGAAATGTTTCCTTTCATAGTATTTCCTTTCCTAGTTTTTAAAATTGTCGCTTTGTTACTCACTCAGCAACTTAAGGAAAAACTTATTAAGCAACTCAAGGGTACATTAAAAGACCCTTAGAGAGCACATCACAATATTAGCAATTTACTAACACAAAGGCTGTGACCTTTGCAAATTACAGCTCAACATCTAATGATAGGTAGATCATAATAACATCGCTCATAACAAAACAACATCGACTTACTTTTCAAGTCATCTTCTATTGAGCAGCAAATAGTAGATTGTAAAAAATCAATGTGAAAATACAACCACAATACACTAAAACATGACCCAGCAAGCTTAAATTATAACATGACTTCAAAAAAAACCATAAACGACAATGAAAAATTGTTCCCAAAAAGATGAGGTTTCCAGTTTCCACAACATATTAGCCACCCATTTTGGCATGTTATATGTTGAGTAACCCCCCTTTTAGGTGTCTTTGTATGTTGAGTACATTTTTAGGTTTTGGCCTAATTGGGGTTGGGACAGACAGATACGTTGTATGTTTGCTGCTTTTCACTTCTTTTGGTTCTGACAGGACCAGTTGTGACGCGAATGGATTGGTGGGGAACACACAAAAGTCGAACCGAACAGGTGCCTGGTGGAACCCCAAGTGGTTCTGCAAGTTCCAGTTGTGATTTGAATGGATTGCTTGGGAACACAAAAAGTTGTGATGTAAATCAATGATGAGAAAACTCGGTTATCCTTAGAACAAGTGCAGATGACCCCCCCCCCCCCCTCCCCCCTTAACCACCTATGGGAAACCACATCGTGCACTACCAGGCTCCAAGTGTTATTCCTCCATGGAATGGACCCTACTCATCGTCCATAGTCTTCCACCCAAGATTTCAAACCCAAAATAAAACAAAATGCACTAGGGATATATTATGTATGTGGTTATGGAGGAAAGGGGACCTCGTAAATTTAGTCAAGGGAAGCAAAGCAAGGGCCTTTTCCTCTAACAAAAAGAGCATGGAATCAATAACCACATAATGATTGATGAACACTTCCTTACTTCAAGAGATTAGGGTTGGCAACTATAGTAGACTAAGGTGTCTACGTACCTAGTAGGTATCTAGACATGAACCCTAGAGAAGTTGAGGGTGATTCATGGATAAGAATATGTGAACTAGAACTAGGTCTAGTGCATCATCTTATTGAAAATCAATCAATCCAAAGTCTCCCCTTCCTCCCCCCCTCCAAAAAAATTGCATAAAGACCAAAGAGTTTACTTGTGTGATGGAGATGTTCTTCATCTCCATATCTCACACTCAATTTACTCCCTAAATTCTTTTTATTCCAAATTTACAAAAAATCTGCTCCCAACAATAATTTTTAAGTGTAAGATCTTGCAATACAGATAATTTTCAGATCCATAATTTCAGATTGTTACCTCACCATCAAATCCCCCCCCCACTCCTCAAAACAACAAACAACAACTTGCTTCGAGGGATCGTACATGTATGATCCTTGGGTGTGAGGGGAGGTGGGGACAAGCGGTGATGGTGGGGGCAAGTGCGGAAGTTTGTGGCTCTTAAGCTCCCCCAAATAACAAGGCCAAAAAGAATAAAAAAATCTCAAGGCTTTAATAGTTGGGAATGGGAACTATATAATAAATTTAAACAATATAGGGTTGATGGTAGGTACTTAAATTGGTTCCTAGAATTGAGGATCTATGGATAATAAGTTAAAAATAGAGTATTGAGTGGTCCAAGGGGCCTAGGGCCCTAGGGAGAGTGTGATCCTAGGGGAACATAGGGAGACAAGGGTCCTATTTTAGATTAGGGTCGTAGGTAGAGTAGGGTGCTAGTGAAAATTGAATCTTATGGAGATTATGGTCATAGGCTATAAAAGACTATGGTCTTATGGGAGACTCCTAGGGGTGAGTAGGGTCCTATGGAGAGTATGATCATAGTTCCTCTAAAAGACTAGGGTCATAGGTTCATATAGAAGACTCAGGATCTTAGGGGAGAGTAGGGTCATAGGTTCAATATAGAAGACTAAAGGTCCTAGGGGAGAGAGTAGGGTCACAGGTTCACATAGAAAACTAAAAGTCCTAGGGGAAACTAGGGTCATAGGCAGGTTTGTATAGGAAACTAGGTTCCTAGGGGAGACTAGGATCATAGGTGAAGAGTAGTGTTATCTATCACAGGGTCATAATAAAAAATAGAGTCCTAGGGAAGAGTAGGGTCATAGTTACCTATAGAAGACTAGGGTCCTAGGGGAGAGTAGGGTCATATGTACCTACAGAAGACTAGGGTTCTAGGGGAGTGTAGGGTCATATGTACCTACAGTAGAATCGGGTCCTAGGCAGAGAAGGGTCCTAGGAGGGGTCTAAGGGTCGGTCCCCTAGGGAACCTAGTAGGACCCCTAGTGTGTGGCCATCAGCCACTTGTGCATCCATCTTCTTCTTTCTTCGTTTGTTTGTTTGTTTGTTTTGTCTGTTCTCTCTCTCTCTCTCGCTCCCACTTTGGCTGCTTTTTGTGCCATCGGAAAATCTACGGCGGCAGCAGCGGCAGCAGCGACTTTCGGGGTGATGCTGCTCTCCTCTTTGTTGTTGTAGTATTGTAGCTTCTTTTTTTTTTACCCTTTTCGGATTTGGGAAAGGGGTTTGTTTTTCTTCACCAAACTGTGAGTCTTTGATGGTAGGGACTTTGTGTAGAAGAAGATCGGTGGTGCGCACTGCAGCTGCAGGCGGAAAAAGCGCTAACCTTTTTGGCTGGAAGGAAGCCCAGGCAGACAGACACAGAGACAGACAGAGGCACAGACACACATAGAGACTCACACAAACACACACACACACAAAGACAGACAGACTGAGAGAGAGAGAGGGCAAGGGAGGGAGAGAGGGGATGCAGCAGCAGCAGCAGAAGATGAAGAAGTTGCTGTTTTGGGTGAGAGTTTAGTAGCTTGCCATTTTGGGTGCTTAGGCTGCATCTGCTTTCTGTCGTCATCAGTGGCTGCTGTGTCAGATCAGAACTGTGGTTCTGGAAAGGTGTTTTTGGAGCAAGCCCGGAGCAAGTGGAGGAGGAGAAAGAAGATCAGAATAATATAATTCTTGGTGAGGAGACAGGTGCTGTCAGGGTGATGAGGAGCCGGATAAGAAGCTATTTTGTCTTTGCTAGTATTTTTACCATGATGTTGTTGTTGTTGAACAGCTTCTGAATTACAAGCTCTTTTTGTTTTCTTGAAGAATTTTGTGCTTTCAATGTCAGGTTGTAGTTCCAGTGTCGTGGTTGTTGTCCTTGTGTTTTGATCCATGTCATGCGGAAGAACTCAAGCGGTAGTCGTGAAGCTTGAAGCGCCGCGCGCCCGGGGGCTGGCTCGTAGTCGACGTAGTTTTCGGATCTGAGAATGGAGAAGTCGGCCGGGGAGTATTGTTCGTAATTTAGAGCTCTGATCTTTGTTGTTATCGTCGTTGTCGTTGTTGCGCGTAGCGATTCTCACTTCTTCTTCTACTTCTTCTTCTTCTTCTTCACGGAAGCTAGATGCAACTGAGGCTAAGAAGAAGAGTCGAAGTTCCCCAAGGATTTTATTATCATCTGTGCGCGGCGCGGCGGTGCAAGAAGCTGTGGGTCCAGGTTGCTTTCTTTCTTTCTTCCTTCGATTACGAAGGCTGGAAGAGTTGCGATTTGGATCAGCCAGCGAGCGAGCCAGCGGCTGGTTGGATGTCGCTTCTGATCAATTCCTGATTCAAGCTATAATAATGCTTGCAGCTCTTTCTTGTTGATCTCCTGTGAGCTCCAGACTCCGATCACAACTAGCTGATGATCAACTCCGCCAGCTTGAACAAGATCATTCTTACAAACTCGGACAGCTTTTGCTTGGGTGTGAAGAAGGAAGGTAGGTAGATAGCTAGCTAGCTCGATCACTTCCAGAGCCGCGGTGCATGAAGCTGGGAGAAAAGAAAAAAGGAAGAAAAAAAGGAGAATGGAATTCAGATCCATATCGCTGAATCTGCAGGCAGGAGAGCTGCTTGCAACGACGCGGTTTCAGAGGTACTACTGGTCTAGCGCTCGCTGGAGGTCCTAATTTCTTAACTTACTGGACATGCATCATCAAAACTCTCGCAACTAGTAAACAAAACAAAACAGGAAACCGCGATGTTTGTCGGAGTCATGTTTATGCGATGATGCGATCAGCAGCTGCGACGTCTAGTACTGATCAGCAGCAGGAGCTCCGGGAAGTTTTGCACTTGGGTGGTGGTGGAATAGAGACCAGAACAAGTAGTGCAAGAACAGAGACAGACACTAGCAGCTGAGAGTTAGATGATCTCTACTACTTTGTGTAGCTGCACCAATAGGAACCGAACTTTATATCTTTATTGTGCATGAATCCAGCACCAGCTGCAGCTTGGAGGATCAAAGTACTCTGGAAGTCTAGAAAAGGGAGAAGAAGTACAACAACACACAACAGCACAGAACACAGTCTCGCTGCTGGAGCAGAGGAGGAAGCAGAAAAATCTGTGGCAAATAAGGATTGAGGAAAAACACCAGCTTCAGCAGGCAAGGCGCAGTGTGCATGCTGCTGGAGTGTGTTAATATTGTGCATGAACCCAGCAGGAGCTTGGAGGATCAGGAAGAGCAGTGGAGAAAAAGAGTGAAGAAGACAGAAGAGCACAGAACACAAAGGAGCAAAGAGGAAGCAGCAGACAATCTGTGACAAAAAGCTTGAGAAAAAACCTTCAGGCAAGGTCTGAAGCTTCTGTCCTCCTCCTCCTCCCCTGCAAATCTAACCAGAGTTTTTTCTCAATCTGCTTCTTCTTCTTCTTCTTCTTCAGAGAAACAAACAGACATGAAAATTCTACAGTGATTTTCTTCATGTGATGATGATCCTGGATGCTTGTTTTGTTCCTCCTGCTGCAGCAACACCACCACCACCACCACCACCTCCTCCTCCTCTGTTTCTTTCTTTCTTTGCCTTTTGTGAGTCAGATCTACCTTTGGATCAAACATCAAACATTTTTTTTGTTTCTGTTTTTGTTTTCCCCAAAGTACTTCAAACTGATCTTAACCATCCATGGACGATAGGAAATGATCCATGAAAATCCCATGTAGAAAACATGCATTTACAATTCATGGGCAACATGAAATGATTCATGCCATCTATGAAAATGCCATCTAGGAATGCATAGATTTACTAATGTGGCTAGTTCTACTTTTTTTTCTCTCTCTCTCTCTCTCTCTCACAAATTGAAGTTTTTAAATGGTTAAGCTCCTTCTATAAAGTTAATCTTTGCGATTGTTCAATGACATCAACTTAGGGTTTTTTTCTTCTAGTGAACAGAGTGATGGGTTCTGAAATTACAGGAACGTGGTGAACACCATCGATTTAGGGTTACATCAATGTAGGATTTTTTTGGCTAGTGGACATAGTTTATGGGTTTGTGAAATGACAAGAAGCCGATGACATTGACATAGGTTTTTTTCCAGTGGACTTAGTTTTCGTATTGTGAAATTAGAAGAATTAGTTGATGTTCTCTATGGAGAGAAATATAGTTTGGGTCTTAAAAGTCTACTCCTCAGGAGTAGTTGAAGTCATCAAAGCTCTTGAACAATCTTTGCTCAAGAAACTCACAGAATCTCCTCTTGTTTTTTCCTGTTTTTTGGTTTCTCAACTCCTTTGCACCAAGATCCAACCTATTGGAATTTGAAAACTTATAGAATGAAAGTTCTAGTGAAACCAATTCTATAAAATAGGATGAGTCAGTCCCATTCTTCTTCTTGTTTTTTCTTGGGGGAGTGGAGGGTAATCTATTGTCAGAGAAGAAGGATGAAATTAGGTCTATGGAGTCTCTCCATAGCTTCAAGGTAGCAAATGCTGTAGTTTTGACCACCTTCCTGGTAGATAATTTATCCCTTTTTGTTTTCAAGCAATTAAGTGCTGTTTCGTTTTGTTAGGCTAGGAGTTTGATTTTTGGATCAGCCTATTAAGTCTATTTCTTGTCCAATTTTGCTTGATAAGGTTATCCTTAGTAAGGAGGTTTGGTAAATATTTGATTTGTTCATTCCTGATATCCCTGATTCATCCAACTTCATTTATCTAGACAAAGACTCTATTGGCCCATGGCACATACCCCATGTCATTTTGTGAGCTTAAGTTATACGTTGTATGTATGCCTCATGTGGATTCCAATATTTCAGATTATGTGAAATTCAGAGTAGTCAATAGTCAGTAGTCTCATAGATTCTCAAGGGTCTTGTGACAGAAACACTCAATATGTCCAGGATGCAATTCCCTGATGCCAAGGCAAACAGCAGCCAGTCAAAGTGAATGTTTTTTCAGAAACCCAATGATTTCTTCACTGGTTGTCTTCAAAGTGCTAATTTTTGGTCTTCCAAGAGCATACCTGAGCTTCTCAAATTTGTGAAGTTATAATAAATAACTGATCTTGAGGTTTCCACTTGAATTGCAGAGTATGAGTCTTTGTGTCCGAGAATGGCATACCCACAGTGGCGCAACACCCAACGGTGTGACACCAGCAAATGGTAATCTGCCATCACTCAAGGGGAAAGCTGATTCCATCAGTGGCCAACAACGAAAAGTTCACCTATCCAATTTGGCCTCTGTGTAAGTCTCTGCAAAGAATTCTTCAAGCTACTCTGTCAAATAAAACCCCTGTTCTTCTGGACTCTTGGGAAGAATCCATCATCAAAGCCAATGATGATGGTTGGTGCTCAGGTTCCATACCTGTCAACTGCTTCAGTGCTTAGGGCTGCTTGTATCTGTCAACTGCTTCAGTTCTCAGAGCTCATACATGTTAACTGGTGTCATTTTTTCTTTTTTTAATTTTTTTTGGGGGTTTACTTCTTATGCAGGCAGTTTGAATGGCTTGGATGGACAATGGGTACATAGAAAATGGGCAGTTCGAAGAGATGCGAGATCCAATCAGTGATGGCTGTAATGCACAGTTGCAGCAGAATTATGCATTTAGCTGGGGGGTTATTGGACAAGAAGGGATGCAGGATGGTGTGTTGCCATCAAAGGCATCAGTGATGCTGGAAGCCATGGTGAATGGGACATCTTCAGTAACTGCTCCTGCTGCTGGTGCTGGAAGTCAGGCATTGCCAATCAAAAACTTTCAAGAGGATGAGATGATCTCTTGGTTGCAAGACACACCCTATGATTCTTTGGATCAGCAGTATGGTGGTACTGGTGACTTCTTTGGTGAGCTTCAAGATGCCAACATACAGGTTTTCACAGACACATTTGCTGCTGGACAGGGGATAACAGCACGAGCACCACGAACACAACTAACTGGGCATTCTGGGAACTCTGCAGCAAACTATGCTCTGATGAACCGGGTTACAAATGCTGAGACAGCAATGACATTAGCCACATGTAAGGCAGCAGGTTTGATACGCCAGGGTGCTCATGGAGCAGATGCCTTCAGATATAGTCGGACACCACAATTGGGTACAAGGCAACTTGGTAGCCTTCCTCCTCCCAGTTCTTCTTCCCTAGTGGGTCTTGGTCAAGGCATCACCGAAAACCAAATTCCTGTTAGAACCTCCTCCTCCTCAGCAGCAGCCTCTGGGTCCCTCTTGGCCCCAATGCTTCCACCAAAATCAAAGCCAGTTGCAGCAGCAGCAGCAGTGACTTGGAACAATCAACAGGTGGCAAATACTACTTCTTCTACTGCAGGAGCCATGAATTTCCCTGTTTTTGCACGCCCAGCTGCGCTAATCAAAGCCAACTTGCAAAGCTTGAACATTACATCTATTCTACCCTCCAATTTGATGCGCTTCAAAGTGCAGCAGCACGGAGGAGGTGGAGGAGGACATGTGAATTTGGATGCAAGCACTTCAACCAGCTCCTCAATCACTGAGTTGACCACAATAGGGCAACAAAGTGATCTGGAACCTCGAAATGAATTCTCCAGAGCTCAAAGTGAACTCGGCCGGATGCAGGGATTTCAAGGAAGCAGCCAGTCATCAAACCTGGGAGTGGACTCTTGGTCACAGATGCCTAGTCTGGTATCCAGAAAGGAGGTGGTACATGCAGTTTCATCTGCAGGGGAAGCAGCTATGGATTGCAGAACTAGTGAACCCATGGACCAAGACATAACCTGCCACCCTCATTTGAGTGGCACAACAACAGTAGGTAGTGCAGTTATAGCTGCCTCAGATTTAGGAGTTTTGCAGAATACAAGCATCCCTGCTGAGGTGCAGGAGCCAACAATAACATGTGCATCAGCAGGGCCGGGAGCAGTTCAGGGAGAAGCTACATCAAATCTAGGAGTCTCGCATGGTATTACAAGCCTCCCAGAGGTGGTGCAAGAGCCAACGATTACGTCTGAATTTGGAGGATGTAGCAATATTGCGCTGGAGAGGGCTAAAGAGACATCGACAGTAAACAAGAAGAAATTGCTTGGAGCAGCAAAAGAAGTTGAATGCCCAAGTGGAGTAAGTCTCTTCAGCATTCTCTCAGATAACTAAATGTATCAAAATTGACATGCTTGCGTTCGGGTTTTTGCTGCATCAACTAACTGAGCTTGACTGGACCTTTTTTGAGGGTCTGAACTAATTTTGATATCAGCAGCATTCTCATTTGCACTTGGGGTTTTGAGCATGTCAGGATGGAGAAGATGAAACCCTTGAGTTGAAAAAACCTGCACGTGGGGGGGGCACAACCAAGCGAAATAGAGCTGCAGAAGTTCACAACCTCTCTGAGCGAGTAAGTTGATCTATCTACCCCACTAGGCCTCTATTGCACTTTGTTACCAATGTGGACAAATGAAGATGGGTATTAATGGAAGTCTTTTCTTTTTCTGTTTGTGCTATGTGTAGCGACGAAGAGACAGAATCAATGAGAAGATGAAGTCCTTGCAGGAGCTTATACCGAACTCCAACAAGGTATCTATCTATCTGCTTGTTTTGTATAATTATCCTCCCTTTTTCAAGCCCAAGCTGCTCATCATTCCATCAGCTAATTCCATAAAATTTGTGGAATTGAACTGACCCATTGCTGCACAAAATTGTCAAACCCATCTTATTATTGCTGTGAAATTTGGTCTGAAACCCCCAGCAAAATTTCCACTAACTAAAATGGCAGAGTTAATTCTTCAGTTTGGCTCTTGTGAGAGTAGGACTGATGAAAACTGTGGTTGGTGTTTCAGACTGATAAAGCTTCTATGCTAGATGAGGCAATTGAGTATATCAAGACACTTCAGCTACAACTCCAGGTATGTGTATTCAAGTTTAGGGTTTGGGACTTAAGGTTTAGGGTTTATCTTTTGCTGCTATAATCTGTGGTTTTGTTGGTTGGGGTTGAAGTGTCAGACTTGGCTGTTTAATTTTTTATTTTTTATTTTCTTGGGATGATGAAGAACTAAAAAGGAGTTTCTTTGCCATGTGTGGGGATGGGTAGATGATGTCCATGAGAAGTGGAATGAACCTACCGTTGATGGTTCTGCCACGAGGTATCCAACATCTACAGATGCCTCAGATGCCTCAGATTCCGCAGATGCCCCAGATGGCAATGGGCATGAGTGTGGGAATGGGAATGGGCATGGGTATGGGGATGGGCTCAGGAATGGGCATGGGTGCAACTGGCTCAGGCCGAGGAGTGATGCCAGTGACATCCGCTACGGGTTCAGTACAACACAATAATAGCAATGTTGCTGCAAGCATGATGATGGAAGCCCATGACTCGTGTTTGGTAAATCCAAACATGATGGATTCCCGTAATGTCTACCTTGCCCACCAACATCCGACCATGCAAATTCAGCAGCAGGTTAGTCAGACCTGGTTGCCTTTGTCTTCAAGCCTTAGGAGGTCAATGAGCCTTTTGCAGTAACTTTACTTAGACATATGGGGTTCAATGTTTCTGGAGTGTGCAGCCCATGAGTATGGAGATGTACAATGCATATATTCTGCAACAACACCAGCAACAGCAGCAGCAGCAGCAACAACAACAACAACAACAACAACATTATCAACTCCAACAAGAACACCATCAATCCTTCACCATGGCTGCTGGCCCACCCCCATAGCTGTATGCTTAAATGTGACTTTCTCCCAAAAAAAGGCTTGTAAATTAACTTCTAGAAATACAAGCGCTATGAGTTCTTCAGAGTCTGCTGCTATTCAAGCTCCCTCCCTGGTTTTACTGCACAAACAAATGGGTTTTTTTTAAAAAGCACAAGTTGATCATGGAGCGAAGGATATATTTGAGGTACCAAAAGAGCAGTCTCCAGATTGACTTTTGTTTGGCCTTTTTTGTTTCTCAATGTGCAGGGCAGTTCCAGGAGACCACCCACAGTTTATGCGTAGTTTTGTAGTTCAGCTCACTTGGATAGTTAGAATCTGCTTCAGGAACTCATGCTTAGTGTGCAGATGATCATGGCATTATTTGTTGAAAGCTTATTGCATCACACAGCAACAGCCATCCACAGATTTTGGCAGAGTATTGTGTGGGGATGGTTTGACAGGGTTGAAAACCATCTGCCATCTGCCCATCTCATAAGCACTCCGCTTTGTGTATTGTGAAATACGGAACTTTGATGTGAAATAGTGAAGAGTCTCCCAACTAATTTTTGCCAATATGTGAAGAAAGTTTTGTGAATTTGAAAGCCTTTCTATGCATTGGAACTCCTCATTTGGAGCTTAGGTTAGTAATCTGCTTTGCATTTCTAGAATATGAAGTTTATGGATCTGTGGTTATGAAATTTCTGATGCTATTTTCGCACTGACAACACAAGGCAAGAGTACTAAATGAGACTTGAATTACATTAATTTTTATTTTTATTTTTTAATATGGGGGCAAGAAAAGAACAAGATGGGAAACCTGACACAACATTATTAATCTAGTGTATAACTTAAGAAGCACATACGGACTTTTCCTGTCACAGTACCTTCCATAATTTGGAAGGTACCTCTTTTCTATTTCTACATTTATTGCTCTTTCTTTGGCATTTAAGTTGTGTGGATATGTGATGTGCTGATAAGGGTGAAAACGATAGAGATGTTGCTAAGCTGGTTTTTGTTTTGCATTCTTGATGGGAGATGAGTTCAAGTGATGGCAGGAAGGATGCTTGCACAGTTGAGCAAGGAGATAAGTGGGAGGAATGGTGGTGGTGTTTGTGAGATGAATAGTTCTAGATTTCTTGCTTTTGCTTGGTATGGTGGAAGTATGTAGAGAGTTTATTTTGTGTGCATAATAAACTGCAGCAAGATGAATGCTTGCTTTGTAGATGTGGATGGAACTATTAAGTTGAAGTTTTAGGTTTCCTGATGATTTCCGTTATGCCAGGAACTTGAAATATTACCTACAGTGTTAAGTCAGTAGAAGTAGGACTGAAGATGGTTGTGGAAGGAATGAAGGCTCTTGGGGGGATCATGAGCATGGTGAGGAATTCTTATTGTCTGTCTGTTTGTTGAGGCTATTTTTGTATGGAAGAATTCATGGTGTCAGGTTCCTTGGGTTTGTAGAGTGGTGATATTGCATTCATTAAGTGTCTCAGAGAGTCTGCATTCAAATTTCTATGTTTAAGTAAATGGGGACCTTATGTGTGATCAATGACTGTCTGATGGTTGAGAACCCTATTTGGTAGCATGTCTGAGTATTTGTGTTTGAGTGGGAATACATAAACCATCTGTGGAAGAAGGGCAGAGGAAAATGTACCTGTATTTTTGAGTCTGGATGTAAGGCAAAAACATCCTGCAAGCATCTATTCTCTCTATGTTGCCGTTGGTGAACAAAATCCCAGTACCTTTAATTACCAATTTGCATCATCATTGTGTTACTTTTGTTAGTCTAGCATGCTGACTGTTGGTGAGGGAGTCTTGTGAATGCACATGGATGTGAGGGTCATGAAGAAGAACAATTTCCCATGAGAGAGTTCTGAAGTGTGCGAATCCAAACCATTAGATTTTTTAGACTTGAGATTCATTCATTAGGCTAGAAGTAGAACTTATCTCAGATTATTCATGCAGAAAGATTCAAGCTCATATGATGTGTGTGGCTTTGTTGCAGTAACATTTCAACTCTGTTTTCTTGGTGTGTTTACAAGTTAGCTAATACATCACTTCGTAAGTGGTGATGGAGAATCATTTCTTTCTGCTGCTTTCTTCTGGTGACAATGGCTAGTAAGATGTGACTATGGTATTCTCTGTAATGGTGGTTGAATTGTTGGTGAAAGGTCTCGGAGTAAGAAATAATGCTGGAGGAAGTGATCGGATATGTGGCAGGAGACAAACTAAGTGAGGTGCTGATGAAAACAGTTGAACCTTGAGTAGCCCAAATTCTGTTTGCAACAAATTGCGTCTTGGCAAAAGCTTTGTGAAAACCTGAAATCAATTCCCATGACTTCCAACCTGTGCTCCATATTTCAGGGCCTAGCAGTAAGTTCATCACAATGTCCTTGGAACTTATCAAATGGAAGTATTGCTTCTCTTATTGAAACATGTTTGGTAAGGATGATCTCCTCTTTGCAAAGTCTATATCATCTAAAGTTAGCTTCAGTCTCTCAAAGTACTTCTCTGTCTCAAGAAATTCACCAACTCGGAGAGGAACCAAGGACCTATGAATCTAATAAGGTCATGGATTTCAGACACTGTCATACCCATCTGCAATGCTGCAATAGAGAGAGTACATCTGCATAGTCTTGTTCTAGAATGATCTTTGGAACATGTGAACGACCGAATGGCCATGGCTTCTTCTTCCCCTACTGATTCCCATCTGTGTGGTGAACACTGAAGTCTGGCAATGTGATGACCCTGGAAATCTTCTCAAATGCAAACCATGGGGTTAGTGGAAACAGACCCAAGGAAATGAGACCAACAGACAGATAATAAGGCATAGTTTTTGTTCCTGAAATTCTCCAACTAGAGAAAGTAATTATATCCTCATACTCATAAAATTCAAGACTGTCTTCCATACATGCAAATTATAGAAAGAGTGAGCACAACAGAAAGTTGGCTGGCACTTGAAACCTGCTTCAAAAGGGTAATGGTAGTGGAAGCAAGCTCAAGAAAATGATAGTGGAAGAATGATGTTCAGCAAAAAAGTGGCAAAGAATGAGTGAGACCTTTGTGTGAAAGAATACATGTAGTGTCTGCAAGACAAGCACTCACCCACCTGTGAATTAATGTTCTACTGGCTGCAAGACCTGCTTTGCAAGTGGTCTCAAACTCTTTTCCTCTCTCTCATATGTTGTTATCCCCTTCACCAGTTCCTGTAGTAAATTGCAAGTTGGATACTCAATGGGTACTCTTCCAATTTTGTCGCCAATTTTGGAATTGGAAGCACTCATCCATAGCATTGTGCAATTCCAGATTGGGGAAGGAATGGGGGCATGGAGAGTGGCCAAAATGCATGCCACATAAACCTGACATGTTGGCCATTATCCCACTCCTGCCCAGGCATAAAAGGCCAGGGACATGTGTCCCACAACCACTTGCTGCTGGAGAGGATGAATAGGTTTGGAACCGAACCTGGTCTTGAGCTTTGGTGGACATCACAACATTCTAAGACTGGGGTAGACAGGAAGGTGAACACTTAGTGTATCAGAAAGCTTAAAATCTTTGGACATTATTTTAGTTCAAATGGGGGGATTTTGTGGGGTTTTGGGTTTTAGGGTTTGGATCAGGAATGCGCAGGTTTGGGGGCACCAGGCCTTAGACAAGGTGGTAGCTAAGTCAGGCCTTGCATTTTGGGAATGTCCATCATTCCACTTGGTATGATTTAAGTTACTTGATTAAAGGGTTCTTGACGAGTCTCCACAATTTGAATACCTTACCCTAAGGTCAGTCTCATCATTAAATAATCCTCAAAATAATGAAATGAAATTTTATGAAAATATGAAGTTGTCATGTTGAAAATCATCAAAATTATCATACATTACATTCTGAATAATTTCACTATTATTGTAAATTATGGGGGAAAATATTAATTTCAAATGAATTCTGTTTATTTTTTCTTTAAATTATTCATTTTATCAATGTGGAAACTGACCTTAGGCTACGGTATGCTCAGGGGGAAGTAGGGTATCTACCTGATTCTCAGGACCTAGTCACCTTTTTTTTCCTTACCTATGGGCCTTTATGTAGGACCTACTTCTCACATAATGGGTTACCAAGTTGAAACCGGATACGGATGCAGTTGACATTATTCATCCACAAACTGCATCATAACATCATTCATAACAGGGCATCTAATAGATGGTGCACTTGGTGAGTGCTGGTTCAATCTGGCCCGTTCGATTGTGAAGCATAACAAATATTGCTCTTTAGTGTATACTATGGGTCTGTTCTGTTCCATCGCGGAATTTGTTGAGTGTGATAGGGTGAGACATCATTCCGTAAAATGATAATGAGTTTTACCAAGATCTCTTCCAATGTGTAATTGGTGTTTGAGAGGTGATAGCACTAATTCCAGGGTGAGGAAATGGATGTTTGTTTTTTGTTAATTATTGTTACCCAAGTTTTGGAAAAGAAATAATGCCCCCAAGAAAAGAAAAAAACCCCCCAATGAACAAGGTTCAACATAACCTTGCAATTGGGCATTGTGTTTTGTAAAATGCCCCCATGCAGTTCAGGTAAGTGTGACACAGCCTCTCCCCACTTGTATGGTGGCAAATTACGAAACATAATTTCCCGACAACCCTACCCTTACTGGCCTGCCTCAATCATTATGCCTTGTAATATGCCTTGCTGCCACTACATTACCTTCCATGTCTCGGGTTGGTAGGTTGGTAACTCTCATCTATCTATTGGTTGGTAGCTAGCTACCTTGCCTCTACTCTTCTCACATTGCCTGTTGTTGCTGGCTTGTTATTGTTGCATGTCATTTCAACCTTCGCCTCTTGTCATCCCATCGGGGCATTCTCACATCATGTTGCACCTTGTACAATTTTACAACAATGCCAAACCTACCAAAGGATAGTTGGTGGACCAAAGCAAATGTGCACACCCTACCCCACCCCATCCACTACTCCAAGTCCATTGACATTGTAGACCATAGAGTGTGGCAAATTTTTGAAGAACGTAGGACTATTGCCAAATGCACAAGCCCAAAGTAATGCACCAAATTATATGTAGCTAAATCTTTGATGCAAAAAAGTACACAAGTTTGGGTATGCCTTGTACTAGTGGTCCCCCAAAGGAAACCAAAAAAAATTTTGATTTCTTAATGTACATGACTTTGTAATCAAATTGTAATTACACATTGAGATTCACTAGATTTCAAATAAAGGACAAGCTAAGGACTTACACTTTCTAAATGAAAGGATCGTAGTGCAAATATGGTGGTAATCCATTTTTTCACTTCAATCCATATGGAGTCAACTTCTTCTTCGAAGACTAACCTATGCAATGTGGTTCAAAAAATTTGAAAAGTTATACAATGGATGAAATTTTTGAAGAAGTGGAATAGTTGATGAATTTAGAAAAGTTGGACAATGAATGAACCTTGGTAAGGAGGAGGGCCTTCACCCTAATTCCCCAAGGAAGTGGGATTTGAAATGAATTTCAAGGAGTTGATCTAACTTTCATTAGAAATTAACCTAACTGATGAATTTTGATAAATGAACAAAAACTCCTCTACGAAAGTGAGAAGTGAATTAACGGATGGATTTTCGAGAGATTGGTCAAACTTCCCCAAGGAAATGGGACAATGAATGAATTCTAAAAGGTTAGACAACAGATGAACTATTACACAAATACTCTTTCAAAAAGTTGAACAATGGAAAAAAACGGAGTTAGTTGGGCTTCCTAAATTTCTTAGGTTTATACATTATCCAACTTTTATAATTTGACTTTCCCATTTTCATTCATCATCCCAATTTTTTTCAACTTTCCCAACTAGTTTCACTTTTTAACATTGTTGAACTTTCCAAAAGTAGACAAGTTGATATTTTTTTAATTGATTTTTTAAAAAATGAATTAGTGGCAAAAGGGTCTGCATAATATTTAAAATTCAAATCTCCATCCATTCGTTGAAGGGATCAATCTCAAACGAATGCACCAAATGTCCTTCCATTGATAAGCATTCAATTTTGAGCATATTAATATAGTTTTTTCATGAACATGAGTACAACCACTTTGTTTGAAATTTTATTTTCTTGATGAACACGTTGTCATTTAACAACATTGAAACCCACACCACATTGAATTTGTTTCACATATTTTAGGGTTTGCCTCTACAATAGCCTCCTAAAAAGAAGGCATTAATTTTCATATCAACTCTTTTTCAAAATTTAGGTGAGCCAAGATGTATTCTATTTCCATTTTTAAATCCACACAAATTGGATATTTTTGTAACATTTTGCAAAGCTTTTTTTATTTCTTAATCATGTTTTCGCACCTTGATCGAACCTTTGAATGACAAAAAAAAATTCTCTTATCCTTTATTGTCACTCAAATAATGAACTTAATTCCAATTCTTGTTATGATTCTCATTTTTTTATAGTTTTTTATAAAAAATAGATCCCATGTTTCATAATTATTTTAATTCCATGTTAGGCTCTCATGTGGCACTTCATTTTTTTGCCATCATTTATGAAGCAATCAAACCACATCTACAAATTAATATGGTGTCAAAACATTAACCATATCTTAACAAGAAATTGTTAGGATCATAACGAGAAAAAGGTAGTGAATTAATGAATATTAATTGACTTTAATAATAGTTAGTTGCTACAACATAATATTTAAAAATTATGTAACTATAATGTTTGGTTCACCATAAACATTTCAAATCTAACATAAAAGTTTTACATACTCAAGTTTCAACATGGTATCAAAGCAAGATGTGCACTTTCACTCCAGAAACTCGTCGATAGACTCAAATGTGAGTCTAAGGTGAAAATAGTCGAAGAGTAAAGAGTTGGGCACACTCCTTGGCTTGTAGCACTTTGAGGTTAGAAAGGCATGCTAAAGCTTTGAGACGAGACTAGGTAGAATGATAAGCAATCAATCACTCAAATGGACCTACACAAACCAAACAACAAGTTGGTTAATGCATAACTAAAACACTTTTAGTGATAAGACAAGCCACGGGTATATTCGAATTCACAAGACTCATTACGGCCCGAACTTGAGGAAGCCACCACCTTCCCCCTTATAGTATATTATGTGTTTGGTCATAAAACCAACACGCAAATGGCATTTTGTCCTAGGACTCCCAAGTGGGAGTCCTGAAGTTCCCAAAGTTGGGACTCCCGCGACTTTGAGGTCCATAACTTTGTTTGTAAACCTTTGATTGAGATGGTGTCTGAAGAACAATTGTAGGCCTTGTCAAGAACTTTCCAATGGTATGTTGCACGCTACCATCACGTAAGGAAATCAGGTCGATTCTTGACTTTTAGTGGTCGGGAATCAAATTGCCAATTTGACTCCCGCCTCTTCTTTTGGCCATAACTTGCATTGGAAGCGTCCAAATGGTCATGTGAGCCCACTTTAGACATCTACGTTCCAACATGTTTTTAATAATATAAGAAATTCCTCAGTTCAATGGGTTTTGACCTTTGCAATTGCTCTCTGAAGATTTGGGAGCCCAACAGGACTCCAACTCCTAAAATGGGAGCTCACTTGGGAGTGTGAGTGTTCATTCCCTCACACTCTCCTACACTTCTGGGAACATGAGATGTGACTCTTAGGCTTCGCTCTTGGCCTGCACCCTTGCAAGCCCATGCCTTGGTCGCGATCCCAAGGCGAAAGTTGCAACATTTCAAATCTAACATAAAAGTTTTACATACTTAAGTTTCAACATGGTATCAAAGCAAGATGTGGACTTTCACTCCACATATGGATAAAAGGTTCATAATTTGTAGCTTTCAAATTGAATTAAACAAGTCATTAAATTGTACAACTTAAATAAATTTAAAATATAAGTTTAGAAGTGTTAAAAGGGGAAGAATATATCCACAAAACAAAGGCAACTAATCACGTTTCAACTTGATTGATGTGTTTCCAAAGTTAATTTTTTGCACTCAAAATGATTAGGGGGGCCAATGTTATTATCCCTAATGTTAACAAATTAATAAGAGTAACCAATTATCAATCTTGGAAGCTTTAGTTTGAACATAATGGTTTAAAACAATATAACAAGTTGTAGTTGACACAATACCACAAATGATTCACAACACAAGAAGCAAAGCTTGTATTATACAATGTTAAAGTAGCTTAAGGTAATAATGTATGTAACTACCTAAGAAATGTGCAATGTTGAACAAACAATTGCATGCAATGGGGGATGTCATAGCAAATGAAGGTATTGTGATGAAAGATTTGATATTTTACTTGAAAATTATGAATCAAACAATTTTCAATAATAAAAAAAATGTTTTCTTTTTGGATTGATTTGTGACCATTCACAATCACATCATAAAAACCATGAAAAGAGTTGAAAGAAAAAAACAAAATTAAAGAAAATACCTCAATGTCAAAATTTTAAAAGATGTACAACAAAACATATAAACATAAATGGACAAATCCAAAATTGAATAATTGCATCAAATGTGGAGAACTTGAACATTGGGCTCAAGAATGCACATGAACCAAAAAAAAGAAATCATCTTTAAAAACACTAAAGCAAAACAAAAACAAGTTATTAACATGGCGTAGATCAAATCTAATGATCTAAAGACAAAAAGTTAATTATAGAAGGAGGCGACATGTTTGAAGTTGTTGCAACTTTTATGGAAACTAGTGTGAACCCGGAGCATAATGCACTCGTCGAGCCCCCCCCCGCCCTGTCCTTCCCCACCCGTGCTACCCCCCCCCCTCGAGCGCCCCCCTGCCCGGTCCTTCCCCGCCCGTGCTGCCCCCCCGCCCATGATGCCCCCCCCCCAGCGGCTGCCCTGGCCTGCAACAATTGTATGATAACATGAAGCTGTTGACATTGTATGAAACTGAGACAACAAGTGTCTGGGTTGAGCATTCAGGTCAATCATGTCTGATACAGGTTGGTTGTTCTCGATCATCAGATGGTCCTTCTTATCACCAATTACATTGCTACTCTTACATTCACCACTTGAATTGGCAATGATTATTGTCTCTGTTTGGAGTGCGTCATCATGATGATGGTGGTGATGGTGGTGGTGGTGGTGAATCGTCTATTGCTACTGAATTCTATCACTATTGAAATCCCTTGCTTGTATATCAACAGCAATGTTCTCCTTTACTGTCAATTTTCTTGTAGGATGCTACAATGCAAGCATTCCTATGAGCTTTGAATGATGACATCAGTCTATATCCATACTGTTATGAAAGGGAGCAATGACAATAAAAGAGCTTTGGATTACAATTACAAAGAAAAATCGAACAAACACTTCAAAAGATACCTATTGTGCTAGATGTCCTTTTTCCAGTTGAGAACTCTTATAGTTCTCCTAAACAAAATAGCCATGCTTTCCAAGAAGAGATTAGGGCTTCAGGGAACAAGGGTTTCGATGTTGGTTCTTATTAAGACAAAGATAAGACAAACATGACAATCCTTGGTGTACTAACTGAAGGCACAGATCTGGTCAATTTTGATCCAGAGAATGGAATTTGTGACAATGAGGACCTTTTTTAACATTCTTCAATGTTTGGGGTTGATATGGAAAAGGATGAACATGTCTGCTTTGATGGGAAAAATCCAGTAGATAGTGCCACTAACCACCAATGGCTGATTCAGAATGTTGTTTCAGAGCTTACATTTGGTGGTGATGACTAAGAAAATTTTGTTCATGAGAATGGGGAAGACTTGGAAAATTTCAGTAACAAAGTTGATGACTTGATTACAGAAAAAACTTTGTTTAAGAATCTGCTTCACCTCCAAGAAATTTGACTGGTGGGTGCTGATCAAGAGAATATCAGGGCAGGACTTTCAAAACTGTAGAGATCTACTGGAGATAGTTTCATGACCGAAAACATTTGGGGAACCAGCAAAATTGAGCTTGATGAGGATGGTGAATCTGGTCAGAATAATATGTTCAAAGCACATTTAAATCAAAATGAAACAACTCAATCTGCATCATTGAGTCCCATTTCATCACCAGATCAGAATTCTAGAACACCTCACAGTTTGTGGAGTGTTCTGTTTGGTACCCAAGAATAAAGCAAAAAACTCCTTTTTTGCATTTGTTTTTTTCTATAAAAGTTTGTTACAAAAAGATCTCATTAGGATTCCGCGCAGCAGCAGCGAAGAGGAGGAGGAGGAGATCGAAATTCCCAAATCAAAAAATTCCTCAAAAACATTGAGAACTTGGTGAATCTAGTCAGGACAATATGTTCAAAGCACATTTAGATCAAAATGAAACAACTCAATCTGCATCATTGAGTCCCATTTCATCACTAGATCAAAATTTTGGAACACTTCACAGTCTGTGGAATGTTCTGTTTGGTACCCAAGTGCAAAGCAAAAACCTCTTTTTTTGCATTTGTTTTTTTCTATAAAATTTTGTTACGGAGAGATCTCATCAGGAATCGGTGCAGCAATAGCGACGAGGAGGAGGAGGAGATTGAAATTCCCAAATCAATAAATTCCTCAAGAACATTGAGAACTTGGGCAGCAGCAACGAGGAGGAGGAGGAGGAGATGGACAGTTTGTTATGTAGAAAACCGCCTGATCCCAATTCCTAATTGCCATTAGCAGAACGGTTTTGCCGTAATGTTAAAACGCAAAACGTCGTGTGACACATAGACACACAAACACCAGTTTAGCTTTTATATATAAGATTGACAACTTGGATTTAGATGGAATCCTTGGTGCTTTTGATTCAAAAACATCAATCATGTTATTGGGGAAAAAAATAGCTTGAACAAATTTTTTAAAGTATAACCATAGGATGTGAAATCTACAAGAGGGTTTGATCACTGGTCAAATGCAAAGGATAGGTAAATTTGTAACCTTTTTTGAAGTGAATAAATTGATAAGGTTTTGATTAAAAGTTTGTTGTTTGTAAACTCTATTGCAAGCAAGGGCCACATCATTATCTTTGATTCCAACAAATCTTTGGTGTTGTCCAAAACTAATCCTAAGAGTATAATTGCATGAACAATTAGAAGAGTTCCTAAAAATGACTTCTACAAGATAGACACACAACAAATAGTTGGTAATGTAACATTTAAAAGAGGAGAAATTAATTAGAGTATGGCATGAAAGGTTGGGACATCTTGGCGTTCAAAGTATGAAGTGTCTCCAAAACCAAAATGTTGCACAAAGGATCCTTGCACTTGATGAACTTGATGCATTAAAAAATAAGTTTTACATTTAATTAACTTATATAGTCTTGACTTAGATAATCTTAATATGGTGACAAGCAAAAAAACCAACTCCTAAATCCAACACAAGGAGAGTCACCACTCCTCTAGAACTAGTACATATAGACTTATATGGACCATTTTTGACAATGTCATTAGGAAGATCCAAGCACTTTGCCATATTCACTAACAATTGCATTAGGTTTACATGGGTATTTCTTCAAGAAATAATTTAAAACCTTAAAAAGGTATAAACAATTCAAATTGTTGGGTGAAGACTAAATAGGGAATAAGATCTTAATGAAATCCTAGCATTATGGCTAGATCACATAGGTGAACACAACACCATTTATGTGTACAAGTCAACAAAATTTGTCAACTACTACAAAGGTCATTAGATTAAATGGGAGTTGACATGTGCAAACTCCACATTAGAATCAAAATTTTGAGAGGAAAATTTGAATGTTACTGGAGAAAACTTATAGTATGTTTCTACTTAACATGCTTCCAATTATCTTTTGATAAAAGCTATCAATATAACAAATTATATAATCAATAGGTTTCCTACTCGTGAAAATGGAAGTTTAACCCCCATTCATAAGTTTATAGGGAAGAAACCAAAGATGTCCTAAAATTTGGGGTTGCGAAGCATTTATGCATATTCCCAAAAGTAAAAGAAACAAATCACAACCTAAGATAGCCTAGGATAGCCTAGGTAGACCTAGATTTAGAATAACATATGTTAGTTTAAATTGGCCTACGTTAGGCCTAGATTAGTCTACTTAGGTTGTTAGAAATAAGTGTTTGTAATATTATGGTGACAATTGTTACTATATTTTTAAAAATTAATGCAATGGTTAAAGAGTTGAACCCTTAATGTGGAGGTGAAGAATTCAAGTCCTCGCACTTGCAAAACTAATTAATCATGCTAGCTTATTAAGCTACCTAACCTTACTAGGTCATGTAGGTTTATATTTTGGGTTCCTTCTTTAGCTTAGGCTACATATAGTACTCAAACTAAATTTGTCTAGCCTAGGCTTGACATATGGTAGCACACCATTAAACCATCATACACGTATGAGCCACCCATTAGTGTACACAATAAAAAAACCACTGAACAACCACTATATGGGTGTTATAAAGTGTCAAATGCATGAAATTATTGCCATGCAAATCAAACCACAAGTAAAATCATTATGCATAGGTCTTAAACCACTCTAATGGGTTTTTTGCATTCCACCAAAAAATGGGTGGAATGTATAGTGGCCTAGGTTGCACTTTTTGTTATTGCATAACATTTTCTTCAATCATCAAATGAGGTACCATTGAAATTGTCATAACCATGGCTATTCATGAAGGATGGGATATCAATCAATTAGATGTTAAGATGGCATTTCTTAATGGGGAGGTGAAAGAATAAATGTGTACATGATGAAAGTTAATGGATTTGTCAAACCAAAGGGGGAATAAAAGAATTTACAAGTTGAAAAGAAGGTTGTTTAAATTGAAACAAGCTCCAAGAACTTGGTACAAAATGGTAAATATTTATTTAAGGCGGAAGGGAATCATTTGGAACAATTTAGATTATAATCATTATTTTTTCCATGACAATGGAAAAACAATCAAACTCATCTTATGTTTGGATGACTTGCTAATGATAAAAATTGATAGTGTTAAAATTAATTAGCTTTTAAACTAACTTGAAAATGTTTTTGAAATGTCAAGCTTTGGGAACTTGACAAGGTATGTCAAAGTGGAATTTATTCATGTGGATAGGGGCATATTGAAAGGATAACATCTTTAGAGTGAAAGCACATTAAGGGGGGCCAACTTGGGCACTTTCATGGCATGCGTGTAAAGTATATACTTCAAAATGTGTTGCATTTTATTTTGGGTTTTTTGGTGTTTGGGCTTCATATTTCGATTTTCACAAATTAATGTTATTTAATATTATTTTAAATGAATAAATTAATTTTAAACGATAAAATTTTAAGAATAAAATGTATATTTATGTTATGTGTAGTATAATTGAACATGTTTTTAAACTTTAGATTAAATTATGTTTTGGTTTGAATTAGTCAACTAAATTTTTTTTGAAATGGAGATTTTTTTAATGGCCCACTTCACAATTTTCGTCATATTCCATTTGAAAGTGAATTTTTATCAAAATTTTAATTTAGCATGTAATGTGACAACAATCTTGGTCCCCCCTCCATAATGTGCTTTCACTTTTTATACCATCGATGTGTTGAAAAAAATTCATATGAAAGATTATAAACCAAGTAAGACACCCATGGTGCAAGGATTTAGTTGGTTATTGATCAAATAACAAAAAATAGACAAAACATCTCAAATATTAATTTCTTTCTTCATGACAATATATGCAAACCATGTCTTAATTGCTAGGTATTCTAAAGATAATTAGGTCAAATTTGTTCATTTCAAGTGCTTTCCCATTCCAATGATTTGCCCATGAATATGTACCATCATTTATTGATGATAGAATATTCCCACAACAATGACAATGAAGGAGGAGATTGTAGCCATGGCTAAATGTGAGCAACAACAAGTGCATCATCAAGGGGAGGCAATAAAGTACACCTAAATGTCATTTCACTTGTAGATGACAATGAACTTTCAAAAATCCTCAATCAATTTAGTGGTATCTTTGGAGCTTTCTAAAATTTGATAATATTAAAATCAATTCAATGAATGAAAAAATGTGTTCCAATGAATAAATATAATGTCAACAAGTATTTGGATTGAAATATATGCAATCCACAAGCAAAGAGGAAAGCTTGCCACTTCAATGAAAAGGGTTAAAAGTTTGTTCATTTAACTTATTAATGGAAATGAATGTCAATGAAGAAAATGAGAAAAACATGGCAATGATAAAAATGTTGTTGAAAAGGTTATGTGATTAACTAGATGATTGCAGAATACACCATCCAAAGGAACAAGAAAAAATTACAAATCAATTTGTAAGGAGGAGGCAACCATGATAAAATGTGTGTGTGTGTGTGTGTGTGTGTGTGCATATGTATTTTTTGAAAAGGAATGTGAAAAAATCAAATTACATCTATAAATTAATCTAGTGTCACAACAAGAACCATATAGTAACAAAAAGTTCTTAGGATCATGACAAGAAACTTGTTTTATAATGACACATCAATGAGATGCAAATATATATGGATTAGTAAACACATGGCAAATTTTTATACTTGTCAATTAATGCAATGTAGTATTAAAACCTTGTAATTATGGTGTTTGATTCAACACTAATTTTTCACATCTAACAAAGAACTTTTACATATTCAAGTTTCAACATCATTTGAAAGAAATTGGTTTCCAACTTGAAATAACAAAATCAGAACATAATTTCCCTTTTGCAAATTTAATAAAGCTAAAATAGTAATGGATGGTGCCCATACCATCAATTTTAATAAGTGTAAACATGTTTTAATGTTAAGGTGTTATACCATAAATGAAGTTGTGAAATGAAAATTAAAACGAAATCAACTTTTTTTCATAAAAGATTCCAAGAATCTATTGTCATTCAAATTATTTGGCATGAAGTTATTTTTTACCGATAGGGAATTTTGATTGTAGGGGGTTTATTTTTCTGTGTCAAATGTTCTTGGAAGGGTGAGGCATTGTTGCTTGGACCCAAGGTGAACAAGCATAAGCATGAGTTACATTTTAAGAGTTCAAGGCATGTACTTTTATTTCATGGTGCTTTTGAATAAATGAATTTTCAATTAAAGAAAATGGGAGCAAGAATAAACAATGATATATATTTAGAACTTAGTGTGGTGTTGTTTTGATTGGGGGAAGGGGTTCAAATTGTTTTTTGCATATTATGGTAGTTCAAAACCCAAAGAAGTCCAAAAAATCATTTTTTTTTGGTTTCATATGATGTGATGCTAGAATATATTTACACAAAAACAAATGTCCAATGTAATGTACTAAAAAATGCAATAGATTCAAAAAATGATTGATTTTTTATAATCTTTATGAAATTTGTAATAATTATTAAACATTGTGATTATATATGATTGCGAATCTTTTTTGAATCATGTGAAAATTTTCATAATTATCATATCACAAATGGGTTTTCTTAGGGCAATGACCATATTTGTTGTTTCCAATTTTAATGGTATTTTCTCTTTCAAGCAATATTTATTCCATGTTGTTACTTTTTAGGTATGTGGCTTTGCATTTTCCATTTACTTAGTGGGTTTCATTGATTTTACAATGTTTGTTTTGTTTGCTTTTGTTTTTAGTACAATTTTGGGATGCAACCTTGATATTTGTTTGTGGATGGCTTTCTTGGCTAGGCTTTGAATCTAACTTTGTGACCTATTAGTGCATTTGTATGGAGCAATCTAGGTTTGGTAATCTATTGACCAATTTGCACTCAATGATCCAATTTATGCATGTGACAAAATGTGGGTTGTTTTGTAAGTGTAGGGCATTGATGTAGTATATAGTTGAGATGTTTGGTATGGTTGTGGGATGACTTTTGGTGATCAAATTAATAGTAATGTTGACAATGCAATATGTGAAAGAAATTCATTTTGAAAGTTTATTTCATTTTCAAAAGGCATGTGGTTTGTAAGTTGTGTGTCTTCTTATTGATGTTTTATTAAATGCAACATAATTAATGGTGGTATGCATTGAATGTTGAATGCATTTTTGTAAAGAATATTTCCAACCCATATTCCAAATGAATTGCTCCAAACTCAAGTACACTTTTTATTCATAACATATTCATACAAGTAATAATTCTCCACTTAAAGAAATATCACAACATTAATTCAATCTTAATTAAATCCAAGAAATACATTCATGTTTTTTTTTATAAAAATCATGACATTTTCATTTTAATGGAATACTACATTCAGAAGTTCTTAATTTATTGCTTTCTAATTTAAAATGAGATCAAGTGCATGTATAGGATGCTCAAATTATACTAGAGTATTCAAATTATTTTTAATCTTTGTAATAGGAAAGGAAGTGAAGAAGATGAACAACATTAAAGGGCAAAAGAACCTTTCATCAAAAATTTACAAGCTAAAAAGCTTTATAACTTACTAATGATTAGTAATTTTTAATTTTAGTTGGCTATTAATGATACTATCAACAAGATGATAGTGCAAATTGATTTTTTATGGTTGTACAAGTTTGGCAATGTAAATTCGTAGTTTGAATGGGAAGTATATAGGCTTATGATTGTTTCAATAAGATTGTGTTGATTTAGAAATGATATTATCCCTTGTTGATGCATTTTATCTTGTGATATATATGATCAATCGCAAGAAAAGGAATCAAATAATTTCCCTTCCATTGCAAAAAAAATAAAAAACTGTATATTTTTTTGTCCTAGCAATGCACAACCGTGAATAAATTTATGACACACAACAAGGCCCACACATCTTTGAAGGCTCATTGAAATCTATGGCGTGAATTTTAGTTAGAGTATATTACAATCTGGTTTCATATAATTTTGGTTACACCAATACTTATGACCAAGGATGCAATGAAATTCAAGTGGAACACAAATTTCCCCATTGAGTTTCCAAATGGTACTAAACATATCAAGTTGTGAGACATTGTTAGTAACAAGAGTTCTCACATTGACCAAAGAGAATTAAGCTCTAAGTTTTCGAAGCTGAGTGCTTGGGGAAGAAGGAAGAAGTATTTTCTTCCAGGCTGCTTGGGTGTTGTCCTCTAGGGGTTAAGTTAATCAGCCTTGAGTTACTTTCCCTAGAATTTAGTTTTAAACGTCACACTGATGCTACTGAAGTTAACTGAAATTTGGTGTGTACTTTGACCCCCACCCCAATACATGGAAGCTATTGATGTTGTCACCTTAGTCAGCATTTGGGTGTGTTGCAAATGGCCCACTGCTGGAGGGGGGTTGTAGTGGTTCTTTAAGTGAGGTAAGTATGGGCTACAACAACCACCCATTCCCTCATACTCCAATGTTCATCTCTTGGCAGGTTGAAAGGCCCAATTTCAGCTTTTCCTTTTTTTTTGGCTTCTCAATTCTGGAGCTCCTGAGTCCTTGGGTACTACTGCAAAGCACAAGATGTTGCCAGGTTTTCCCTGGATTTCTGAAGTTCCTTGATTCTGGGGTACTTCAGACATCTAGCCAGTGTTCATCCCCAGTGAACAGGATTTTCCACCCAGTGAATCCCAGCTACAGCTTTACCAAGTGGTCCCTACTACAGTAATTCTTTTTCCCCTTTCCCTTTGTGAGCCTTGTGAGACATCACTACCTAGTAGGCCAGCACCCATGAGCACCATATCCTCTGGATGATCCTTATTCTTCAGTTGTGTATAAAAACCAAATGAGTTAGTATGTGGTTTCACCTTGGTAATCCATTCTGTAAGAATTAGGTCATACAATATATAGGAAGATTGGTAGGAAAATAGTTTCAGCAAGAGGTGATTTCACGGTTTGGTTTGGGTTCCAAATTCTGTTTCAACAAAATTGTGAACTTCTCCAATCCAGATACTCCCAAAACGTAACCTTGACATGAACCTGCCCAACACCCTGAACGTGCCAACACTAGTTCATAAATAGGTAAGGGTTGCTTTTACTACCTCCCCATTAACAACCTGCTTGCCTGTTAGCAATTGAATCGATCTCCAGACTAGCAAAAATTCCAATCCAAGAGAATAATTTATGAATGATCTTCTTACCATGTGTAAGATGCTCTTCTGAGCCACATGATGCTCTCCTGAGTCACATGCAACGTACACAACACAGACTAAAAAGCTAGATGTACAAATGATGCGGAGAAGCTTTCATTATAATGGCTTTGTCCACACAAGGCACAAACTGGTTACAAGTAAGCTGAGGGATGCATGCTCTGATGACTCCGTTGCTGCAGTCTTCCTTTTAGAAAGGATAGGGGAGGGTGGGAGTTCACAGTACAGTGCACAAAACTCATTTGGTTTTTTGGTTTTTCAAGGAAGAAGGATCAAAGCTGCATGTGAAGGGTACATGAGTAAGAAGAAATTGGAAATTGAACAGACAAATTGTTACTGCCTGACTTATAACATAAATCAACACAAAAAGCACAATCTCCATATAGGAACACATATATTAAAGGAGCTCCATGGAGTGCCCACACCCCGTATTCGGTCCTCTACAAATGGTTACCACACCCTAAAACAGAGTTACGTACTGACCCATTTACAATAACATCTTGTAGAAATGTAGACGTGCAAACTCAAGTTTACACTAAGTATTTAAAGGCTGTACTTCCTCCAAAGTACAGTGTACATGCCATTTTTTACTGCAGCAGCTGGAGTTGCTCTAAGTAGTACTCACTCACTCACTCACTCACCATCCCTAAATGCTTACTTAACTATCCTCTTCACAACTAACTATGAAGTTGTTTCATGGAGCATTGGCATATACTATATACCACTGGCCAAGCACAAAATCTGGTGAGTGAGTCCTTTTTAATTTATCCATACCAACACTCAAATACAATATTAGTGTTGTTGTCTTCAAGTAGACATAGCATCACAAAATCTGGTGAGTCCTTTGAATTTATCCATACCAACACTCAAACCACAATATTAGTGCTGTTGTCTTCAAGTACACAGAGCACATCAATTGTTGCAGTTATTAGGCGGAGTTTCTTTCTTGTCGAGCCTTTTTCAACAAGTGCCAAATGACAATGAAACCCCTTTTTATACCATTGTACTGTATAGTTGTATTTCCAGCCTTGGGTGAACCAACACTTACATTGGCATCGTTGCAAAAACCCCAAAGTTTTTTGGGTTAGTTCTAAACATTATCAACATATCTTCAAACAAAATCATGAGTTTCAAGTTCAAATTTACCATTTCCTAGATTAAAATACATTCTCTAAGAGTAGTTCCAATGGTGGCTCGCTTGCACAATAAATATATTGTGGATAAAGCACAACATTTATACGCTGGTTTGGGCTTAACCCTTAAATGTCAGAGAATTTAGAAATACATTTAAAAGGAAAACCAAATTGGTTTGCCGTTATGTTTAGAGGTTAAAATTCTTACATTATAGATTCAATGCATCTAAAAGGCACGGCATAGTAAAGCTACCATAGTACCGTTTTAGGTTCTGCAATAACTAAATTTTTTAAAAAAAAATGTTGAACTTTTCAGAAATGATTTGTTTGATATTTGAAATTTAAGGAAATTACAAGGGAGAGAAAAATTTTAAATTTTGATTGAAACTCAAGAGCTTCTTACAATCGACGGTGGGCTTTGAGAGGTGACAAAGCAGCTAATCAATAATTGACAACAATTCTCTATCCTATATTTTGTGTGGAACATTATTATGTCTCCACATTTTTGCCTCGAAAAAAAAAGTTAAAAAAAAAGAAAGAAAATGTTATAAAAAGGTCTCATTATATTAAAGCTCCAAAAGCCAGAAAACTTACCACAGAAGTTGTCTATATTTTATCTGGAAATTTAAACAAATTATTATTTTTTACTTCTGAAATGAAAATTTGAAAAACAACATAATTATTCAACACCCAAATTCCCGAACATGAAAAGGTACATTACAGCAATACTTTTGATTGGGTTAGCTAAAACGATTTGTACAAGTGATTGAATTTAAATCATTTGTGATTTTATATTGTCTCATTTTCAGTTTTTATGAGCAAGGATTGAGAAACAATAATACATTAAGCTGTCAGGTGTGTTTAGTTCAATTGTTTAGTTAAGTCTCGCTTAATTAGGGATAAACTGGATTAGCTAAGTTGATTACGTTTATTTTGAACCAATTCAAATGTCAACAAAGTTCAAAACATTTTGTTATGAAATATAATCTTAAATTGTGTAATCTCAAATCACTTTGACTGCCACTCACTCACTGGACACACTAAAAAAAGTGCAAATAATTTTTTTGTATGAATCTGCTCTTTGCTCTTAGAATTGAAATTTCTCACTCAAGAAGGTGAAGAAGGAAAGTGAAGAATGGTGGTAAGGTGAAGAAGGGAGGTGAAGGAGGGTACCACCAGTGTAGTAGATGCTTTGCTTGTTGTTCCTTTGGCATGTTTCCAGAGACTCTGCTCAGACTGCTCTCCCTCTCTGTTTGTTTCCTGCCTGTTTTTTGTTTGTTTGTCCAGTGCTCGAAATTCAGTTTCACTAGAGTCAAAAAGGAATAACCCAGATCCCCCCCTTCTGGACATCCAGAACATACAATCTAAGAAACAGCACATACAATCTCTCTCATGCATGGGGCCCAAGTCTGCAACCAATTTTCTGCTTTTTCTCAACAACTACAACAACAACTAGGTTAGGTACTATACACACACTCCTAGCTGCATTGGTTTGGAGAGCCCAACTTCAAGCCTTGCCAAAGGGGTTTCTTTCAAGTCTGGTGCCAAGGATGATCACCACTTCAGCTCCATTAGATTTTTGAAAAAAGAAAGGGAATTTTTTTTTTAAAAATCGAAAGGATCTTTGGACATTGCTGACCAGAAGTAGGGATAATAACCAACTTGGGCGTGGGGTCCTAAAAATGTGAGGAAATTCTTCAGACCTACATACAGAGATGGGGCCTGCTGGTCCTGACAACAAAACAAACAACCTGCAAAGTGTTTTGCAAGTGATTCACAGCCGTGCAGGAAACACTAAACAATTTGCAACTTGTCCAGGAAAGACTGGAAAAAAAACAATATTTCAAGTGGGGTAGGGTAATAAGAGGCCACAAGCTCCAAAAAACACATTTCATGCAAGTCCTAAAGGATGGGGGATCAATGGAACCAAACCAAATGAATGAGAGAATCAAACCAACTGGGTACTCTGCTCTCTCTGCAATCTTAAAGCAACAGCTTATGGAACTTTCATCCAAGCAGCAAGCAGATGGTTACAGAATCGTTTGGCCAAATGAGAGCACAAGGTGGTAGGTACCTTGTGGAAACTAGTAGATGGAAATTTGAGCTTGCCTCTGGCATGCACCTCACCCTCTACAATGGCCTGTTCCTGGAACACTCATAATACAAAACAAGAGGAAAAGAAAGAGAATTCTAGTAGGCAAGGTCCTCTTGCCTTTGGGGCCCAAGTATATTAAAACTCATGTAAGGTCACTCATCTCAATACTATTCCGATCAAAGTGGGCTTAACTCAGAATATCAATGGCACCCACAAATCCATATGGCCTTCATTTTTTAACTCTCTCACCTTCAAACTTCACATCAAATTGAGGTTTTAGGGTTTAAGATGTCATGAAGATGGTTTTACATTTAAGCTTTGTAGACTTCTTGCCTGTCTTGTTTACTTATCTTTAAGTAAAAGTCTCAAAATTGATCAAAAAAGTCTGAACAACACCACAGGTTGCAAAATTCAGAAAACTGGTAAGCTCTAAAAGAACTTAGAGAATATGGTCTGTTTGTTTACACTAGAATTGAAGTGGGGGTTTCCAACAACAGATGTTCACTCTAAGCCTAAGCCCTTTCAAGGGAGTGCATAGGTGTGTCAAGTGGTTTGCCTGCAATATCATCCCTGAGTCCCTCCACCCATTCTTCTTGTTCGGTGGGGTCCTAAATGTAAAGCACTCCAAATGATTTCCTATTGCATTTGGAGGGCACCTTATATGCATGTATATCCCTCTTTGCGATTACACCGACTCCTTAAGAATGAAAAGAATTTACACCTACTATAAGCAAAAAAGATCCTTTCCAATCTTAAGGAGTAGGCATGAGATCCCTCCTACCAATGCCTAGTGATTTACATATGTTTAGGGTAATGGTAACCTTAGCCTCGTGCTTTATGATGGGTAAAAGCCATGGTATGGGGAACATTCCCAAAACAAGGGATGGGATGGGACTAGGCTAACACCTTGTCCTAGGTCCCTTATTATGGGAAATTGGAATCCCCACTACTTGGGGATTTCCCCCACACTTGATGGAGGACCAAACATATTGAATAATATAATTTAAGTTCCACACATGAGATGCACTATGATGCCATTCAACATGTGTTTTTGAAATGACCTACTTTATTATGAAAGTAGGAGAATATATGCATGTACATATCTTGATTTAACCTTGCTTTGGTCATTTGGAGTGAAAATTGGTCCCAATGACGTCAAACCCATTTTTAAGGAATGATAACAAGACCTTAGATTCATCTGAGCCCCACAGTATCTGTTGTTTAACTCAAATACTTTGGAATGTTACAAAGTTTGTTTGTGTTTTTTCCACATAGAAATCATGAGCCAACAACCCAACTAGGTACTCTCTCTCTCTCTCTCTCTCTCTCTCTCTCCTCATTGCAAAGTATATGAAAGATGTGGGCCCCTTGCTAAAGCCCAAAGGCTCCAAGATTTTAAATTCTTTCTTTCAAAAAGTTGTAAACTCTAAGTTGAAAGTGAGGTAAGTCTGGTTGGTACCTGTCAAAACCCATTTTTGGTACATGTCTGATGATTGGGAGAAACTCTCCCTAGAAGATTCTCCTTGGCATAAGAAAGGGTGATCTGCAAAGACTGCAATAAGCCTGAGAAATTTGCTGGCTGTGCTGTGATATCAGTTAATAATAGCACAATAGCATGTAAGCACAAGAAGAATGAAATTCTGATTAAAAAAGGATAACAAACAGCAAACAAACAGCTTGCTATGTATGCTAGAGGGTTAAGAGCAAGGTTGTGTGATGATTTGAATTTCCAAAGAAGTGTGAATTCTGGTTTTTTATATTTTAAAAATTGCAATTAGAGAAGCACCAGTTGCGGTTATCTATAACTAAATAACTGGTTGTTTGAATTTTTTTATAGTCATAGGTTGGGTGGTCCTCACTTTCTTTTGAGAACCCACCAGTTGCAATTCTTATACAAATATACGAGAATTGAATGGGTTTTTATAAACAAAATCTGGGCTTGTAAAAACTGGCTAGAGTATCAAGATTCTTATTATTTTTGCATACTCAACCAGTTCTCAAACATGGCAGCTTTCACAAATGCAATAACATGCAGTTTTCACATTCAATTCTCACAACCTCATTACCATATTTTCATTCATTAAAAAGAATTTTTCTTACACTTGAAAAGTTGGTAACTCATTAAAAACAAGTCATAACAAGGAGGAGGGATAGTTAGAAGTAAAAGTTATTATTAGTGTTTGGATTTGAATTGGGTTTTGGAGAAAAAATTGGAACTATTTCCTCTCCCATGTGCAATTGGATTGACATTGTTCAGTTTTGAGAGTTTGAGAATACTTGTAAAGCAAGAGCTGAGATAATAGGATTTGGGAATAGGAAGAAAAAGAGGTTGTTTTACAATTTTTATTTTATTTTTGCATGATCATCTTGTATGGTAAAAGTCATTTGTTTGAAGTACACAATTGAAACTATTATGTTTTTGTAGATTTTGTTTGTTGAAATATGTATTTGTTGGAAGAATGGTTTTATTTTGTGACTACAAATTTGTACTATATTTGACACAAAAATTAATATTTACCATTTGTTGACCATCCTTGAGATGAATTCAATTGTAAAATTTTGAATTTTAGATTTTTTTGTTAATTTTCTTGTTTTTGAAATCAAATCTAGTGGTTTGGGATGTTGTTTTTGTGTTTTTACAAGTTTTTTATTGACTTTTTTTTTCAAAGACTAGAATATGAATGGGGTAGTTACCGATAAGATTTGAATTTAAAGAAGTTAGTTACAATAGTGGTGGAAGCAAAAAAAAACATGTCCAAAATGATAACCAAAAGTTTGTAAAAACAATTAGATTAGGCAACAAATCAAGATGCCAATGTTGTTGAACCAATTTAGGACAAACAACATTTGCATCAAACAACAATGTAGTTTTCCACACTAAATTGAATGTAACAAGAAACCAAATTACAACTACCAAGAACTAAATAATACCTTGTAAGGTACATGATGCATTCAACAAACAGGTTGATTTTCAAAAAAATGTTTACTACAAGAACATAAAGGCGACCCATTGACCTAGGACAACAATTCATGAAAAAGAAATAATCCGAGGAAAACCAAAAGAGATGGGAAAGTAACCTGAGAGGAGGACACTAATAAAAAAAGTAGAAAATATGTGAGTAAAAATATAAGGTGCAATATATTGGTTGTTAAGTAAAAATAATAATTTAATTAGTTAAAAAATATAGTACATTTTATTCAAATAATAAATTTAATTATAATATAAGGTATGTAATAATCTGAAATAATATATTATTATTAATATAGGGTGGCTTTAATATGTATATAATAATAATAATAGGGCGTTAAAAAATAGGTTGGACAATTATCTAATACCCCTCCTACAAATGGTCATTTAACACACCTAGGTCCCAAATTTTACAGAAAGTGTCCCCCTTTCGAAAAAATCACACACCACAATTTTCACTTGTTCTAAGGCAATGCGTGCATGGAAAAGCATAAGTGAATTTGATAATTCTTGAACATTTGAATTAACAACATTCAAAATTTAATTGAATGAGTTCAAAAAAGGAATGAAGACAAATTGCACCAAAAAAATAGGACCACTTACACTAGCCCAACAATCAACTTCACCTCCATATTGCTAACCATCAAAAGGTTGGGACTCGGGAGGAACCCATGAATAAGGATGAGGTTGATCATGTAAAACTTGTGGTGAAAAAGTGAGAATCAAGGATGAATACATGGAAGACCAAGCTTATAAACCAACCACAATACATAAAGCTTATAATCATTATGTAACTTTTGAAATGTGACACTCAAATTATGTTTGGACCTAGATTTGAACTTGTAGTCATGGAAGGTGTTGCTAAAACCTATAGAATGAAGAACAATGAACCAAGATTCACGAAGAATTCCAAAGGTACAACCCTACTTGGAGAACAAATGTGGCAAAGGGGAATCTATTGTGTGAATAGGACACAAAAATATGATCATGGTTTGATGCAACTATTGTCATCAAGAAGGACACCTAATTGGTGATTACCCTTTCATTGGTATTATGTTGGGTGTAAACATAGTAAATTGTATATACTTATTACCTTGTCGAGATTAAAGGAAAGTAGATATAAAATAACGATGAATGCATCAAAAATTGATGTACATTTCATGTTTTCAAATAAACAATAGTTCCACCATAAACACCTATAGCACAACCTTATAAAAGACTTTTGAATTATCCTAAATATACTTTGAAGGATTTAAATTTGGATGTTCATATTCAAGTATTCAAAGTTGCCATTCAAGCTAATGGCAAAATTATGGATGAGGACATAGTGAATCTATTATGTTTTGTTTCAAATATACGATATCTTATTAGTGTAATAACTACCTAAAAGACTACCTTAACTACGTATTTGTAGAACTAGAGTAGGTAAAAAGGTAAAAGGTACCATGTAGTTCAGAATGATGAACATGTTCACATGCAATTTAAAAACCTTAAACAAGAGCAAAGTAAAATAAGTGGAAATGTATTATGAGTGGTTATTGAAATTGGGAAATAGTTTGCAAACACCAACTCCAAAGATTTTTTAATTATGTTCATATTTGGATTGTAATCTTACATGCACATTGTAATTGTTGGAATGAAAAAGGAGACATTACAACAAAACAAGGAATCAACAGTACTTTGTGAAGAAGGAATTTGAAAACCTAAAACAAATTTTTTTCTTTTATTATATTAAGGATCTAAAACAATAGCGTAGTAAACCATAATTAACAAAACCAAATATGTATTATACAAATTATTATTGAACAAACCACGACATGGATACTTGTCATAGTAAAAAGGAGGAAACCATAGAGGTTTTAGCTAAAGTTAATGTTCAAACTAACAAACTACCAAGACCATTGAAATATGTGATATGATTGGAGTACAACTAAATAAGATTACTTAATACATATTGTGGTACCAACAAAACCTCCAAATGCATAAGAAATACTTAAGCCTATCAATAAACTAATACATGTAACCATTTGTTCCTGTAATTTCTTGAGATTTATCAATCTATTTGATAATACACGTACAGGATTTGCATCACAATTGTCCCCATTCTTAATTGGTAAAAAATATTTTGTTAACATTGACAAATGCAAACCATAGACTAATTGAAAGGTGTATCATGTAACTAATTTGTACATAATACAATATGACAATAGTACTATAAATAAATGTTCATCCCAATCTACCTTCTTCTCGTTTGTAAGTTTTGTCAACATGTTCTTGTTATACTTATTTTGGTGATTTTGCTTGGTCAATACCTTATAGCTAATATGTAGTGGAATTAATGTGATGTAATAAGTACATTTGTCAAGTACTTGTGTTCATTGATGAAATGTGTACCTTAAACAATGATTTTCAATGAACAACAAAACTTGGTGAATATATGTTTGTACAAGAATTTGGCTATAATCACCACCATGGTTGCAAATGCTTTTACTACCACCCACTTGATAACATATTTTTTGTTACCAAAATGTATTTGTTACCAATATATTTATTTACAAGTTTCATTGATTCAACAAAATGTAAACCTCGTTTCATAAAATGTTGCAACCCTACTTTGGCCAAGTGTGGGGGTGAAGCCCAACACTTGGAAAAGTTGGGGACTTGGAATCTTCTGGGACTCCCGAATGTTCAAAGCTCGACAGCAAGGGAAAAAACACCTCGCATTGGGGTGTTCTTGGTGTCATTGGAAAGGTCTTGAAACTTAAATATCGAAAATGGCCTCGCATTGGCCATTTGGACATCTGTAGCCCAAGTTATGGGCAAAAGAAGGGCCGGGAGTCAAAATGGCAGTTTGACTCCCGACCACTAAAAGTCGAGAATCGATGCCTTCCCGACATCCAATTGTAGTGTGCGACATGGCGTTGGAAAGATCTCGACGAGGGATACAACTTTGGTTCAGACCTCGTCGTGATCCAACTCTGCAATCGGGAGTTATGGCGGTTCAACGTTACGGGAGTCCCGTCGGGACAATTTCGGGACTCCATTTCGGGAGTCTTGGGAATTTGTGCCATTTAGATGTAGCCTCCACTACGAGCTATAGAGAATACTATAGGGAGTAAGGTGGTGGCTTACTCCCAAGTCCGGGCCGTGGTGAGTCTTGTGTGTCCAAGTGCCCGTGGCAAATCCCAACACCAAAGGGTGTCCCGAATGTTAAACTAACCTCCCGTGGTTGGTTTTTGGATGCATATTCACACAAGTTAAGTTAGTCCCTCTTCCTAGTCTAATCCCGGGGCTTCCAACTCAACCCTCTACCCCTTTCTAGAGTTGGAAGTTGGGAGCGTGCCTTTCGGTCCCAACTTTCCACAATTTCACATTGGTGAACCCTCAAATGGGTTCACCCCGGGACCAAGGAGCGCGTCATAAAAGCTTTTTCTAATAATGAAAAAATCAACTTTGCTAAGCTTTGTGCATGTAACCTTTAATCATTTGGCATATCATGTCATAGATTTTTTCATAATTCAATAACTCCACTACCACGAAAAAAAATGTTTTTTTATTGGAAAATCCAATCACAAAATACCCAAATGAGAGGCATAAAAAATACCACCATGTCAATTTGGACAAAGTTGAATTTAAACTCATTGTTGTGACTAGGATGGTCTTATTGATTGGCATAATAAGAAGCTATGTGATTAGTCATTTTGACTAGTAAACAATGGACCATTTTAATAATCAAATTTCTATTTAAATTTTTAAAAATTGGATTATTATGAAAAAACAGGTAGATAATAAATAGGTTCAAGTAGGTCATAAAAAAGGAAATAGGTAGGTAGGTGGTAGCCTAGCCTGGCCTACCTAATCTAATTTTCCTAATTTAACATACTAAACTTTGCCTACTTAGTTATGTTTGTTTAGTTTAATTAACTACTTCAATCCCAGTATGTTACACGGAGTTCAACCCTTCACCTAAATAATTATAAACCAAATCCTTACCAATGGACTACATCACCAAAAGGTGACAAGTCTTGTCAAGTTTTTTATTTCACATGTTTATTTACATAGGTAAATAAGAAGGTTCGGTAATTAGTAAGTAGGTTGGAAGTATGTTGGTAGAGGAGGTAAATACATAGGTATGTAGGAAGTAGGTGGAAAATAGGTGGTATATGTATGCAGTTAGGTAAAAGTTCTTAGGTAGACCTAGGCCTAGGTAGGTAAGCGAACCTAAGTAAATTTAAATAAGTAGGTAACTAAACTTAAGATACCTACCTAATTTAAATAGTAACTAAGCATGTAAAAAAGGCTAGGCTACATACTTATTTAGGTCTATCTACCTAACCTAGGTAGTAACTATGTAGGTAGGTAGATAGGCTTAAGTTACCTACCTACTTAGGTCTATTATTTAGTTTACATAACAATTACTTGTAGGTAGGTATATTTAGGCTACTTAGCTAACCAAAGTAATAGTTACTTAACTTGGCTTATAATTAACATAAGATGTTCGATTTTATTAAAAAAATATTGGTCATTTTGACTAAAACCCATTGGTCATTTTGAACATCATGCACGTCATTTTGTTTTGTTGAACTTAATAAAATGTCCCATTTAATGAAAACCCATTGGCCATTTTGACCAAGTGTAACCAAAAATAAAAAAATAGAAAGAAAATCTCCTGATCACAAACTATTCACAATATACATACAAATATTGTGAAACAATCATTCCAATTTACATCATGCCAATCCAGCATTGTTATAACCCCTTGGTGTACTGTCCTATTAGAACATAATGTTCCATTCCTATGTGAATCTCTAGATGGCACATACATGTCAATATCTTTTAGCTTATTACAGTGGTAGCATTCAGTCTATTACCAAGAACAAATCCACACATTGTGAGTGCATAAACTAATGGGGTCTGGCTTGAGGTTAGAGCTCTCAATGTTTAGTTGGTCCATTATGAACTACTAACCATCCCCCTACTATATGCAATAATGCAGAAAATCACTTGGCCTAATCTTAAAAACATGTTGACTTCTAGGTACAAACCAAGGATGAGTAATGTATACCAATTTGGCTTGCAACCACTTAAGAAAAACAAAATTATGTGCAAAAAAAGGTCTATGGATAAATTTATATAAATTCTCCCATTATGTTATTATTTTACTTGCATTCTGCCCAACCCAAGGATACCCCACTAAGATTTCTAGCTCTCATTCATACATATGTGTTACTAATTGGATTTGAGGAAAGGTTCAACCAAAATACAATGTAGATGTATCCCCCTACATGTTCCCATTTCTATAGTTCAGACCTCCTTTTATGCATCAACCCTCAACATCAACCCTTTATAGAGTCTAACATTAACAAGAACATAAAGCCTACCATGGTGCAATCATTGGTGCAATGAAAATCAGAACAACAACTACTAATCTCAACAAATTCTCATTTTTACATTTCTACAACAGAATCCACAAAACCAATAAACTTGCCTCCATTTGTCCTTGAACTCTTCTTCTATTGCTCTCATGCACTGTTTTGTTTTCCTTCTCCATTGAATGTTTGTAGCGTCCTTGGCCACCCATCGTTTGTTATCAACTTATTTCACATAATACACGAAAAAATAAATTCCTACCCAAACTCACAAGTCTCCTTGAAGTAATCATTACAAACACTAATAAATAGTGATAACATAAAATCTGCAGTTTACATGAAGAAAGTTGATGGCCACTCAAAACAAAAACCAAACTTAAAAACAAATTTGTGTACACATGAAAAAAATATCCAACTGACTCCATGTTGGGTCACACAAGGTGGTCAAGTTTTTGTTTAACTTGATTAAATTTTCAACTCAATAGATTGTCGAATAGGTCATTCTAACTTAAGTTTATTAGTTTAAAAATACACATGTCATTGAGGCCTTGGGCCTTTAATCAAAATGGACACATTCATTAGTGAAGATGAACAAGGCAATCAACTTAAATAATTTTTAAAACAATGCATTGTAATGGTAATCTTTGAACAATGTTGCCCACTAGTAACCTACATCTAGAAGTTTTTGTTTGTTGCAAAATGACCATTTATTATTCCATGTAAGTCCTTCAAATCATTAATATTTCCTCCTTAATTAAGCATTATCATAGCCTATTATCTTGTCCCATGTCACTTAAAGAAATACTATTGTTTACAACCAATTTTTACAACTAAAAGGTGCCATTGCAACTATTTTTCAATTACAAATGACATTTTTTGATTGAAAAATTTGGTTATAAATAATAATTTTCTCTTAATGCATGTGCAAGATACTGTCCTTCAACATGAATGGTCATGTTCTTTTAACCAACTATTGTTTCTAAGTTGCATTCAACAATTTTAGTACTTGTCATGTAATTTTTTTAGGCAAATCAATTGCATTATAAAAAGGTGCAACATCCATCACCTAAACCCCAATAAGTTTTGCAATGTTGGGTAATCTAGACAATGCATTTTCCACCACATACATTCTTCCTTCCTAACTTGGAGATTGTTATGAAATCCATAGTAGTGACATACGAAATACGCGTATTTTTTGAAGGTGCTCAAAAAGAAGTATTTTCAAGTATTTTAAAATTTGAAAATGTGAATATGTGAAATACGTGAATACGATGAGCAAAACGTTGAGCAAGCTGAGCTTAAGTTGTGCCCAAACCCTTCTTAACCAGCTTGAGCATAGGCATACCTTGAATAAAACTGCACACTAGTTTTAGGGTTTGGTCCTTGTCGAGCTTGCAATTGGTTTCAAAGATGATCGAAAACATTTGACACAATTTTACACCTATTTCCGAAACAATGAACAAAGACAACGATGATCAAGTATTTTCAAGTATTTTCAAGTATTTTTTTAAAAGCCCAAAAAAACGTATAATACGCGTATGTTGAATCGAATTGAAAATATATCACTACAGTAGAACCTATCTAAGTTAATACTGCCGAGACCGGGGGTTCTGTATTAATTTAGACAGGATATTAATAAAGGGAGGGTCATTAAATAATTTTCCCTCGCGCCATTTGTAACATTTGTACAGTAGAACCTGTCTAGATTAATATTGCCTAAATTAATAACATGTGATAATTAATATGTGCATGTGGAGTACAATATAAAAAATTTCGAGACCGCTTGTGGAGTATCAATTATTAACTTTTGGAGGTTTATTAAAAAATGTATGGGGCCCGACTTGGGACTGGACTGCACATATTAATTATCACAAGTTATTAATTTAGGCATTATTAATTTAGACGGGTTCTATTGTACTATGATGAAATCATATTTTATGAATAATAACAACCATTAAACAATTTGCTCAAATACTTGTGGTTTATTGACTAAATACATTAGCACCATGTGGCCTACATAAAATGCAATTTTGTTCCTTAGTAGGTAATGCTAGAAATGTAATATGAAGACCATTGCTAACATCTCTCATTCCGTGATTATATAATTTTTCTTTGGACAATTCATAATTATGAAACATAAACAAATAGTCGATCATGTCTTTTTATAACATTTTAAGTTATTATTGCCCCAACCATTAACAAAGATGCATGCATTAGTATGCACATAAAACTTTAGGTTCCAATTTGGAAATATCAAAAGTGGAGTTTCCACATATTTTCATTTGATTGTTTCCCACATTTGTTGACATTCTTATGTCTAGACAAACAACTCTATCTTTTTCATGAGCTGCATTATTGGAGCCATAATAAAGGCAACATTTTTATGAAACACTTGTAGAGTTGGGCCATGCCATGAAATACTTGAATTTGTTATAGGTTGGTGGGTAATGACATGTTAACTATCACATAGGTCTTTTTTGAATTTGATACTATGACACCCATGATCATTCCTAAGTACACCATGAACACACATTTGTTGAGATTCAACTTGATCCCATACTCTTTGCACTTTTAAAGTCACAAGCTAAACTTGAATAAATGAGTGTCCATGTCATTATAGACAATAGTTGTCCAAAAAAATTTCATGAATTGGTTTAGATACGTTTGGAACACTTTGATTTTTTAAAAAAAATATTTGGACAATTTGTTAAATTGATTCAAAATGACATGACTTTTGAAATGAAGGCACCCTAATCAATCACAAATGTAGTTTTGTATCAATCCTTGAAAGCTATGGAAATATCTGGTGGTAGCTAAAGTGCCCATCTTAAAACATTTGAGTAGGCTTCATAACTAATTACCATGTTCAACACTTCATTAGTGAAAAATAATGGGTAGGGGTTTTTCTTAGTATTTACATTCAACTTCATAAGTTTACATTTTATGTAGTTTCCCATTCTTTTTAAGAACTACAACAATTGGTGACAACCGTGTGACTTCTTCCATAGGTTGTATCAATCATGTTGCTAACTTGTCTAAATATTTTAAACTATTACAACATACTTTTAAGGTTCAACTTGTGCTTAGCCTATTGTATAAGTGGTATAATTATGTCCAATTTAGTTTTACGTTGAGCAAGTTCTAGAGATATCCCTTTCAAGTGTCAATATGTCCAAGCAAAAACATGTTTGAACTTTCACAATAGTGAATTTGGGGCAATACTCTATTTGTGGTTAATTTCCCATTAACCTTAACAAACCATGAAGTTGCTTTTGTGTGTGCAAGTTCAACTTTTGGACCTATTTTTTCTTTCATCATGATCTAGTTGCAATTTGTAGTTTTCTAATTTTGTCCTTACGAAGAATTTTGTCCACCAATATATTACTAAGACTACAATGCAAAAAGTCTTTGGATAAACTATATCCTTTTAAACTATGGTTTTATAAAGGAATTTTCAATTATGTCATCTTGTACATTTGATCTATTTTCTATCACATTTATCTCTTGTGATATAACACATTTACAATGATATTTGACATGGGTGCTATGACTTTTAGTAAAACAATTGTACTAATGGAGATTTCAGTTTAGGTTCTATGACAAAGATCACGTCTTTTCTTCATATGTTAATCCTTCTTGTAAATCATAACATTCTAATACCTATGGTTTCTTGGTTTCACTCCCTAACCTTTTGTTGACTAAAATTATTTTTACTCTTCCATTTCATAAACATTAATATTGTTACCCCAATCATGGGTAATTTTGGCCTTTCATAACTATAGATGTCCAATAAACATAGACTAGATAGGATTACTACACTATTATGCATGACAATAAAAGTAATTATATATGATATTCCATATATATAAACCTTCAAGTTCCAAATATACATAGTGTTTTGTCATGGTTTAGTTTGCCATATTCTTCAAATGACAAGGTGCTTAAGAAGACCAACTTTAATCTTCAATTGTTTTATGATGATATTAACAGAGGGGTGTTATTGTAATGAATCCATCTAAACATCGAAGCTAGTGGTTTCCTTAGTTTCAATTTTTGCAACATGTATTTCAAATCTAAACTACATTTAACAATTGCCCAAGATCTTAAATGTATTTCTATTCCATCATTTGTCTTCTCATTATCTTTTGTAGAATCGGTATGTCTAATGATAGATGTAAATATTTCTTATATTTTTACTTGTTGATTTGGTCTTTAAAAATTAGGTAAACTAGCCCAGTTTGTGTTCCATTCTCCTATTGATACTTTGTTGACATCCACCAATGATTCCTAAGCTTGCATTTGTTGAATGGTTTCAATAAAGTTGTTCTTCAACCACTCTTTGTTTTAACACTACAACAAGTTCATTCTATGTTTCATTAAATTTTAAGTGAACTTGGACAAGTTTATAAGGTGAAAATGACTAGCTCCCTAATGAACAAGGGCTAGTTGCAATGGACAAATGAATTCATTAAGCTAGCCTCCTAGCTCAACATAGCTACGTTAGGTTAGACATCTCAAAACCCAAAACTAGGCTTGCTAGGCATGACATGTAAACTAGGTATTTAAAATCTAAGTGAGGCTACCTAAGTCATCTAGTTTAAACAAAAAACTTCGGTCACCTAAGCCCACCAACTTAATGCAAATGTGAAAGTTTGAACCCTTCACCTCCCCTCACCTTCAAACATGTTCTTAACCATTGGAGCATTATTTAAGAAAGTGAAATGATTTGTCATCACATATTATTATGCATATTACTAACTACTCCTTTAACAAAATTCTTGGCAACTCGTGGTGAAACACATGATGAAACAAAAGAAAGATTTTTTTAAAAAAATGAAAAATTATGATTGCAAATATTAATATTTGGTTAATGAGATTTAGTTCATGCTAAATACAAGTTGAATTATCAAAAAATAATGATATTACAATAGCTAAATATCCAAGAGTAAGAATTATGGTCATTGATCTTAAAGCAACGCACAAAAATTCAACCTCACATACATGAAAACTAAATTAATGTGCACATAGAGTTTGGCTCACGTCTAACACATTATATGCTTGGTACTATGTAAAAACACACACATGTAAATGCAAAACAATCAATAACATGAACACATGATAGATTCTCAAAAAATAATATAAATATCAACATGCAAAACATTAAAAAATATACATAATTGAGGACAACCCTCATGGGATGTTGTCAATTTAAACCTTAGGATTAAGTTTTCATCTAATAGACAATGCCTACTTCTTGGGTGTGATAGTTTGACATGCCATTCTACATAGTTGGGAGGAATTTTGTTATTAAATTGTCGAGGTGATCAAAATGCACTCAAGGACCATGTTTTGTAATTGTTGTCATATAATTACCTACAAATGATTCCAGATTGGCAAGTAATGTCAATAGGTTCACGGGGAATGTCTTGTGGACATGCAACTACCTAGATGGTATATGATAGTTCCAAAGGATGAACTTTGTGCTATGTTTCACCAACACTTTGAAAAGGTTACTTTTAAAAGTGTAGTTTCATTAAGTTCACACTCTTATTTGTTAAGTGAATTTTAAAAAAAATGTACTGATTAGTATGAGAAAGACCTATCCTTAACAAAATCCTTTTTTTTTTTTTTTTTTTTCTCTATATTTTGATTTTCATCAATATTAATGAATGAAATAGTGCCAAATATTTTACAACACAATATTTTAAACCATTATAGTTCTATATTTCATCATTATCATTCATTTTATGTTCTAGGTATGATAAAATAGGGCTCGATAAAAGAATATAAAAATAGTGAATTTTTTTCTAGTAATGGGGCTGATCAAACCACATTACAGGACATAACTGCTGACTTGATGGACATGATTTCACCCGCACATGATCGATGACTACTGGGATGTTTAGGATGAATGTTGTTGTAATTATCTGCATAACCCCTTGTGCCTGTCTGGCCAACCCAGTAAGCAATCAATACAAGTTGTAACTTGAGACCTCTCTGCCAATAGGGTGATGCCACACCATCGATTTCCATGGAGGAACTGGTTATGATTGGGTTGAGGAATGTTGACATATTTGTTAAAGATTGGAAATCGTAGTCCAATGTTTGTGAGAGGGTTTGCCTTACACACAACTTGTTGATTTATGGTGTTTAGAAGCCATGCATTCTTGGATAGGTTTGTCATGCAATTATTAAGTCCCAATATGTTATATGTTCTCTGGTTCTCCAGTTGATGAGGATGAACTCAGTGCAGAATTTGTTTATGTGAAATGGTATCTCAAGTATATGAAAGTGTGATAAGGTTGGTCATTGATCTAATATTGCTTTAAAAAAACAATGATAATCACCAAACTGCTAAAGTCTATATTTGTCCTTAAACAAAAAAATTGTGAAAGAAGAGAAAAGAAGGCAAAGGTTTGTTTCAACACCTTTTTAAACCATTAGATTTAAATGTAATCTCCCATGTGAAAACCAAAAAAGAAAAAAGAAAAAGAATAGGGCACAAAACTTGCTTCTGTTACAATCCAAACACTGGGACTTGCTGCTTTTCACAAATGAAACAACCTTATATAGTATGTGTGTAGATGGGGTTAATAATAATAGGTAGTGCTTTTCCTTATTTAAGAAATTAAAAGTTTTGTATTAGCAACCCCACCTCTATATACTACCAATAGAAATGTTTATTGTCAGGTATATGAATGACAAATTCTTCTTTCCAAATGAAGGTCTCCACAAATGTGCAAGAGAAATCCAAAATAGTCCTATATATGTCCTTATGGATTGACCTATTGAAGGGCCAGCACCATGTTTAGCAACCAGGGTTGGCAAACTAAGCCATCATCATCATCCATCTATTGGAATTTGATGTTGCCCATCACTACTACCTATTCATCCACAATCAAAGTCTGTGTTCACAACTAAAAATTGAATTAGCCCCAAATGCTTCTTCCCCTGCTCTCACCCTGCCATGCACTTGAACAAGAAGATAAGGAAGGTCCTTTCCCTTCCCCTTCATTCATTCCCAAATTAGATTTGCCCAGGAACTTCAATGATTGAGCAGGATGATGATGAGAGTGGACCCAACACACAAAATTCCTTCCCTCCAGGCAACATGTACCTCTCTCTTTTAGTCCATTTTAAAATATTGTGTAGACTTTGTGTGTATGTGTTGGTATATGTGTGTGTGTGTGTGTGTGTTTATGTGTGTGGGAAAGAGAAGGACATGGCCAAGAATGGGGGTTTGAGGGTCCACAAGATCCCCGGATTCTAGGTGCCATATAGCAAAATGCTTGTGGCTAAAACTGTACTACAGTCAGCCATGTGACACATCCGAGTGACCAACAATGGTGTAAAGTCCGATCCAATAATGGTAGATACAAGTAAAGGTGGGGACACCTACTTGTTCTTTGTTCTTCACCATTTTTGGCTAATACTACTCCTTCCTAAGAGCATGGATGGGTTACTTAGTGTTATGCTTTATTTTTTGGGGGTGGTTCATGCACACGGTTGGGAGGAGGGTTTGGGGTCACCATTTAGTCCTTTGTTTTTTATTAGTTTGGAATATTCATTTGCAGACTATATTGTATAACTTGGTGATAAGAATAGGGGTACCCACTTCTATAATTTTACTATTTCAGTTAGTGGCACAAAGCATGGAAGTGGGGCAGGGAAGGTGATGGATTGCAAAATGGATAAACACAACTACAGTAAGCATGCATGCATAAGTAACAAACACAATTTTCCCTTTTTTTTCTCCCCCCCTCTTTTGGGTGCTTTGACTTAATAAAGTTTGGCAGGAGGGTTTCATCAAATTTTCAAGGGTGTTTCGGATCAAGATATGTTCACAGAAGGAAGGAAGGAAGGAAGGAAGCACGAAAGTGTCAAGGTGCGGGAGTGTCAAGGTGTGAGATTAGTCATAATTTTGTATGAATCTGGTTCACATTGGTACAGCACTCCCAGAGATTTTGTAGTGTCCCTATTTGGAAGGCATGTTTTTATACATGAATCTCTCTCCCAAAAAAGAGGAGGGATCTTACAATCTTATACCTACTCCTTAAGAGTAGGAGTGGGAGGGAAATTATATCTACTTGTAACCCAAGTATGCATAAGATCTCTCCCATTCATGCAGAGTAGGGGTAAGAAGCCTCCCCTTCCTTTGCCTCATGACCTATGTCTATTTAGGTTCATGATAGTGTTTGTCCCATGCCTTATGGTGAGTAATAGCCCCAGGGGAAGTGGGGAGGGGACATTCACAAAATGGGGGGTTGCTCAGACTTGGCTCCTCTCAGTCTCATAGGCCCCTTATTTTGGGAATGTCTCCACCTTGAGGCTTTACTTTTCATAGTGAGAAGACAAGACACCTTAATCTTGTTTGTACATAGGAGCCTCTTCATGGAGAAGAAGCCCTTTACCCAACACTAATAAGCCACTCACTTCGATACTGAATTCTTCAACCCCACTATTATTGTGCTTTGAGTTCTCTTCCACCCCACCCTGAAGGCTATGGATGGTGGCCTATTTACTTTAGATCTTTCCCTTTATAAATGGATATAATAGGTGAGCATTTTGCGTGTAATCCCCTTGAAGATGAGAATGCATTTTCCAGGCCTAGTTCACACGGGATTAAACAATTTGCTACTAGAAAAGTTCATAGCAAGTTGGGGGGTTTAAAACATCCTGCCAAGTTGGGTTTCATTTGCAATGTTTGGGGGGGGGGCGGGGGGGGAGGGAATAACTTATCATCAATTGAGCTTGAAATGTTGGTAGTCACAATGAAGAGCAAGTAAGTTAGGTATTGCAGTTATGGGAGGAGGGATTTTGATATGTGGGTGTGGCTGGTTGAGTGGGGCTCCACCCAATGATGAATCCAAAATTTCCTCAAGATTCCACTCCACTCATGACTCTGGTTTGCCCATCACAAAGTAAGCAGAAGCTGCAGCAGAGGCAATTAATATCTCACAAAAAGGGATGGGCGAAAGCAATGGTGTGCAATCAAAAGGGCCAAATGTGTGTGTGTGTGTGTGTTTATGTCTATAGTGACCGTATTTTGTAAGCAAATCCTTTTGGTTAGCTTTTCTTTCACTTTACCCTAGGGTCAGTTTCATCATTAAATAATCCTTAAAATAGTGAAACGAATTTTGGTGATGAGGAATATGAAGCTGAAGTATGAAAAAACCATCATAATCTATAATTGGAAATAATTTCACTCCTCATGTAACAATATCATAGTAGATCGTGAAGACAATAATAATTTCCAAATTGAAAAATATATTCATCTTGTCAATGTGGAAGCTGACCCTAGGCTAGGTAATGCTCATGGAACATCTAGTGCATGTTTAGAGACAAGACTTTGTAATAAGCTTCTTCTCAAAAGCTACCTAAGAAAACTTAAGAAATGAAGTAACCATCCACAAAACTGCATGTTCTTTGATGGTTCATTCATGAAAGCTGCCAGTTCTTTGAGGTTTTCAAAATAATCAATGCTGGTGGTTCTTTGATTTTTATTTTAAAAAATAAAATAAAATAAAATAAAATAAAATGGCACCAGTGATTTCTTCAGATTTTGAAATATTTAATAAACTGGAAACTGACAGTTATTATAAATAAATAAAAATCAAATACCCACCACCCAACACTGGTTTTCACAATGGTAAATTGTGCAGGTGCTGCTAAGCTAAGAAGGTAGGCTACAGAAATGAAGGAAAGAAAGAAACAAAATGAAGTAAGTAACAAGTTGCGTGGTCAGTGACGAAAGGAGAGGAGATCCGAAATGTTTTGGAGCATTGGGACATGCGTGTGGAGCTTTGATAACATGCAAATTATACGAATCTGGCAGGGAACGCAAAGTAAAGCAAGACACATCATGCACTAGATCGTTTTGATTGACCCCTTAAAAAAACACAACACTTTGTTGTGATTCCCACTGAAACTCACATTAAATAAATTTGAAAGGACAACTTTACATTTACCTAGCACTTTAAAGCAAAGAAAATGGATGATGACATTGTGACCATACTTGTGTGTAATGAATGACTAAAAGTTGATTCTAAATGTTGTGGACTATTATAGACATGCTCGGGAACTCTGAGAACATGGCAGGTAGTCTCAAAGAATACAGAGGAAAACTCTCATATTGCCTTACAAACAACCCTAAACATTACTCATTAAAAAAACACTAAAAGCTCTAGTAGGTGTGTTGGGGTCAGGAGACAGGCGATTGGAATGAGGCAATATGAAAACCCAATTCGCAAATTCCTCTTTTGGAAATTGGGGAAAAAAAAAATTGGTGACAAAGATATCAAAATTCAAAACCCTAAAATCCTAAACATAACAAAATCAACAACCCTAAAACCCGAAATGCAAAAACGATGCTCTTGTATCTAATTTGGCCAATTCATGCCTGTGACGGCCCCCACAAGTACGAGGACATTAGCAAAACTACTTGCCCTTAGGGACAAGGACAAGGCAAAAAGGAAGGCAAGCCCAAGCCCTCCTTGTCCGACAATGTTACAGTTGAACGCTGCTTGGAGTGGAGTGTTGTTTGTTGTCAATTTTATTACTGTGAGAATAGACAGATGTTGCTTGTTGTCTAGGGTTTTGCCAGCATGCAACATGCTCTGCTACAGCTGCTTCCTCCCCTTCCCTTCCCTTCTCTTCCCTTCCCCAGAGCTGAAATGGTTCTGGGAGAAAAGTTCAGAACAAAATTAAAAGAGTTCTTATCTTGTTGGTTGGAGAGCTTAAGTCACAGAGTACTAACAACTGACACATTAAGGCCAAGAAGAGGTAGGATAAAATAAAATAAATTATTACTTATCACGCTGGAAAGAGTCATGGCAGAGTCGAGGAACTATGTGGAACAATAGCTGTTGTGGATGTGGCACAAAAGGAGAGAGATGACTGGGGTTTTCAAGCTGAATTCAATATCAAAGATATCAAAGACTAACATCAAGAGTGTAGATTCTAAACTCAACTATTTCGATGGCTTGTTACAAGTTGCAATGGGAATTGGAGGTGGGTAATGCAAGGAGGGGATGCTTAAGACCTCCTATGAATTTTGTGGGCGTCAGTGAATGGATGTTCTGCACTGTTGTGCAATACTTGATCTCCATTATCCCACTTGTTGTCTTGAATATCTTACCAAATTATTTTTTTGTCTTGCATGTCCTACAATTGCTCGCCAATTTCAAACTCACAACCATTCAAGAGATGGGTAAGTACTAGTTTCATCTGTTGGGCTCTTTGCAGCTGTCTAATTTGTAAGACCTATTTACAATGTCAACATTATTCACACCTGAGGCAAAACCATGCAAGTGTTGCATGGAAGAGGAGGAGTCAGGAGACTATTAAACATTAAACCTGCTGCTACTCTCTACTTGAGATGGTATATGCTTTGCATCTTTGAAATGTGATGAAACTCTTCTTTGAGGAAGGAAAGAGCCCAAGACACACCAAAACAAAACAAAAAACAAAAAAACCATAAAGAATACAAAGGACCATATTTATTTGAGCTTGGAGAATCATGCCCATGGCTCCTACAAAGTTAGGATATAATTAGGTTTAATTGGAAGGAAGACTAGTTAGTCATTTAATTGTGCGGGGTGTAGACATCAAGCCTGAGGTTTGTTTGCTGCGAGTGAAACAAAAAATTGTGGTAGGTGCTTTGACTGACTTTGGTTCCTCAAAGGGAGTTCCTTCTTGATAGAAATGTGATGATGAGGACGAGGGTGGTGTTGTTGTTGCGTGGAGTTGTGGAAAATTTGTGTCAGTTCACGGCCTATGATTAATTTTCCAATATTAACCTTTCATGGAACACGCCTTAAGTTTGGGATGCAGGCATGTCTCCCGCAAAGGGAGAGAAAAGGGTCCAAAAAAAAAAGAGAGGAGAAAAACAAAAGACAAAGGAACCTCATTAGGTGGCTGCATGTAATTAGTAGTTGCCAAATTCATACTTTAAGATGCTCCCTCTCTTGCTCCCTCCAACTCTCCCACTTTACCAAACCAAACCATCCGTCTTTATTTTGGTTTTACTTTTTTTGGGGGTAAACCAAAACAACAATCCTATAGAAACCTTGAGACGTGGATCTTTGTTGACAACCCGTATGGGAGGATGTCAACCTACCAAACCTTATTGCAAGGAAGCCCGTATGTGAGTGCTAATAGGAAGGTAAGAAGGAAAAAACTGGGAAGTGATTTGCGTAAATGAAACTCAAACAATTAGTTCACCCCTTTTTTTTTAAAGAGAAAAAAAGTCTACCTTACTAAACCCTTTGTTTTTGTGAAGAGAAATCTAGTTTTCACTCAACTATAAGATATTGAAGGTAGCAAAACTATAACCTTAGACTTCTTTTGCCTACTTAAGTCCATCCACACCTTGTTGGATTCATGGGTCATTGAACAATTGTCAAGAATGCAAAGGCCCTTTGGAGGAGTCGTGTGGGAGAGATTAATTGAGCAACCATGTTTTTTATTCCTTTCAAGAAACTAAACTCCAAAACCTTTGGATTAAACCTATCTAGAACTCTTTTTGAGAGCGAAAAATAAGTCAAGGAATTTTTTTAAAAGTTGGGAAATAGTATTAATGATCCCTTATTTGCTAAGGAACTCCTTTCACCTTGTCTTGGATAAACAAAGGGTCATCCAATAAGTGTTGAGAATGCAAAGGGCTTCATTAAGGAAGAATTAAGCAACCAAGTTACTCCTTGGAGAGCTTGCTAAAAAGTGTGGATTTTCTTCACAAAATTGCAAGCATTATTGAACTACCATGAAGAGACACAACTCAATCTTGTTTGGAGATTTTTTAAAATATTTCATACCATTGGTACTAGTGTGACCATTGCTATTGGCCCAATGTGAATAGGACCCAAAGGATAAAGCCCAATTGTGAAAAACTATTTGGGAATTAATTTCTGGTGACAAATAATAAATCAAAATTTAATATCTCCCCCAACTTAGGGCTAAAAATCATGAAATCATGTTTCATTAAATGTTATGCATGGAAAGTTTTCCACCAATAAAAAAAATGCACCCCAATTTTTCCAAAGAAAAGGTTTTATCTTATTGAGTTTTTTGGAGAAACTTATTCAATATTCAATCAATTTTGCTAGTGTAACTCTAAACATTAAAAACCATCTTGGTGCACATGTACTCATCAAGGGTTTTCTAATAGCACCAAGAAATTAGTTGGAATTTGCAATTAATTTCTTTCACAGGTTAATTTTACCTATCTAAGCTCCATGGTCCATGGGTGTGTGCTTGGTACCATGGCACAAACTCAAAACCCCCCAATTTTTTTGGGGGTTGCCTCTAAACATCCAGTCCAGGGATTATTTTTTCAATATTATGATCTAAAAAATTAGCATTTCCCCCCCCCAAATAAAAGAAGTTAGGTTTGTATTTTAAAAATATTTATAAAAAAATTCCCAATTTTTTTGTTTGAAAAAATGAAGCAAAAAGACTGGTCCCATCTTATGACTAAATCATGATCTCTCAGCTCAAATTTAACATTTATTCTGTTAATTGTAGCCATTAAGAGACCTAACTCAAGAAGGTTGATCATGTACCAGTGTAGGTGTTGGTGGTTGGCAACAGCCTTTTTCTTAGGGGTGAAATTTCGCCAAAAATCAAAATACTAAAATACTAAAATGAAGTGAAGCTTTAGATTTTCAATTGCCATAATTCTGAAAAAGAACAAAGTTGTCAGATTTCTACACATGGTGAAACCAAGTAGGTGAGCAAAAATGTAGAAGGGTATTTGAATTTATTAAATTTTCATATGTTGTTTATAACCAAATTTGGCTAAAGCTTCCTATGGGTGATTTGCACTTTGATCACTGTACAAAATTGTCAGAACAAAAAAAAAAAAAAAAAAAAAAAAACTCTGGTTGCCAATATTCACAAGGCATCCCAGAATTTTCTTTATTTAAAAAAAAATCTTCATGACAAAAAGCATCATGTTAATTCAAATTTTCCCTTCACGAATGTAGTATCATACCCAATGGTCAGTTCTAGTACCTAGTCAAGTGCCAAAATAATAATAATAATAATAATTTTTAAGGGTGTTGATGGTTTGGGTAGCCTAATGCAAATCAAAATCTTGGAAAAGATATCCTGGGAACTCTAGGGTTTTTTCAATGGGCAACCTCTAGGTTTTTTGAAGTATCAAGTGGGGGTGAGTGGATGGATGTGGGCATGTTTGAAATTGAATAACAAGTGTTTGGATGTCTAAGTAAGTTTTAAAAAAAAATTCATTCATAGGTATGGAGAATTTTGAGTACCTCCTATCTATATCTATGAAGATCCTGGCCCATGCTTTTGGTGAGTTGTACTTGGGTAGTAGGCTGAAGACTTAAGGCTTAGGTTAGGGTTGATGAAATGATGATAATGAAAATGGTACCATTGTCCAATGACAACTTGTAGTCCCAAGTTTCGTATGGAGCACATTACCTAGAGTAGTAGTCCTTTCATTGTTTATTCCATCAAGTTACCCCCCCCCCCCCACTCATCAAATACTTAACAAAAACAAACTCCTGTTAACTATAGTTTTGGGTTCTTTTCATTTCCCATTCTGTTCATCTCTAGAACCTTTTTCATCCAATCACTACTCAAAAAAAGTCCTATGAAGATAGGACCTTGATCGGGGAGGTTTTTTAATTTTTAATTTAATGGTATAAAAAAATGTTACTTTGTTAATATTTTTTTTAAAAACTCAAATTTACACTAGATAACATGAATTTTCCAAAATTTTCCCAAATTCTTTTGGTTGAAAAAATGACATGCTCTTTTCTTGAACAAAATTCATTGGTTTTGATCATGAATGGTCCAAGTTAAATTGGAAAAGAATGGTAAGTATGAGAATTTGATGAGATTGTGTCCTTCACTTAACCCTTCCATTGATGGCATTATTTAGGGTGAGGAAAGAACAAAATTTCTCTCCCTTACTTTGTTTGGGTGGCGTAATATCCAGCATTGCCTTAAAATTCTCCTTTACAAAGCTCTACATCCGTACCCTACAGGCCTTGGCAACATCGTTTGGGGTGGTTTTGTTGAGACGCGTGCTTAAACTAATGAAAGCGTGTTGCAAGGGGAGCCTCGATGTCTGGTGTACTTGCAATTCTCCAAGGGATGAAACAAGTTCAAGATTTTGTCAAACAAATCGACACTTGCAAGTGTTGAGAGCCAAGTAGCAACTAGCATTTGTGAACCAACCCCTCCAACCCTCTCAAAAGCTCACAAGTCACTCCTTCTACCACCACCACCACATTGGCATCTTGTATCTTGTCATATAGGCTACACAACAAAAACCAATTTTGTACAACATGGTCATGATGTTTGAGCATGTCATAGTCAGCTCAGGTCTGAGAAAATGGGCATCTGAATATTATATTTCATAGCCAAATTGGCCCTATGGAAGTACAAGGTATCCGATGAAAAATTGTATGTCATCATCCGATGTATGAAATGAGAAAGTGCAAGTGCTATGCTACAAATACAAGGGATGTGTGTCACACCATGGCCTTGCCATTTACATTAATAGGTATCTTAAGAGGCAAAAGAAGAATTATGAAAACACCCAAAATACTTCACTATGCAAAAACATAATCTTCAAAAAAATCCTCTAAAAGAAACCAAAATACTTCAAGATGTTATTATAACTCTATAACTAATCTCAAGTTTCAACACAAGCCAAAATATCATGTTTCAAAAATCCTCATATAAAAAATAAATAGACCTATTATTATTACCTAGTAGGGGCCAAAATCCCTTAAGCTACTATACTCTTATAATGAATCTAACCACAATCTCCTTGCCTTGGTAATACACAAGGCCAACAAAGTGGGTTTTGGCAATGGCTTTTGGTTAAGGCTTTTCTAGAGCCATGCACCTGATTGATGCCATCGATTATTCATTAAGGTTACCTATTGGGTTAGTGGGACCCAATGTGGAGTTTCATTAGGTGGTTTTGTGAAGTCTTTTGCTTGAATTTTGCACAAATTTTTGGATGGCCGTGCATGCCAATTTTTTTTGAAATAAGTCTTATTTAATTAGGGTAATCTAGAAAAAATTGAAATAAACATTATTTAATTAGGGTTAAACCTAGATTGATCATAAGAATATGATGACAAATTAGTGCAACTAGAGTCTCTCTATGTATTTATTTTTTTGATAATATTTTGAAAACTAGCTTTAATCAGAGGTGGCATCTTAGTAGCCCTTTAAATCCGGAGAGTTGAATGAATGGTAGTACCTAGGCCGAGAAGCTTTTTTTTTTTGGTGTTCAATGTTTTGGGGAGTGAATTTGGCTGGACGAGGTATCGTTTTTTGGGGGTTGTGTCGGTTGAGGGGGACGACTTGTACGATTCAATCTAAGTACTCACATCAAGCTTGTTATACCACTTGCGTTCTTTTATGAAAAATTGTCACTCTTCTTTATAATTCTCTGGGTCCCCCCCCCTCTCCACTGCATTAGCCCCACACCAGCTCTTCCCCCAAAACTCGCTTCTGGAGAAACGGTTATGAAGGGGCGGTGTCAATGGTTGGGCCATCTGGTTCTCAAATAAGGTTGGACCACGACAAAATTTTCTATGGCCCCAAGTGTAATCATAAAATGCGAGTCCGTCCGTATCACCAATCTGCCTTTCACCAAGGGGAAAAATAAATAAAAAAATTAAAACATTCAATATGTGCTTTTTCCATGTGGAGGACATGTGCACACAAATTAGTACAAAAATATAAGTTCCCCCCCACCCCCCAACCACCCGAAACCCTAATTTCATTCAGTCTTAGCAACCCAAATTTAATAGATTTCATAGAGAGATTTAAGTTTTGCTTGGGGAGAAGTTTTGTTGGTTCAAAGTGTTTTTTTATGATGCCCAAAGGGCCCACTTTGGGATCCCCCCCCTACGAAAATATGACATTAGGGTTTGAAAGGGGGAAATGTTCTGATGACACATTACAAAAATTATAATCAATAAGTAAATGCTCAAAGCTTAGGATGGAAAGGAGAGCCATTATGAGCTAATAAAGAGAGAGAGGAGCCTTTCGAAAGGGGGGTCAAATTTTTAGGGTTTATTTCACTCAGCTGGGTTTCATACTCATTTATGGGGGAAAAAAAACCCCAATTTCTCTCAGTTAGATTAGATACTCCCTTGTTTTGTTTTGTTTTGTTTTTTTTTTTTTTAAAGAAGAAAAACCCCATCAAATTTTGCTTATAACTTATTAAGCCTCCCATGAAGAGAGAGAGGAGGAGTCTTTGGAAGGGGGGTAAAAACATTTAGGGTTATTAAGTTCTCTTACTAGATTAATTATTAGATACCTTCTCATTTATGGGGGAAAAAAAAACCCATTCAATTTTGCTTAGAATTATAATATTATTACCTAATTAAGGATGGGCATTTTAGCATAACACCAATGGAGAGAAGTTAGGGCTTGCTGACAGATTTTATTTTATTTTTCTTTTTGGCACAAATTCTAAAACTTTCTCATCAGCACTCATCACTAGAGGACAACACCACAACAAACCACTAATAATATAATATAATATAATATAATAATAATAAATCCCCACTAGTTATTAACTGAGTCTCCCTTGAGAATGAGACGAAAAGTCACCTCGGAGAACACCGAATTCTATTTTATTTTATTTTATTTATTTTGTTTGGGAGTATTTTCGAACAAAAACAAGACAATACAAAGCACTACTTGGCCCCCCAAAAAACAAAAAAGACCCCCAAAAAAAGAAAAAGTCGCTCGCTTTCTTTCTGTCGACCGCTCCTGCGCACATTACCCGGCGATGAAGGCGCTTGAACGGACGGACGGACGGATGCATTCGTTCGCTCGTTCTTTCGTTCGTTCGTTTGTTCGTACGTGCGTGGATGATAGGTAATGATGTTGTCTTGCTTCCGTGATTTCTGCCTTTCTCTGTCCATCCACTGACACGCAGCGGGCCAGCCGTCGTTGTCTCAGGCCCTATTAACAGAAGCCCAGGAACATCTATCCATGCATTCATTCATTCATTCATTCATTCAATGACAGCTTTCGTCCATTCATGCGAGCAGTCATTTCCACTAAGCCAACTGGACGAACGAGGAACAGACAATCATTCATCCAGTGGCATCTTTCGTCCGTTCAGGGTAGCAGCCATTTCCCGCTCCGCTTCTGCCATTTTATTACTTACTGACGTCGCTGCTATTGTGGATGACGTACCTTCATCCATGAACGTGGCCACATGAGACTGTAATCGAGTAAGGGCTGGGGAAGACGAAGGCCGGGTCGAGGGAGCTTCCTCTCCTTTCCGTCCGTCTTTGTGATCGCGTGTGTTGGGGGCCATCGTCGTCCCGGAGTTTCTCGCGCACTTAAACCCGCCGCTCGTGGCTTATTATTCTACTCTGCATTTTCGATGAGTTGCGCGCTGGTTCGCAGCTTCTCCACGTTTCTTTCAAGCTTTTCCGTTCCGCTTTTGGTCCAGAATAGCCCAAAATTGGTCCAGTTTTTGACCCAACCCTTGGTTATTGCTCTTCCTCTTCTTCTTCTTCTTCTTCCTCTGTTGGTTCTTCGGCTTCTTCTAGGAGAAGCTTGCTTTGCAGACAGCTTGCAGCCAGCTTACCTATTTTGACTGACTTGGGGGTGTCGTCCACCCTTTCAATAGAGTGCCATACCTCCTCTGTTTCTTTGCTTTTTGGTTCTCCGCGTTTCTTCAATGAGGCGTTAGAAGAAGCAGACGGGAAGGAAGCTTGGGGGAGGTTCGTGAGAGAAGAAAGAAGAAGAACACACACACACACACACGCTTGCCATTGCGTGCAAGTTTTGTGCTCTGTGAAAGTATTTGAAGCCCAAATGGAGTGAAGGGAAGGAGAGTTATATTTTGATTTTTGAGTTTTGGGGAGAAAGGAAGAGAGAGTGAGAGCGATTTGGGTTGTTGTTGTTGTGATGTGGGAGCAAAGGAGTGTCTTTGGTTTTGTGTGAGTGTCTGAATGAAGGAAGTAGAGCCGGGAAGGTATTTCTCATGGGTCTAATGATTGTGTGACTTGGTTCTGGGATTTGCGTTCTGAATGTCGGGTTGAGCAAGAGGAGAGAGGGGGAGGGGGGAGGGCATTTGACTTATTTGTTCTGCATGAAATGAAAGGAAAAAGTCTGCAGATTAGAAGGAAGAAAAGGTAGAACGAGATTCTGTGTGTGCATTTGTTTTTCCTTTTGTGGATTTGGTGCAGCATTGAGAGAGAGAGAGAGAGAGAGAGAGAGAGAGAGAGAGAGAGAGAGAGATTTGGGTTTGCGTTTGGTTTTCCTTTCGTGGGTTTGGTGCATTCAGAAAGAAAGAAGACGGAAAAGAAAAATTATCCCCAGATCAGTTGTTGAAGAAGAACATGATGGCAAGATACAACAGGGCAGAGAAGTTTCTGGGCATCTCATCGTCGCCGCTGCAGCACACCTCCACAGTCTTCAACATGGACGACGACGAAAACGAATTCAAGGAGGAAGATGTATGGGAGGCGGATGCAAGGCGGGAGTGGCCAGAAGACAGCAGCACCCATGAGTCCTCGTCATCATCCTCGCCACAACACATGTACGGCGGAGGAGGAGGAGGACAACACTTTCAGAGCCACAGGACGGACAGCAGCGAATCCTTCCGGTACTTCGGCAGCAATGGCAGGACCAGATGGATGGGTGGGGGAGATCCGGGTCTAGCTTTCGCTGATGCTGCTGGTGGACGCACTACTACTTCTACTCGTGGGCTCTCTTCTCTGTCCCCCGTGAAAGGAGGGGGAGGGAACAACTCTTCTTCTTCCGGATACGGAATTGCAACAAGTTCTTCCAGGATGATACCACCCACTGGGCACCACTACAATCACCATAGCCATCAGCAGCAGCGAGAGACCATGATGTATCATCAATCAGCTCCAGTGAATGTGCCCGACTGGACAAGAATTGTGGGAACTGAGAAGAGGTCGTCTGCTGCAGGCTGGGGGAATGACTCTTCTTTGGACCATGAGAAAGATGATGATGACGATAATGAGGAAGAAAGGCTTCCCCCACATGAGCTTCTCGCACGCGAGTATGCCAACAGCCAAGCCACCACATTCTCTGTCTTTGAGGGTGCCGGACGTACTCTCAAAGGAAGGGATTTGAGCAGCGTTCGCAATGCTGTCCTCCGCAAAACAGGGTTTATTGACTTCTGACACCCAACATATCGCATTTGGAATGTAAGTAAGAAGTCTGGTTATGGTGAGAAGTGATGATGGGTAACAACATTTTTGCAGGCTTCTTGTGTGCTAAAAACGATTACATTGATCGCCGCTGCTGCCAGGCCATTCCCCCATATGACAACAACAGCAGCAGCAGCAAATCAAAGCCCTTTTTTCCTCTGGTGTACTCTGTGTCAACAGAATGAAAATGAGCCTGACCAAGTCGGCTGAAGAAGAAAAAGAAGATCAGTTTGTAAGGATTGAAAGCTAGAAAGGAGGATTATCTCAGCAACTTGCATCATGTGAGTGTGCTATGACTTGACATGCTATGGCATGCATGCTCAAAAACTGACATTTGTGTACAATTGTACAGTGTGCGGATGGTTTAAGAGAGTTCCAGAAATTCGAAATCCTGGGTGGGGGCTTCTTCTGCCTGCCTGCCTGCCTGCCTGCCAGCCAGCCAGCCAGCCATCGTTTGTTTTGAGCTTTGTAACTGTAAAGGTAAAAAATTGTTCATTCTTTAGAAAACTTCTGGGCAGGAAGCAACTTTCCTGGGTTGATGATGATGTTGAGGGTTTGATTTGAATCCAACATAAATATGATACATTTTACTTACATGTGTGTGGAGGCTCTCTGTATTGTTGTTGTTGTGAGATTTTTAGCACTATGTTGAAATTCCATATGATGTAATTGTTGGCTCTTAATCATGTGTATAACAAGGTCGCCAAATGTTCATATTGTGTCATTTGTGAACTCTTGTTATGCATGTAAGGTGGCCCCAGAATGATAACCCAAAGTTTTTATGTTTTATATCCTGTTTTTCTCAGGACTTCTGGGTTTTATTACAGCATAAAGCCCTTCTTTGTTTGTCAGTGTCTAGAAAAAACTTCGAACCATGAACTGTTCATAAATCTGAAGCACACTATTGGGCACAACTTGGAATGGGTGAGAGAAAAACATTCATGAGCAGTAAGCCCTGTGAATAAGCCAATGGGTTAGTCTCGTTCTGGTTGATTTATTGCAAATCCATGAAGTGGGTTATTTATTTTCTTACTTAGAAAATTTCAAGGTGATTTGGAAGCTGGTTTTTTCTGGCACTCTGCAAGGAGTTGATTTGATTATTGCAAATCCATGAAGTGTGTTATATATTTTGTTGCTTGGAAAATTTCAATGTGATTTGGAAGTTGGTTTTCTCCAGCACTCTGCAGGGAGTTTTGTAGGTCTGAATTCCACTAGAGTTGCAGCTAGAATCGTAGTATTCCACTCAGTAGTATGGGCTGCCTGCCACCCTGCTGGTCACAGTGTGGAGTACAGTGTCGGAATACAGGGGCAGCTCAGCAACCAGATCCCATCAGCTGCAGAACAAATCTGTCTATGTTCTAAGGTTTAGGTGTAAAGAGACATCCCATTTGTCAGTAGTAGACAGAAGAACATTCTCATTCCTAATGGTTACATTTGTCAGGATCTTTGGGTGCAATTGGTTAAGCTTATGGTAGCAGTGTGGCAGCTGGAGGTTTAACTAGGGGGAGAAACCACAAGGGGACCCAGAGTTTCCTCCACTTGCCTCCATGAGGTTCTTGTGTCTTTCAATGCACTAATTGCATGTCTTTTTCAATGCCCTAGTGATACTTTTCAATTGTGTTTTTTGGAATGGTCCCTGGGTTCTTTTTGGGGGGGACGGTGTGGTTTCCCAGTATGGTCTGGGACCAGATGTGATTGGAAAAGTCCCAGTTAAGAAGAGAAACAAATTGTAACCCTACAATAAGTTTCAGGTTCATCTCATGCCCACTACATTCCATGAATGTTGTGAGTTGGACACCCAGGTCTGGTATTGCAGTTTTGGAACTGGAGTTTTGTAGTGTTGCAATGGTGCCCTTTTGCAAGCTGATGAGTGTCTTGAGTGCTAGCTAAGATCATGAGGGAGTCTTTCTGTTGCATCTGGAAACATGACTGGAACTCAGGACACAGATGTTTACTTCCACCAGTATTTTGAGGTTACTTCCACGAAACAAAGCAGCTGGAAGTGCTTGAGCTCCCTTTTAGTGCATGAAATTTCTTTAGAGTGTTGTTTTGAACGGTGCTGAGCTCTGGCATTGCTAATTTGATGTCAGATAGGCCCGGTCTGTAAAGATTGTCTAGTCTAATTCTGAATGAAATTCAATCTTTCTAGTGTCTTGATTCAACATGAAGAGAAGTCACAACTTCCCCACTACAGGTACCATTAGTACACATGCCTCACGAGTTGGAGGCACCAGGCCAACAACTCCCAGTCCTTGTGCAGTTGAAACACCAATTGACACTGGCCTTCTAGTCCACCTTGTGCTGTCAGTGACTCTTCCACAGTGGGTCCCCTTGCAACAGCTCCTTCTTTCACCAATTCCCAAGAATATGAATTTCTAGTTGAGTCCAGTCTTGTGGATTGTGCATGAACAAGAACTGTAGTGGGCCAAATAACTGTCTCTCTTCAGAAACTCGATGCTCTGATTGGGTGTCAGGTTGCAAGTTACAACCCTCAACCTTTTACCTCCACTTCATTAGCAACCTGCTAGTTAGCACAAGGTACCACCCTGGGCTCTCATTGACCCAATGACTCTGTAACCCTATGAAGATTCATAATTGCCCTCTGCATGGATAAAAAGATTGTCACAAGGGATGGTTATGTCTGGTTACCAGCTCAAGCACACTGGTGAAAGGTACTGGCACGAATGCTCGTTAACCAGCATGTTCAGCCATTTACTTAGTTCATTGTCATCAAGACCACAAGAGATAAGAAAGAGTTCAAAGTTTTCGCACCATTTTGGAACACCCTGTTGGGGAATTTCTAAGACACAACACAGACACATGAAAGGATATGTATCAAGTCTCTGCACAACTAGAGCTGGGTTTCTCTTTCGTGGTTGAGAAATTCCTCCCATAAATCCAAGCCCTAAGCATGGAAAGTTTTCTGTGGCATCATGGCAAGGGCCAGCATCATCTATTAAATGGAGGTGGGTGAAGAGAATGTGCTCGGTTTCAAGCATATCTGCTGTGAATAACTGTCATGATATATCAGTCCAGGTAAATCACACAAATCAGTCAGCACAGACTGCATTACAACCCATCCAAACATGTTTGTCAAATGTACTGTGGAATGTTCAAGCCCCTGCACATTATGTTGGATAGGGCACCAGGCAGAGCCCATTACAGTGAGCTAGATGATCCAGCCAACCTAATTGGCAAAGGGCATGGCGATTCCATGACATTAAGGTCTGGGGTGGCAGATATGGTGTGTTCAAGCCCCTGCCCATTATGTTGGGCAAGGCACCAAGGGAGACCATTAGGGTGAGCTAGGCAACGCAGCCAACATAATGGACAAGGGTGTGGCCATTCCATGACATTGAAGATCTGGGGTGACAGATTCAATGATCTTCAAAAAAAATTCATGTTCAACAAATATTTTGGTCACTATTATGACGGTGTGATCATCACCTGAAGATTATGTATTATAATGTGATCAAGAAAATGACATAATTTGTAGCTCCAGATCTTATTGTTAACCAAAGTTACCATCAGAATGAGGTAAATGGGAAGTGCAAAGGATCAAAATCTCCATGAAATTCGTAATTACAGCTACCCTCTTTGTGGACAAATCTGATTTGAATCCTCTCATCCCAAGGGTTAACTTGATTTGCTTCATATTAGCTTGAAGCCTACTTCTAGTATATTACCCATCCCTACCCCGATCATCATGTCGATCCCACCATCCTCTTTCCCATCAAAACATCTTAGATGCAAGGGATTCTGATTCCAAATATACAAGGAAACTGAAGTAGTGTTCCAGTTCATTGCAACATATTTTGTCCAGGGTCATCTACCTCATGTCAAGTAAATTATGAACATCATAGCAATTCACATAATACATGGAACTGCATAAACATGTGAAATCAAAACACTGCAAGTATACTCATCAGCTTCAAGATTTCTCCCCTAGTTCAGAAGAAAAGTGCATCAAAGGCAAGTTCACAGGCCAGGGCTTCTGTTTATCAGATATTGCAATCTACATGGGAATTAGGATGATGGGATATGGAATTTGTTTGATAAGGTACAGTATGCTTGGTAGTTCACATGTATGTTTTGTATGTTTGTTGCATTGAAACCAAGGACATGGGACATTTTTTCAAAGCCATAGCTTGAATGTAAAAGGAAATTTCATAATTGATCATTTTATGTTTCAAAGAAGCTCATCATGTTCTCTCTCCACCAAACCATTCTTAAAACACAATCATTTTCCCAAAAGAAAATAAGTTAGTTGAAGCTTAATTGTTGAAATGGTTTGTACTTCTTATTTTTTACAAATATAAATGCATTTTATACATCTTTGATCAATCATAGCAGCACTTTGGCAACATAATCAAAATCTCACATCAAAGGTTTATTATCTTGTCCTTCAATTTATTTTTCTTGTGCACTTCCACAAACTTTTCAACAATTTCATCATTCTTTAGTAAAACCACAAAATTAGATGAGTAATTGGTTAGCGAGCATTGTTCATCATACATGCCATTCCCATTCTTGACAAGCAATGCTCTTTTTGTACAAATGTTGTAAATCTGCTGAACCAATTATATAAATTGTGCATAAAATCCAAGAAAGAAAGTCAATGTTGAATTGTTCTCATTTTCAAGACGGAAGCAACCATCAACATGAATGACTTTGAAAATTTGTTGTACATGTTGGTCACCAACATTTTGATGGTGCTTGGATCCTTAGATCCTCTCTTCAAACATGACTTATTGAATGGTAAGGACAAAACGCAAGGAAATTGGGAGAGGATCAAGATCCTGGATGATGGTTGTTGCTCCCATTCTCAAGACATGCAACCTCCTAAATCTAATATTTGTATCAAAAGGAGAAAGCGTAAGGACCACCTTTGTATCTAGTAAAGGTTTTTATAAGCTTTGTGATGTCCTATTTGTTGACTTTGGGTTGGTGTGTAATATTTGTGGTAACACATTTGAAGTGCATGATGGAGCAACAGGACATCAAGACTAGGCTTTAAGATCAAAATTTGAATCGACTACAAGTTCAATACAAATGGAATCACACTAGCTACTTGTATGCAAATATGATGTTTTCCAAAGTTCTATCATAGGTTTTTACTAGCCAAAAATCACTTTTGAATCAAATATCATGATAAAGTTGGTATGAAAGTTTTAAATATTGCCTAAAACATTGGTATGAATAGGTGGGTATCACATGGAGGGCTGGTTTTTAGGCCAGATTTCAAGTTGGTTCTCACTTTAGGTGAGAATTGCGTCCTTTAGAATTGTTAAGGTACCAAATGGGTTTAAATCCAATACTCATGGATGTTAAAAAAGAACCCCCAAGTCCAATTCTTTGGCTAATAAAGGTTATATAAAAAGAGCTACAAAAAAATGCATGCTTAGTAGTAAAGACTTCAAGTCAAGACCTCTTTGATCTCAAGTAATGTTTTTACCACTAGGCCACAAACTTTATTTTGTAAATACAAAAGAAACATTTTTCTATTTGAAGTTTACACATGCGAATGGTTTTTAAGCCATTGATATAAATGAATTTTAATTCAAAATAGTCACATTAATGTAATTATGTCCTTGACATGTGGCTAAAACATTAGTCTTATTTCAAGGAGTCTGAGTTCAAGTTTCAAAAAGGTGAAAATTAGCTTAACTTGAAAATCAATGATTCTTTTTTGAAAGATATTCTGAAAATTGAAGTGGGTATGAAAATTTGTGAAAAAAAATCAAAAACCAAATTGGTTTTTCTGGATTCCCACAAGATTTTAAATTAGTAGTTCTTTGAAAAAATGAAAATTGTCCAACATTGGTATGAACATTTAAAATTTTAAAAAATTCAATAATAGGATTAGATATGCTTGAAAATCAATATTAGACCAAAACTATTATTTTAGAATATGAGGAAACAATTTAATTGGTAGAATTATGTAAGTATGGGTGATAATCCCATCCTTTGGGAATATCACTAGGAACATTGCACCCCAAAATTGTGAGATTGATCCAACTTTAGAACAACATAGGACCCAAAAATTGAAAATTCATCCAACTTTAAAACAACATAGGATTCACTTATGAAAAAAAATTCATTTCAAATTTTATATCAAAAAAATTACCTATGTCATAAAATTTGAAACTTCAATTAGATTTACAATATACATTCCAAATGAATGGTCAAAGAATGTCTTTCAAAAGAGTAACATTTGGGATTCCTTTGTTCAAGAACACAAAAGAAACATGTTTTTTCACTTTTAAAAAATGTTTTTAAATCCCTAGGAGGGCATCAAATAATCATCTATTATTTCTTCAACAGATAATGAATTGAAGCAATCATTGTTTTTCGAATGATTTTTTGAAGGTTGAGATTAGAAGGTCTTGAAGGGCCATTGTATTCATGTCTCCAAATTTGTAATAATTTTTTTCCTTTTTTTTGGTTTCAATCAACAATTTGGGCCATACCCTAGTGACTATAGTTGATAAACAAAACAAAAGAAGATTTTTCAATGGTGCAACTTGACACTTAATAATAAAGGGTCAAAAATATCAAGAACACATGTTAAGAACATTTTAGGAACACAAATTTCTTACTTGTATAGCCAATGTAGGTGTGTACATTTTTTCCATAATGTATATTATATAGATGGTGCAAGTCAATAGTAAAAAATCATAATTTAGAAAGATTAAATTTATTAATTTAATTTAATTGGGTCCACCTTTCCTTGAATTTTGGTGAGGTGGTTCCTACTAGTACCACCAAAAGATGGGTTTGCCTTGGGTAGGAAGATCAAATGAAAAAGACTTATACCAATGTTGGGTAGGTACCATGCATGGGGTCAAAAATTTTAGTATACTTTTTTTTAGTACTCCTCGAAATACCTTATGTTTTAATTCCCATCAATCTTAATGAATAAAAAAAACAAATATTTTAATGTATGATAGTTCAAACCACCATATGAATTTAGACTCATCAATATTATCCATTTTGTGTCCATGTGTATGAAGGTATAATCTAACTTGAAAGAGTACATAAAGGTGGCATTGTGACACCCCTTTGTTATATAAAAAACAATGCAATGAAAGTAAACAAATACACAAAATGAGAAAACTTCACAAGCAATTTTATTATATTTTTTTAAACAAGTGAAAATAGTAAGTCCAAAAAGCACATGGAACGTCAAGCTCAAGGCAACAAGTAGCTAAACTAAGCAAACAAGAAAACAAATAAAAACAAAAGTGCCAAGATAAAAACAACAACAAAATGACCCAAAAAAATTGGCACCCAAGTATTTGCTAGCCCTCTTTATATTCATGGAGTGTGGAGATGACACCTTTGCATACACAATAGTTGCAGAGTGTTGCCCTTAACCCTAATCTCATTTTCTTTGTATTCCTTAACCTAAAACCTAGCTTAATAGGCCTTACCAACCACACTAGAACTTATATGCTAACATAGACCCTTTAAATCATAAACCTTACCCTTATTATTGAAAATTGAAACCAAATACATTCTAATATTCAAGAAAGCTTTTGTATTCTAACATTCATATACCCTTGTGAAAATTGTCATGTTAGTTTTCACTCAAAGCATCACCATTTGTGATACTCATTCAACTTGACTTTTGACAAAACCTATTTTTAAAAGACAAGATTGCATCTACTCATACTATGCAAAAGGGGATTTTTAAATCCATCAATATTTTTTAAAAATCAACACACCTTATGTTTAAAACCCTTTTGAATATAACCTAAAATTGGTTCACAATTTGTTTTCATCCAAATGACCATTGAGAAAAGTTATGTCGACATCCATTTGATGGACTTCAAGATATGGGGAGGCTAGAAAAGAGAAAAAAACTTTTAAAAGAGATCATTTTTACATTTATGGACTAAATGTTTCAAGATAATTAAGTCTTGGTTCTTGTGAAAAACCTTGTATGAAAATATGGGCTTTATATTTTAATATTGTACTATCTAAATTATATTTCCTTGAAAGGAACCATATATAACTTATTAATGTCCTATGAGGAGGTAAGTCATCCAATTTTCATGTTGTATTCATAAAAAGAAAAGTGAATTCATCATCAAGTGTAGTTTCCCATTTGGTAATAACTAGCAAACTTTTGAATTCTTTGATTATGTTGGATTCATTTACTTCATTGTAAAAAACATGAGCAAAATTGAAAATATTTTTATACTTAAGATTTGGTTTCTTGAGTTTAGTTAAACATCAAACATATTTCCAAGGCCTTTAATGACAATCAAACCAAAGCTAGGATGTCAAAACATCTTGTAAACGAAGAGCCTTATCTATGAACATAACCATTGAAGGAAATGTGGGGTAGATTGGGCATTTTGCAACTTATTTGGTGGATTTTCCTTTGGTGGGTCGACCATTCCTAGATTGACCACTAATTGAAAAGGAACTGCAATTTTCTTTTCAAATTCATTATTGAATTGCATGAAGCCTTCTTCCTTGTCTTTGATTGGGTCATTGATAAAAACTTTAGTAGTTTTTCCCTTTTCTTTGGAATTAAGGCCCTAATTCATTGAAAACATCTCAACAAAAAATAACTTGTTGCTTTGATTTTTCAAACAACCTATATGATTTATGGCCTTCAACTTTTCCATAACCATGGAATTTGCATGAATAGTTGATTTTGAAACTAATTTATGCATAACTTTATTGGTATATATGGCCATATGATAGACATCCAAAGATTTTAAAGTTGCTTGCATCCAAAACTAAATATCATTCCAAGCTTCATGAAATGTAATAGGGTTGTGGTGAATGTTTTATTTTGAACAAAATAGGTCAAAGACATTGCTTCCACCAAAAAAATTGGAATTCCAATGTTTGTTTGCATAAAATTAACACTTTCAATGACTAAAGTCCAATTTTTGTGCTCAACCACTCCATATTGCGTTGGAATATATAACATTTTTAATTGTTTTATTATGCCATGAATTTGACAAAAATCTTTGAATTCATGGTTAACAAGCTTGCCTCCATTATTTGTCTAAACTATAGTAATCTTTTCACTAGTTTGATTTTCCATAAATCCCTTCAATAGTTGGAGGTTTTCAAAAACTTTATATTTACACTCGATGAAATACACTATTTTTATTGAAAAGAATTATCAACAAAAATGAGGAAACATTTGGCTCATTTAAATGTCACTATTGACATCAACTCGCATAAATAATGCGTCAAGCCCAAAACTTTGGTTGCTTTTTTATGATCTTTTAGAAGCTTGAGCTTGTGTTGGTTGTTGAACAAATAACTTTTACAAAATGGCAATTGGGTGCAAACAAAGTAACAAGAGCCACCCTTCCCAATGTGACTTTACTTTGACATATTATTTTGAACTATTTCAAAAGTAATGGAAGTGTTTGTCAAAATGTTATGGTAGATTGTGATTGGTTATGGAATGTGATGGATAAGAAAACACATGATTTTTATATGGTGACCAATATTACCTTTTTTTTTTGGTCATTACCTATTATATTATTATGTACATATTTGAATAATTATTATACATGATTATGTCATTTTAAAAGCATTCCAAGTCCTTTAAAAAATTAAAAAAATAACAAAGTGTTGGTTACAATGCTTTATGTATGCTTCTGATTATTCTATACTAATTAATTCAAAATTATTCCATAGGATTTCATAATATATTTGAAAATGTGTCGTGCAAAAATATTTAAAACTTGCAACCTTAGTATAACTTTTGGTACTAAAACATGAAAATCCAAACTTTGGTGACACTTGATGTGGTAACTACTATCCATATGGTTGCACCCATTTGAAATATCAAGATGTTGATGCCTTGTACAACTCCTTTGGTTTCCATAAGTTTCAATGTTTTTATGTTACAATGGTCAAAACTTAAATGTCATTTCATTGTGTCTTCATGGGACATATTATCAACATGTCCAACATGTAATTTATAATTTGAATTTTGAATAGATTTTCCAATTGGGCATGAGGAGCCTTCCTTAATACATTCAATTTTTATGTTTTGACTTGGGTTTGAAAGCTAATTACACATTTGTTATTAATGAACTCAAACTTCAACCCCTTATTTGTTGACTTTCCTATACTCAAGATTTTAAAACAATCTTGGGACATGTAAAATTTCTTATCATACCAAAGTTTGATTTAATGAACACACTATGGTTAAGGCCACTGGGCAATCTATCATGTTTGAACAAAGGAATAAAAAATATAAGGAGTGAAAATACATTATTGCATGTATTATGACAAATAGTCATAGTAAAAAATTGGTAGCAATAGATTACCAAATTAATAGTGACCAAAAAATTACAAAAATTCAAGAATCAATAACATAAACAAACTACCAATGTTTTGCATAATTGGTAACAAACAAGCTTAGACCAATTTTGTTTATTTGCAACGACTATAATATTTGAACCTTTAAACAATCAAGCAAGTTGAAATTTGCTTAGAAACACAAAAACTTTCTCAATGCACATAAGTTCTATTGTGTTACACCCATCTTGAAAAGAATTGGAGCTCGTCAAAAAAATGGGGAAATAGTATTTCAAAATGCATGCTCGAGAACCCCCAAACACAAAACATAAGTCCCCAAGAAGAAAGTAGTGTGGTCCAAAATGAATCACAATGCCTCCTATTGAACATAGATTATTACAAAAAAGAATTGGAAGAAATTAAGAATATTGTTTTTTAGATTTACAAGTCTTAGAGTCCTAACTAAAAGTGCTTTACTACAATTTTATAATGGAAGTGAAAACTTCTATTTTGGAAATCTCCAATGATATTCTTTGGCATGATGACTAGGAACTTTTTGGCACCCCTCTATCTTCCTCTTGTTATTCTAATTTTTTTAATTTTAGAAGAGTATTTGATTTAGAAATTTCATTTTAATTATCTTTCTATTGGGAATGTTTTTTTTTAAAATTAAATGAATTTCCTTTATTCAAATTTCCATAAAATGTTATGGTTGATTTAGAAAATTTGTTACCTCCTAACATAATTACATGTTTTCCCAATGCACGAAACAATTGGTCAAACATTAGATTTGGAAGACTTCCCATGGAGTTCTCACGAATCCTACATGTGATTTTAGTAAATAACACAACAATTGTAATGTTACATCTTCATTAAAGGAAGCGACTCTTGCTTTGGCTAACTACATTGGTTTTGTAACTTTAAGAAATTTCCTAAAAAGAAATATAATTGTTACCTTTGAAACCAGTTATTATATGTCACATGTCACCTGCAATCCTTGAAAAAAAACTTTTACCATAAATCATTTCCAATTTCGCACTCCAATTTGAGGAATTCATTCCATTTAATTTGTAATGACTTTGATATTCTAATGTGGTTGTTATGATTGTTCTTTACCCAAGCAATTGAATTTCTTAAAAAGATTACATGCCTATGAAATTGATCAAAATCTCATCAAGAAAGTTGCTCAAAATTCAACTATTTATCTAACTCATATTAACATGGGAGGAGTTTTGGACTTCCATAATATCCTTTATGTTTTGATTTTGGACCTTGTCCTCGCTCTTAGTTTTAACCAAGTTCCCAAGTTCATTTTGTTGTTTATAGTTGGAATGTCAATGAATTCATCTCTTAATATAAACCCAAATGAATATTGCATTGTAATATTTTTCCTAATGCTCTAATACCATTAAGAAAAGACGACACATGATTGAGTACACAAAAGGACTGAAAGAATAATTTTATGTAAGACTATATCACATGTATAACATTGTGTTCTAAATACATGAAAAGGCATATCCGTGTGTCTTAGCAATTGCCTTGAGAATGTTCTACATAGATTCAAGTAGTCTGATGCATGAAGCTAGGCTTCATATACTACTTCCTATAGGGCTATATCATAGTAATTGGGAGAAGAAGAATGTGGAATATGAAGAAGATGCATCAAATTTGGAGAAAAGGTTGGTGCAACTTAGAAGGTGTGTGGGCAACAACACAAGCAAGAATTCCTTGTACTTGACCACATGGACATTGGTCTAGTGTTTAATTTGTGAGAAGGACTTTTCCTCTTTTTTCCTTTTTGTCTGAATTTTTGCATCTGCCAATGAGCCCTCCTCCCCTGGTGCATTTGAAGTCAGGACAAAAGTAAAACCGAAAATTGCAAGGTTCATGAAGTTCATTGCAACAATCATACTGTACCAGCTTCATGTGATGGGAGACATGACTACAAGCTCTTTAAAGCCAGGAAACATTTTAAATGAAATAACTTTCCTTTTTGGCACTTCATTGTGGCTATGTAGTTTCAATCTTTTAGCACAATAGAGTTTGGTGCACAAGGAGGTCTGCAAGACCAAACTTGGGAATTATGGATTCCCATACAAAAACCTGGGTTCCAGTGACATGAAGTCACCCAACAAGAAGTGCATAACTTGAAAACTGGGTGCTGGTGAAAACCTGATTCTTGGTTATATTCAAGGTTAAGGAGCTTTAAAAAAAAGATGAAACAATACATGGAAGGAAAAAAAAAAGATGAAATTCTAAATAGGATCTATCTAATTCTAAGATTGTCCAAAACCTTTGTTTCACATTGTGGGTGCTTGATCTGCCGATGTTGGAGTATTTTCCTACTTACAAGTTGTGACCCAGGCTAGGCTTGTAAGAGATTTGCGTGGTGATGCAAGAAACTCATAGCAACTGATTAAAAGGCAGAACCTCACCTGATGATTGTTGTGAACCCTTTGTGCAAATTTGGCTTGAATTTTTGGTTCCACCAATGCATCCAACTAAGGCTTTGCCCTTCATGGCAGAGACATTGGGATTCGCCCAGAAAGTGAGGCCAAAGTTTAATAGGGAGAATTTGATGGCAGCTGAGACTTTATATCTTCTTGATGTCCATATGGGCATATGCACAGAGCCACTTACACTATTGAAAGCTATTCTGCAAATCCCAGTTGAAACAATTAAGTTGTGCAGATTCGAGTACTAGTAGTATTGGAATCTGATCCGGGCGTGAAAATCAACATGGCTTTCATATTCTCGAGGAAACATTCCCATAAAGTTTTGGGCGTCCTGTAGCAACCCATCAAATTCTGGCACAAGGTTTTCATCCCCATCAAAATTATGTAGATCACATGAGAATTCTTTTCCCCATATGATCATTTTGATGAAGAAATGTGCAGCTCCACTTCTAATGATGATCAGGTCCATGAACCTCAGAAGGAGGATGACAAGCTGATACGAGTGGAGCTTCCCAAATGCAGTACTAGAGAAATAAATGAAGCTTGAAAGAATTATGATCGTGAGAAGTAGAAGGAAATTAGTGGTAACCATGATGATTTGATCTGCAGGCAACAATATGGGCTGTAACAGAGATTTGGCAATGGGAACCTTTGGGTTTCTGCAGCAGATTCTAGTAGGCAGGTGGACACATGCAGAGAGAAGAAACTGGCTGTGCAACAAACAAACAGTCTCTTTGTTTCTGTGCATACTACCGAGTCCCAATGTTTTTTTTGTGTCAATTTTGTGATGTAGCCAAAGTCTCTCTCGATCATCCATAGGAAGGTTTAGCCAGATCTGGCTACATTTGCTAAATATGAATGTAATTATATAGAAAACATCCTTCTACATTTTTGGTTACCTACTTGAACCTTGTATAGAAATCTTGATGAAGAGGTGAATAACTTTTTTGATCACCTTGCCCTACACGTTCATTTGACATTTTGGTATTCACAACATCCTAATGCCAAGGTGCAAAACATCAAGAACCCATCACCATCCAATTGACCTCAGTCACTCAACAGACCATCATACCAACCACAATATACTGAAATCAAAGACCTAAGTACCCAGAAACATCAAGGTTTTGTGTTGTGAAATTAAAAGTGAAAAACACACATTGAGTCTGAGACTCAAAACCTTTGATTAACACCCAAGCTCAAAATTGGATTACAATATTCAAAATTGACAACCCACAAGTAAAAAGTTACTTCACAATTCAGACAAAACACACTATTTTATGATCATCTCCACTCTACCATTTGATCACTATCTCTTTGCTTGCGACTTCCATGTCTTCTTACTCTAGTCCCTCCATTTGGTACATTGTCAAAAAGGGCTACATCATGCCCAAATTTCAACCTTGTTCATTACTTTCTTCCTTCTCCAAAACATCTATCTATTCCTGAACTTCTCCTCATCTTAAATTTTCCTCATTAACATCACCATTAAAAGCTTCATCAACAAGCTTGCACTCGTTAATTGTTTGTTGTGGAACATGAATCTCAACCCACAAAATTCACTAAAAAGACTAATTTTAAGGAAAAAATAACTATATATATATATAATAACTTAAGCTTGGTAATTGTATATTTTCTTCTTTGGCAATAAGATTTCTTATTTGCTTTCAAAGAAAATTAAAAATGTGTTGTGATATTTTTTTCAAAGTTGTGTAGGGACTAATATTGTTAAACAAATGTGGTCTTCAAAATGAAATTGAGACATAGATTGCTTAATTAATGCTTCTTCATGTGATCAAATTTTGCCAATTTAAGGGACATAACAACATCAAATCTAAAATAAAATAAACTTCAAACTTGGGCATCAACCTCAATCGCACTCCCAAAACAACCAACACCCACTTAATTTGACATTAAAGTCCCTTCACAAATGGTTGCGATTTCAATTGCCCCACTTGGAGATGGTCCAGACATTACCTACCACAACAAAACCACTCTTTAGTGTTGATGTGACGACATCAATTGGTGAATGAAAACCAGACTTGAGCCCTCAAGTTTTGTTTGTGCACAAAGCTGAGTCATCTAACCCAACTCTAAACTGCAGAAATCTGATTAGTTGCATAGCTGATGCCCACTTCAAGTAGTCAAAGGACCAAAAGTGTTGTCTCTTTCCAGTGTATGTGATTAGCATTTTATTTTTTGTGGACAAAATTTGCAAACTGGTTTGTGATTTTCTTTCAAAATGTGAAAAAGTGGTTTTTAGGGTATGAAATTTTCATTTCATTTCCTAATTAATATATTTTTTTTTAATTGCCAGATTCTACATTACCTGTTGGGATTTATTCATAACAATTGTAAGAAGTTAGTGGCCAAGCACATTAGCCCCTTGTACTTCATCACTTCAACAAGAGGTTCTCCGAATGGGTTCAATAGTCTACAAGATGGAAATACATAACAACCTTGCAAGCAGACATTCTGTTTCATGAAATGCCCCTGCACAGGGTGAGTGGGCATGGTTAGAAATTATGTTTCATAATTTCACATCATAGTATTGGGAGGACCTCCCATGCAAACCTACATTGGTCATTATGCCTCATAATTCCCTGCTTATAAGGCATACTACACTTAATCCTCGAGCACATGTTGTTAGGGTTTAGGGTTTAAAACCCATACACCCAGGGTCCACCACACATCCTAAAATTCACATTGCCCCACACAAATTCAGTTTGCTGGGTTGTTAGATATTTATATATACTCCATCTGCATGAAGCCCTCCTCAACAATATTGATAGTCTGATCTCCTCCAAAGTTGATTGAGTACCACAATCTTTTACGGTCCTTGCTCACTCTCCAGCTGGTAGTAGGTGTAGGTACCAGGGTCCAGGACCATCTAGAAGAATATGTGCAAGCTGGTGATGAACTTATCATCACAATAAGTTGACAAACAGGCCATAGATCAATGGTACCAAGTTTATGACAGAAAGAATGTAAAGTACAACTCCTGTTCAAAGGTCTTTGAAAAGCTAACCTTTCACAGAACCAAATGTTCATGAGCAAATAAGGTTGACAAATTATGCCAAGTGACAGTGAACCAACTACCAACGAAGACAGCAAGCTGAGATTTGGTGGAAGAACCTTTCAAGATCAAGAGAAACAAGGAGGAGACTTTTTAAGAGGTAAGTTATTATACCATTCATGGGTCATATGACTTTATAAGGAGCAGATTCACCCACATATACCCCCTCTTATTCGGGCCTCTTCCAATCTTCATCACATCCAGAAGTCATCATCCATTCATGTATCCTCTCTATCTACTAAATAAATAATTGTTGTTGTGCATCGAACAATTGTCATCCTTTCTCAGTCATAGATCTCTTTGAATGGACCGCAATGTGGATCTTATTCTTAGGGATGGTTTAGAAATATGAAGAATTTTGCTACATGTTCAAGGGTGGACGTCAGGCGTGCTTCTTGGGTTATGACTTTGATCCCAAGTTAGTCCCAAAGATGCGTAGGGGGAAAAACAATTAAGCTGCTTATCCTCTTGTGGCTGGAATCAAATGTGGAGAATCAACCAAGGCAGTTCCTTTGAGAGATGGTTTGGAGAAGTAAGGATGTAATAAGTTTTTTCCCCGAGACAAGAAATTAAAGCTAGACACCTACCCTTTTCGGTGTCTTTTATGCAGTTTCCCATTAGTAAGCAACAAAATACACAATTAAACAAGAACTAAAGCTGGCAGAAAGAACATAAGGTTGGCAAATAGGGATAGTAGTTTTGATCGCCATCTCTATACACGGGCAAGACGACTGAGCTTTGTTGCTTCAGCAAAATATCAGAGTCCTTTAGAACAAAACTTTTACAGCATCGCTGGCACGGGTATGGAGAGACCCGTGTGCCATGTGCTACTATTATTCGTGGAGTCTTGTGTAAATTGACTTCACGTCATGTGACAGAGCATTTGCTTTGTGTACACCATGCATGAGATGGGGTGTTCAAATTCATCATGCTCTGACTTTCATGAATGCTGGCTCTAAGTTCCCATCCCCCAGTGGGGAATGTAAGTAATAAGTACCTCATCCACAACAGCATGACGACAACAACAACAACAACAACAAAGGATCTTGCTCAACAAGTTTCCACAACTGGGTTCTGACTCCTACTACAACCGCCCATGTTTTCATTGATTGGGAGCCAGATACTTGCTGTCATGATGCTAACCTTGTGTCATCTCCACCCAAAACCTCCTATTGGGGGGCCTCTACTATGGTTTCAAGTTACATCTAAAATAGAGTGTTTCATTATTTTCTCATTCATGAATCTCACCTATGAACATGAAAAAATTTCTAGTATAAATTGAAGGCTTATTTGAATGTCACCATCCTTGGGCCAATCATTGTACCAGACTCGTTGAGTCGAATGCACACAATCATTTTCTTTTATTGAAGACCCTTTTGAAGATCATTATATCATCTACATATTTATATAGTTTCAAACTAGTGTTGTGTGAGTATATTGTTTTTGATGTATCCTTAAGAAAAGGTATAATTGTTTTTACAATGGGTTTGCCCATTGAGTAAGGGTATATTAACATTACGATTTTTCCATTGAGATAAGTTTGGGCATGCAAAAAATTGTGGTTTTGAGTACATGGGTAGCCTAGGTACTCCTTGTTACATGTCCCAATTTGGGGTAAACAATGAATATGCATTTTTTTTTAATGTAATGAAAATGAAGAAAATATTCACATGTTGAGACAATTTTTTAAAAATTAATTCAAAGGGATCATGCAAATCTCATGTCAAAATGCAAAAATTGAAGTGTATGATTTTTTCTACAAACATGCACAAACAATTTAAAATATTTTGATTTGTTTAACAAAAGTTGGAGCTCAACTACCTAATGCTATACATTCACACATATAGAAGGTTGCAACTAGGGAATTTGTGAGCTTTTGTGAATCAGACATTTGTTGACCCCGCAATCCAAAAAATTGGTGGAACAAAACACTAGCAGATCAACAAAATCAGTCCAAAAATCAACTTTTGATATTGATATAAGTTACACAGCCTAATTACCTTAATCCTCCTTGGCCAGAGATTTGGCACATATCCTCTCTTTGGTATGAATAGAGTGTAATTTCGCAAATTTACACACACCTAGGCATGTGCACCATGCGGGTATATTGATTTGAAACAAAAGGAATCCCAAAATATATACTATTTATACCCATTGGGTATATGTGGGTAAAAGATATATTCACACTACACTGGTTCAAACCAGTGTTGGGTGGGTGCCAAGCAAGCTTGAAGCTTGATATATAGAATAGTATTGGTATCAAAGAACCAACCAAACTAGTGTACTTGAGACAATACCAGCCTCATACCAGTATGTACTTGCCTGGTGGGGACTTGAGGTAATATCAGTTTAATATCAAGGCTATATTGGTTTCAATATGAGGTATATACATATATATATATACTGGTCACATACCAGCCAAAAATCAGACTTGGACTCTCATACCAGAACCAAGCTATGAAAGCTCTTTTAAAAACTCTAATGCCAGTACTAGTATCATCTACTACAATAATGTAATATAAAAAGTGTTGGGTTCTTCTTTGGTTTTTTAAATAATCACCGATTGATTAATTCCATGTATTTTGACTTTTTATTTTGAAAAAACTGGCCAGGTTCAGTTCCTTTGAAAAAATTTCCTTGTAAGAAAATTGGCCAAGGTCTGGTTATTTCAAATTTCACAAATTCTAAGAAATGGGTGTAGGGTTTGGTTGCTTTGAAAGATAGTTCTCCATTTCAATTTATGGAGAGAGGCATGGCTGGGTAGATGAGGTGGTCCTTAGACAAAGAACCTTTAACAAACTACATTATGTCAAATCCACATGTGATAACTAAAAATTTGGAGTGCACACTAAAGACTTGCAAGAACCTAAAGCCTCGCTATGATCATTCTTATATCTTACTTTCAATGAATTCACAAGGGACAACTCACATAAAAAAAAACAAAAAACTTAGATTGTTTCAAAGGTTCATGGGATATTATAAAATGCTTCTAAAACAAATGTACATTAGAATCAAAGCACACTATGGTGGCCAATAACATAATCATATTGTATTGTTTTTCAAAGGTGCCCATGTTAAATTTTGATCATGGTATTAATGATAAAATTCACAATGTTTTTGCATATTATAATTATAAAATAGTTGAATGCTTTAAGAAATTACATTTTTTAATTTCATATGATGTGATGTCTGATTATATTTGTGCAAGAAAATTATGTCATGGTGTAAATGTAAGATATTCCATAAACAATTGAAATGATTCTTAATTTTTACAAATTTTGCAATATTTACTAAACATTGTGATTCCATACGATTGGATTATGTTTGTGAATCATGTGAAGGGTTTGATAACTATCACATTACAAATGGGTTTTTTTTAAGCCTTGACAATAAGTATGTGATAAATTAAAATTTTAATAGAAAATCATATTCAAATAAAAAATAACAAAAAATCTGAGGTGAGCTTTTTTTTAGAATTTTGTTTCCAAAAACAATTGAATGATTAATTCAAACTAAACACTAATGTAGTTTAAAACCAAAAAAAAAAAAAAAAAACTATTATATTATTATATTATAAATATATCCATGAATTATTGAATTTAATCTTTTAATTTTTTTAAATATTCACTTTGTGGATATCAAAATATAAAGCTCAAACACCAATTTAGTGAAACCCATTTAAAAAGGTGTATAGTATAATACTTGTGCAAAAGTGCCCAAATTGGCCCTTGTAGTGTGCTTTCATTGATTATAATTTTAAAAAACAAAGTCCAACATCACAAAGCTCATTTTTTGAGTTTTACATGAGCTCTTTTGTTAATTTCGATTTTGCCTTGCATGTACATGCAAAATCAAAAGGCTTAAAACACGCAACTCACTTGGAGAAGCAACAAGCTGAAATTTTGGCTTGCAAATAACCATATCAAAGATTGATAACAACAAAAAGCAAGTACCAACACCAAGTAAACATAGAAAACATTTGTGACAATTGGATAGAATAACTTGGGTTCAATTACAAGAAGAAAGATAAATCACAAGAAACTATAATACTATACAAAGCTTGAACAAAGGTTCAAGAGAAAAATAGACAATGATACAACTTTATTCACTAAAAAAAAAAAATTACTTTCATTTCAGTCAAACTTAATCGCACTTGCCAAATTTGAGTAAATGTAATGGGAAACCACTAATATAGAGAATCCTCCCTCACAATATTCTAAGTTCCAATGTAAACTTAAAACCAAATCTAAGGAAAAAGGCATGGTCAACAACACACTTGATGATTGCTAATTTCAACTTTTTCATCACATTCAAATTCAAAAAGATAAAAATTCCTAAACCATTATAATATAATTAGTGGTTTTCAAAAGTATAACATTTTGAGTTTCAAGCAAAGAACCTTGGCTAAATTTTGGTGCAATGGTGATGATTAGCTTATTCATGAAGATTTATTCTTGTTGGATTGAAAGGTGGGTATTAGGAATTTGATGTTTGTTGGGGCAACGTTTTTGTGAACTAACCTCACTTGTTATGTTACTATATAAATTATCAAAAAATTAATCAATGTTTGGTTTGGAATCAAATAATCATTCAAAATTGTTAGCAAATTCTTCTTGGATCTAATGGGCAAATGCCTAGACCCCAACAATGGTGCTAAGAGGTTTAAAAATAATGTTGGTTGGTCATTGAGTTTTGATGCAAGTAATTGATAAGGTCTAGGTCTCTTTCTCACCACCTCGTGGAGAAAAAGACAAGCACCAAGAAGGGAAAAGAAAAATGACATTCCAAATTGTAATGTTAGATGTGTTGATGGCAAGCTAAACAATTAATTTAAATATAAAGTTCAACCTACTCGGTAATTTTCAAATGAAAAGTTTAACTTGCCTATTTAAAGAACACGAACATGTTTTCAAGAGTTAATTCTTCGCAATTTTGATAGTAGCAAAAAGCTTGTTCTATGGTTTAGTTTTTGTGCCACTTCCACCAATGGTGTTAGTTCAAGTCCATGTCACAAAAAACCTAAACTAAAATCTTCAAGTTTAACATCCAAATGGGAGAACCCTCCAACATTGTTGTACATTAATGTCAAATGGTCCTTCAATTTTGTTATAACCTTTGGTTCTAGATTGTTGAAAAAAAATTTAAATAAAAAAAAATTGGTTTTAGAAACTTTTGTAAAAAACTCAAATTAAATTAACTTTCAATTTGTGGTTTTGAAAATTTTTCAAAGAACTAATTAGTTTCCTAAAAGAAGTGGCAAAGAATCACTAGTAGGATGGGTTCTTTGACCAATTCTTTGAGTTTTATGAGAACTAGAGTCCTAAATCAAAACTAATTGGTTGATTTTTGAAAATTTCCCATCAATGGTCTATATACTTGAATCTTACCCACCACTTCTTTCATTCCATGGTTCCAACCACCCTTAAATATCACGAGAGGGTCTGTTGGTAGCTCCAAACATGTCCTCCATGTATCACAACAATGACGGGGTGACAAACCTCACAAGGGAACTTATTTCAAAATTTGAAAACTCTTCAAGCTAAATAACAATGAAGGTGGTATGGGTGGTCTCAATAACACCCCAAACAAGTGGTAAAACCACTAGTGATAATAACCTTGTTCTTTGTATCTAAATCATGTGCCCCTTTTGTGGTTGAAAAAAAATTAATTCAAAATTGACTATTAACCTTTGGCTTCCAATTTTTTTGTCTCCAAAACTTCTACAAACTTACACAAACATAACCCTTCTTTCCAAAAACCCAATGGCACAAAAATGATGTTAAATCGACATCGTATGTGATCATGATGAACGTCCCAAAAAATCTCCCCAAAAAATATTTTTAAAAAAATTTAACACACCTGATGATGTCACCCCTTCACATTGCATGACATCATTCACGATGCATATCACATCAAGTGACATCATTCATGTCATGTGATGTCACATGCCATCATTCACGTCATGATTTTTATTTTGTTTCTACAAAAAAAAAATCAAAAAAAAAATTCCAAACATTTTTTTTTTTGTTTAATATCATTTCACTTCAAATTTGAAGTGACATGATTAAACGTTTAGTCATAGGCACCAACTTGTTCAAAATTGTTAACAAAATAATTATTTGTCCAATCACAACTAATTGCATTTGGAGGACACCTCATCATCCATTATTGGTAAAGTTATTGAATACTTGGAGAGACCACAAAGGTGAACATATTTTTGCTTGGGTTGGGGATAAAAGTTGCAGTGTTAGATATGCACACAATTGAGGAAGTTTTCAAGATTAATTCCAAAGGATGGAGGTAGCAAAAGCAAGTAAACAAAACCACAATAGAAAGTATGTTGAAGAGGATTTCACTACTTGATACATATGTCAACACAAAATAATGGAACATCGAAAAGATGAAAACGACGTACGACATCATATTTTTTGCCCTTATCCAAGTGGTATATTAGAGGGACAAAATGTATTATTTTAGTAATAGGAATGCCATTTCTATGATGAAAGTAGATCAAGGATAAGTTATTGATTGGGTTGAAACAATGTTTAAAATGCAATTGAACAATTGGACACATGGACAAAAACCCAAGTAAAAATGATTGAAGGGAAGGGCAAGATGGATGCTAAGAAGGGCACATGCAATTTTGAACTTTGTCATTGAAATTTTGATGCAACATTGGTTTCCTAAAGAATAGTTTCAAGGATCAACTATAGTAACAACATCCCAACCATAGAAGTCATTTGCAACCAAACCATAAAGTGCAACAAAGTTAAGAGATAGGTTGCAAAAATGCAAGAAGCCATTTAGATCTTCTAGTCAATCTCCAAAGGTAGATCCATAGATGGAGAGGAGGTAGTCAAGGACATAACTGTAAGTAACAACCTAGTTTGAGGATGATGAAAAGGCTAAGGTAGTCATGTTTAAATGTAAGAAGACATGATGCATGGAACAATGGAACCACCACCTCCACATATAATTACATTTACCATCCGTAGATAGACTCCACATCATACAACAATAGAATGGCCACATTTTCCACTAGTACATACACATTTTGTGCATAAAGAGGAAGTATAAGCGTAAGAATGGGATTGATCTTCAATTCTAGTTGTGGAAGAACAACAATGGTCACCATTGCATCTAGTTGTATTGGACCCAAAACCACAAGTACAACACATGAAAATGTAGTACCATAGAACAACATACTTGGTTCTTCTAAAGGTTTTTATGAAGGAGCTGATCCATTTCACAATTATAAAAGTGTCAATTGGATCAATATCATCAAGGGAGACATCTACAAAGGCTACTCCATTGTTTAGAATACTAGAGATATCTAGTTGTTTGGGATAGGATGTCTAGAGGACCATAAGAAAATAGCCAACATGTTCCTTGATGATGGTTCAATCTAACTAGAATATGCATAATGTATTACTGGAGATGTTAGGGTTGAAACTTGGTGAATCTAATAGGTTGTAGTTGGTGACAAGGTGCAAGGTTACACTTCAAAAGGCTCAAAACTTGGAGCAACATCTAGTAACAAAAGAAGTGCAAACAAAAAAGGAACTAACATTGAAAAAATAACAAAATTAATGTACACATGGAGTTATACCAACTTCACCAAAAAAAGGTTAACTTGGAGATGTAGATTGTGCCCTCGAAATGGATTAAGGTGGAGAAGGATAATCTATAAAAGAACTTGGATGAGTAGGATGATAAATATTAAAAGATAAAGATTGAGGTTATAAAATGGAATTGGAATCCTTTATGGCATATTATTATTAATGACCAATGTTTACTTGCGATAGAGAGGCTTGAGCTCGCTTGGTTACATTCTTCCAAGGAGGCTAAAATAATTGTATGCAACCTTCTATAGAGGAAAACACCTTTTAGGAATGTTCCTTGGGAAGTTTGGCTAATAAAGGGTTTTTTTTCTGGCACTTGCTTGATAAAGATGTTAATTGAGCATGCCCACTCCAAGGTGCTAACATGGCATCCATTAGAAAGATGAAGAAAGTGGAATATCATTGTGTTTGGTGAAAAATTGTCGATATATTAAAATAAGATTGTCATCTTCTATTTGGGGGATGAGGAATAAAGGTTGTGTATGAAAGGCCCATGTATGTATCTAAAATGTCATTTTTTTTGCTACTATATAGATCAGGGTAGTAGAGGATATGGTGCGCAAAGATATTACATTGTTCCAAGAAATTTGGGAGCAAACAAATGAGGAACAAGGAGAAGCTTCACTTTTGGACAAAAGGAAATGATTTTGATGTCATGAGGACATAGACATGGGATGGATAAATGTGTGTTGGGGTGTGCTTCAAGTTCCAAATGCTTTAACTAGTCCCCTCCCACAAAGCTATGTGTTGCCTTGGACAAGGTGGTATAACAAAGACGTGTTTTTGATATTCCCAACTTAGTTCCAACAATGTTATCCTTGTAGGCATCGTCCAACTTCATGGCCAACGGCTTGGGCATCTAGGTCCGTGAAAGAAATGAAGTAAATTTGATCTAGCCAAAAGAAAGTTCAAACAAGGAGCCAGTTGAAAAACAAGAAGCTCACATCACAAAAACATTTGAAATAGAATGTAACCTAGACGATGTGATGAAAACAGATGCGGGTATGGTAGATGCGAATTCTTTGAAACACATCTCACCAATGAATCATCATGTTTCAGAAGTCACACCTCAAGTTTTAGCAATCCCTAACGATGTTTTACAAGTGAGAGACCATCATCTTTTTTATATGAAAGACTTCCAACTTTTGAAGGTCAACATTTTGGAAGTTCAATTTTTAGAATCTCAAGTTTTAACATTGAAATTTTAGAAGTCTAAAGGTTCAGGTTTTGAAGGTTCACATTTCGAATATACACGTTTATGAGGTTCATATTTCGGTTTTCAAAGAAGCAAATGTTGTCCATGTTTTGGAAAATCAAGTCTCAATTCCAATCTAAGTAATGAATGTGGATGAAACCATGAAATCTTTACAAGATCTCAACACAAGCTAGCACAAATTCAAACAATTTGGTGGGCTAGTGCCTATTAGTTTTGGGTTGGACCTAAAAACAACTTCGACTCATTTTTGGGTGTGGATGAAATTGATCATGTTTCAAAGAAATATCATGAAGATGTTAAGGATTGGGTTGAGGGCATAATTGTTTGTGCATTAGATGACTTCCATGTTTTGAAGATAAATATCAACTTTGCCTTAATCAAAGAAAATGATGTCAAAACCAATTAGATATTTAGTACTTCTTATCAACCTATTCAGCAACTTTCAACAATACATTATTTAAATTAAGTTATGGAAGAACATCATGGGATTTTGTTTCAGAAATTAACATGGGAATCAAATAAAATCACATAAATCAAAGCCATTAGAGCCTGATCAAGTAAGCATTTTGCCTCCAAAAGAAACAATACATGGAAATATACCATGGTCAAACACATATGTTGATGAGAATGTGACCATTGACCCGATAATGAATGCAACGATGTTGGCCCAAATTATGTTTCACATTCTTCAACAAGGACTTGGAAAAGGTACCCCAAGTTTTGAAACACCTAATTAGGTTATTAAAAACATTTCAAAGGATATAGATGTTATGGCACAAAAAGCCCAAACTCAAAAGTGTAAATAACTAAAGGCAAAAGCTAGGAAAATGAAAGCCGATGCTAAATCAACAAGGAAATCATTCATGAAGAAAAGGGATATAATCATAAATAGTTTTTCAAGTTCTAATAATGAAGTTTCACTACCACCCTCAAAAGAAAAACTTTATTATGTGCTAGTGGTTGCACCTAAAAATGACCAAAAGCTTGTCCGCTTCATGAAAGCCAAACGACAAGCTCCTAACTCAACTATGTCTTTCTCCATTTTTTTCCTTTTTTCCATACATCTCTTGATAAGATTTTTCTATTTTTTCAAGTTGCTTGAGCTTTTCAAGACCACAAAGTATGACCATCTATGTATTTGAAACATACATTCAGTGAAACATATAGTTGTAGAAACATAGCATCGTTAAAAACCTAGATCTAGAGGAACATTGAAACCTATACATAAAACCATTACATCAAATATACATAGATACATAGAAACAAAAATAAACAAAAACATATGTCTTCACTATTCTAAATACATGGATACATGGAACATATAACTACTGAAACATGAAAGCATATAAACATTTTGCTATAAGCAAAAAATTGAGGACCTCAACATTAATCTACAACTATGTGCAAGGTTGAAACGTTTATTAAGGATGAACTTTGCGACTATGTGTTATTCTTTGGGGTGATGTAAAGAAGGATATTCATCTTTGGCCAAAAGATGATGATTTCAAAGCACTGTTATATGAGTACGGGGAACTATGGGGCATTATGCTGGACTTTTACTTACAATTTATGTTATAATTGGAAAAACCTTTTACTCCAAAATGTTACTATATTGTACACAATTGGATTATGCTAGTATTGGATCTTATGTGCATAGACGAATGTAATGCATGAGAAAAAATTGCCCAATGGGGTGTTAGAAACTTCGATAGTAAGAACAAGTTGGAAAACACTTTGGTGTTTCCATACAATGAGTAAAGCTATTGGTCTCTTTTCATATTAGAACGCCATTGCACATTGCACTTTCATTCTATTTATGGATATCACAATACGTGGAAGGTGAATCAATTTGTGAAGTGTGCAGCGCTTTGGTGGTCTTACACAAAATGCATATCACACAATTTTAACGAATGGGCGATTATTGGGATCAAGCCCATTGTACATATCCCATTGCCCAAATAGATGGAGCATGGGAATGTGGATATTTAGTTGTAGAATATTTTAGTCAGTACCTAGACAAGTGTGGCGATAAGGAACATTGTTATGGTGTGGAAGTGAGTATTGAAACTTGCTGCCACCATATTCTCACAACTATTTCAAATATGTTCCAACATTGTATTCTACTTTCACATGGTTCGGTCTTTGGGACCAAGTATAATGTGTCTATCTGGATTTTTATCTTTCAATCAAGTTTTTGGCTTTCTTCATATTTATAGTATTTTAATATACTACATGGTTCAATTTTATGTTTTTATATATGGCATGTTTCTGTATCAAGGCCATGTTTCTCTATTAAGGTCGTGTTTCAGTTCAAGGTTTCTTATTCATCTTACAATCTATTATTTGTTTCTAGGAGTTCAAATGGCTTTATGTTTCTATGTTTATGTATCTCTATGTTTCATTATTTCCATCCATTCAAAACACATTCATCCAAAAATTATTAAGTTTTTTTTTAGGTGTTCATGTTTCATCTTTTGTATTTTTAACATGTGTCATGTTTTCATTGGATGTACTTTTTCTATGTATTAGGTTCTAGGAATATTTCTATGTAATGATTTTTCATTATCTTTCTTGTAGACTGGTTAATTGCCATGAGGTGAAGCACCTTCAAGCAAAATTGTTAAAAACATTACATTAGGAATTGGTTTGCCCAAGCCTAGGTTGCATGCCTCCTTATTACCCTAGACATAAATTCAATTATGATGATGACATTGTGATTGTTTCGGAAGCAACGTCAAAGATTATTAACTTTGTTCTAGAAAATATGAAAGCTAGCAACATTAGTCAAAAGATGTTGAAAAACCCACATGTAGATGAAAATAATAAGAATAATGTATAAAATCGCCCACCTATAGAGGATATGAAAAAAAAACCTATACAAAAGAAATCCATAGTAGTAGCCCCAAGAAAGCGGGGATAGAAAGTTGACTCTAAACTAGCAAATGCCCCATTGAGGAGATAACATGTAAAATAGACTTAGGAAAGCTTAAAATATCATTATTTCGTTTCAAAACCCATACTATAGAATAAAATGTAGAGAGTGATCTTATATTTCTTGTTTGATAAGTTTATTTTTTTAGGTTATTAAATATGTTTTTCATGTTTTCAACATTTTTTTGACAAAGGGGGATTTGTTTATGAAATTGAAAGTTTTCAATTTGAAGATTTATCTTTATTTTTCATTGACATTGCTTGAGTGACATTATTCCACTTCGTTATACCATGAAACACTTTAATCACTTTAACTATGTTGAACGATTATCTATGATAACAAATGTTGCATTATGAGTTTCATCTTCAAATATTGTATGTGATACATGATCAAATAATGCATGTCCATTAGTGAAATATTTTGCCTAGGTGATTTCCTTCAAATATCATAACTATGTTTATTTGAAAATGTTTAGGTGTGATTTGTTTTAGGGATTATATTTGCATGTGATATGTTTCAAGGACTACATTTTCAATATCTTTTTAAGTTTTGATAAGTCTGAATGCTTATTTCTTTTGGTTATTTTGGATGCTAATCATACATTATTTATGATGGGACCACATTATATTTATGTTTGTGAAGTGAATGGTTGAAGGGAAGAATGCCCTCAACTTGTGTTCTTGTAGATATTCCAACTCCAAGTATTCTTTTGTTGTGTATTGGGGTTGGAATGTCTGAAACGTAATAGGGTAGTATGTGTATGAACAAATAAGTAGAATTGTTAGAGTTGATGAAACTTCATAGGGGATAATGCTAGCTGGTTTGAAAGAATGTCAACATGTGGGGATTCAATTTGGATGCTAGTTAGAAAGCTAAAACTAGTATCTGGTGAATTTATGGGAAATTCAATGTTTGCATCATGCCGAGAGAGTTATGTGTTGTTGTGGTATATTGTTTATTCTTTGTTAAACTTATGAACGAGTTGTGGGAAAACACCTACGGGTTTTCAATTGGGGTGCATTTAGAAAATTAGGACTTTCATCTTGGGATTTTTGGGGAATTCAACGTGGTTGGGGATATCGTATTTTCTCTATCAAAATTTTTGAACAAGTTGTTGATGAGGGACTAACTATGTGTAAGACCAAGATGGCCTATTGAGAGAATCTAGAGGGATTTGGTCCAATAGTTTTTACAAAACATAACTAAGTAGCAAATAGGTTTAACTAAAGAAATGGGAGTCACAGCTAGTCAATAAAACTGAAACTCAACAAATATTGTGGATTAGGTGAAAATTCAATTGGTAGAAGTGATAGAAAGATTTAAGAAATGGAACTATAGTTTATAGATGTATGAATATGTTATTTTGGGAATGACTACTATATGTAGACAATCCTTGAGGTTTTAGATACCTCCTTTTTTGTCACATAATGATTATGTGTAAATCCTCACATGTTGCCTTTGCAAATGTGGACCCATCATGTATTTGCGCTTGGGATTCATGGATCACGTTGTAATTTCAAATAGTGAAATGGCCATGGATGTATTGAAGGTCCATGATGTAGAATTTACATCTAGGCCTTAAATGATAGTCAACAAATACTTAGGTTTAAATTGGCTACCATTACCTTTTCGCATTATGGAGATCATTGGTGCTTACTTCACAAGATTGCCATTACACAACTTTTAACAATAGCAAGGATCAATTGAATCTACGTGTCAAGAAAAGTGGGGATGCACGGTGGAAAACATTGCTAAACACAACCACATAGGGAAAACTTGTGGACTTTATGCAAATTTGTCATAAGTTAACTACCAATAATCTTTGTCGAATGTTATTCCACTCACGTTGTGAAACATCAAAAGAGTTTATTGGAATTGATTTTGATGAAATCTTTAAATTTGTGGCAAATTTGATATGATTATTGTCAACATTTAACTTGAGCGATATTTTAGCTTTCTTGCTCGACCATTTGATTTGCAAAGTGTTGGAAAAGAAGTACAGATTGCAAAAGATAAGATGGAAATCAAGTTGCAAGCATCTTGAAAGAATGTAAAAAAGGAAACAAAATGGTTGTTAATTCCAATGTAAAAGACTTTGTTGAAATTTTGTTGAGTCTTGATGAAAAACTTGATGACATAACAATAAAGTCACTTATGATGGTATGTCCATACCCAAAAAAATTATTTTAGCAAAATGCATGCAAGTTTCATTTTATATTTTTCATCAACATTATGTGGTGTAAATTTATCTTGACTCATGAAACATTGATTGGTTTGTAACTATAGGATATGTTTGGTGGAGGGGATACAATTCCAATGAGCTTGAAGTGGGCATTAACTGAAGTCATCCACAATCTTGAAATTATGAAGAAGGCACAAGAAGAACTTGATAGAGTTGTGGGTAGGAATAAGTGAATGCATGAATCAAATCTTCCAAATTTGCCTTACTTGCACGCCATTGTCAAAGAAATCTTTTGTTTACACCCCTTTGGTCCCATGACACTAGGTCACGTTAATGTTAAAGATGTTCAAGATTTACATTACAAACTTTTTGCAAACATGTGTGGTGGTGAATATATGGGTTATTGGTTGTGATCCTAACGTATGGAATAAGCCTTTAAAGTTCATACTTAATCAATTTATCAATACCAATATTAATCTTGCAAGGTCAAATTACAACGTATTGTCATTTGGATCAGGTTGTTGATAAAGCCTTGGTGTGGATTTCGGCCAACTCGTGATGCATTGCGGCCTTACAACGATTATTAAAGCATTTGATTAGTCTTTGCAACCTAGCATTAAACCAATGGACATGAATATGAAAGAGTTCTACAAAAGATTTTGTGTAAGAGTTGATCCTTTAATTGTCATTGCAAAATCCTATCTACCACCTTAATTTTACAAACATTAGATGGGTAATTAATGTAAAGAATGTGTGTAGCCAAGAACATGGTTTTATTCCAAAAAAAATTATGTTCACCCATGTACATGTTTTGTGAGGTTCATTGTTATTGTTTCAATAGGTATAAAAGTGCTCAAATTCATGTTAGTGGGGTTGATCCTAAATTAACTTTATGGCAACCCAGTGATTGCAAGTTACTAGTAGTAGGTACAAGGTAACTATTGTTTACAATTGTGGAGGTGGCACCAACTTTAGCTAAGGTTATAGAAGAACTATTAATTGGTTAAGTTAATGCCACTTAGTTAGGACTTAATGCAAGGATTTGAATACAAAATCTAAGAAAACCCCCACTTTACGAAAGAAGTAGAGTTTAAAAGTGAGCATAATATTCAAGATTTTTTAACAACTTTTGTATAATATTCCAATAATATTCCAAAATAAACATTGAATAAATAATCACCCAAGGGGACGGGTGTGGCTCATGACATACCATTTGCACCCAAAAATATAAGGTGAAATAAAAAAATACACCAAAATCAATGCATATTTAAGTTTCACCTTGTGTTTTTTTCATTTTTCTCAATACATGCGTTGTTTGACATTGGGGAAGAAAGATTAAAATTTAGGGTTTGCGACAGAAAAAATGGATTAAATCAGGATGGTTTTTAACGCCAAAAGTAGGTATTATTGAATTCCAAAGGTGTTTAGGTATTTTGAGAACAACAAGCTTGAATTTTCATTATTGTTTGTCCTTGTCTTTTTATGTGTATGAGTGTTATAAGAGTTTGCTTGAAGGGGGAGGTCAAATGCTTGTAAAAAGAAGGTCAATGCTTAAAGGAAGGAACATCAACAAAAAATGAGGTCATTCGATGTGTCAACCAGTGCATCAACAAAAAACATGTCGATTATTAGGTTCGTAACGCACCAATAAAAGGACACACATTTGAAAAAATGTTGATCATCAAGTTGGCAAACACATCAATAGAAGAAGGTATGTTGGCAAGGTTTATTTGTGTGGTTTTTGGGGTTTCTTCTCTTCATGTGGTTTGTAAGGTCTATTTGCATAGTTTACAAGGTTTGTTTACATAGTTTGCAATGTGTGTTTACATAGTTTAGATGGTATGCTTACATAAGACTTGTATGGTTCAAGAGAAGATGTTTGTGTTAATCAATATAAGAATACTAGGGCGGGTCTAGGTGTTGGTGTATTCTACATGGTTCAACAAAAAATGGTTGAGTGCAACAATATGAGATTACATGAAAAGACAAAAGGTCACGACCTAGGTCAATTGCTAATGCATATGGAGGGGATCAATTGTTTGATTAAAATCAATAGGTAATCGAACAAGCTTTTTAGGGTTGTCATTTTTTTATTTGAGTAGTTTGTCAACCTATAAGTAAGCATAAGCATTAAAAAGCCATGGACATAGTAACACATTCTTGTCAAAACAACTATGTGGAAATTTTCATGATTTGGGAATTAATATTGTTGTGCGTGTGGTCTTTTTCCATCCTTATGTGGTTTCTTTCCATTTTTTTGGCAAGGTTTGTGAATTTGTACATACCCTAATTAAAAGAAAATTAGTTAAATCCCATAAGAAATTCATGTACAAGCAAATATTCCACACACATCCTATAAACCCATGTATACCCTAAATCTAAAACTAATTTAGATGTGTTCATGAAATAAATTTAGTTTGTTCTTTTTTCTTTTGGATTTTATTGTTATGCAACACATTTTCATTTGAACTTGTTTTCAACACCTTTGCTGTTTTGCAACTTTGTCAAATGAATAAGGCATGGTTTATGGTTATAGGTTCTTGCCATCCTTGGAATGCATTGGAAGTAATGAAAATTGACCATGCCTCCAACACCTTGCCATTAGTGGTACCCTAAGGTAGTCATTCCAAATGTGATTTGAATTTGAATTTCAAACTTTGAAGGTGTGCTTGGATTCCAATCAATCTAGTTTATCTCAGACTTTATGATTCAAAAAATGATTTTTCATATGTAACTTTATGTAGTGTGGAACAACCTCCTTATTAAATCTATGTATTTTCCCACAATTTTCCAATTTCAAATGGGCACAAATTTTGTATAAAGTTGAATGGAAAATTATTTCATTTGTTTAAAATGAATGTTATTGACTGAATTTTGTGGCATTTGCTTCAAAGTGCTTCCAATTTGGCCCCTTTTTCTTCAATCCCAAATTTGTAAATAATTTTCAATATCATTTTTTAAACTTGCAAACATACAAGATTTCATTGTATTTCATTGTCCCTCCCTCATTTTATCTCTCTAGTTTTGTTACACTCTCTTTCTACATGTATGTAACTACAAACCCTTCCTAAAAATCTTTCAAACGTTAAATTTATCCAAGCCTAAATCCTTCTCCTTCCCTCTCTTTTATGTAATTATCTTACTTTGTATTCCTAATTCTATAACATGTCTTTTCTATGCCTATTGGCAACTATAAATTTAGTTTCAAAATCTTAACCTTAAACTTAGGCTCTTTCAATTTTTGTCAAGCCTTGAAGTTGCCAAAATCCTATACCCCTTTCCTTTGTTTTCTTTTGTGTATAATTAATTATGACTATATGTCTTTTTAAGTATGTAAGACATCCTTTTTATGCTTATTGGCAACTACAAATTTTGGTTTCAAAATCTTAACCTTAAACTTGTTCTCTTTCCATTTCTATCAATCCTTGAAGTTGCCAAACCCTAAACCCCTCTCCTTTTTCTTTTTCTTTTGTGTGCAATTGTTGTTATATATTTTTTGTTTATGTCTCTCTAATTTTATAACATATCCTCTTTGTGCTTGGTAGTGGTCATAAATCTAGTCTCAAAATCTTAACCCTAAACATGGTCTTTTTCAATTTCAATCAAACCTTGAAGTTGTCAAAACCTTAAACCTTGAGCTCCTTCATTTTCTTTTGTGTATAAGTTTAACTATATGTTTTTCTATCTATGTCTTTTAATTTTGAAACAAATATTCTCTATCTCTATTGGTAGTTACAATTTTTGGTTTCAAAATTTTAACCTTAAACTTGGTCTCTTTCAGTTTTTATTAGATCATAAAGTTGTCAAATTCTAAACCTTCTCATTCATTTTCTTTTGTGTATAATTTTGACTATTGAAAGACATATATTTTGGTAGCCATAATTTTGACTCCATGCCTTTTGGTAGCTATAAATTCTAGTTTCAAAACCTTAACCTTAAACTTAGGCTCTTTTAGTTTTTGTCAAACCCTAAAGCTCCCAAATCTTAAATCTCTTTCCTTTGTACAAAGCTACAAATTTTGCTAATTGTTTCAATTGATTCAAGTGTATTTGTTATTCAACTAAGTATGGAGGGATTTGACCTTAATGCACTCATGACCTAAGAGAGTAATTGTGAAATATTGGCTAGTAAAAGACCCACAAAGGCACCTAAAAAAAACAAGACCCAAAGTGCATTGTGGATTCTTTTCATTTTAGTTGCTTAGCCAACTCTTACAACCATCACTTCAAATTTTATAGTTTGGACAAAAAAAACATGATACGACTTATACCCAACCAAGTTTGGGAAATTTGTCTAAGTAGATTACAAGTTGTAGTTCCTTGATTTTGCTTTCCAAGAAGAGATCTTAAAATACATACTACAACATACATTAAAGGAACTAAAGACAAGCACAACCAATGAGGAAGGTGCAAAGAGGGATGTTTTGTAGAATGATCAAGGTTTGCCACAATTCAAATCAAGAGATGGACATGCAACACGGAATGTATTGAAGATGTAGCAAAATTTGATGGAAGTTACAACTAATTTGTTTCATCATTCCTCTCCTAGCCTTTTCCCTAACCTTTTTCTTGACCCTACATCAAATGAAATATAAGGGTCATCATCTATACCGCCTACCACATCTACAAGTACATCAACTTAAAGGCCAATGACAAGGTTGGACATGTTGCAATCACAATCAAAGAACCTTGCCATTATCACCAACACACTAGAAGTTAGTGTGGAGGATTGGGTGGTTTTATTAAAGGAATGAATTTAGAATAGCGAATTTGGAATAATTGAAGAATGTGAAGTCTTTATAAATGTAGAATTCAAGGCTAGGGTCAAGGAATTGTTAGATCTTTAGTCAATAATCATCATCCTAGCCATTATGGTGTTCACTAATAATTTCAATTGCAAAATCTTGGCGATGCTTATGTAAACAATAATATAATTGTTTTGAACAAATGATTGTACTTTTCTTTTGTTGAATCAAAAATTTTCATTAGCCTTCTCCACTTGATTTCAATCCTTTAATGCCCAATTCCACTTTAACTAAAAACCTACATGATTAACCACTTTAACTCAGAAACATTAAAACTTTACACATAACCTTAAATGTAAACTTAAAACCCTAAACATTTGGGTTTATATTTAACATAAACCTTAAAATTTACATTTAACCTAAAAACCTAAACCTTAAACCCTAAAGTTTGAAACCTAAACCTAAACCTTAAAACCTTAAACTTTAACCCTAAACTTAAAACCCTATAAATAAATTTACCCTTAAACTTAAAACCTAAAACCTTAAATTCCTAATTTAAACCTAAAGTTTTAGAAATAATTGTTAACTTTAAACCTAAATTTAAACCTTAAACTTGAACCCCGAACTTAAAACCTTAAAACTTAAACCCAACAACTTATATTTAAATTAGAAATGTAAAGGTAAAACCCTAAAAATTTAAAACCTTAATAGTAAACCTAAACCCTAACTTAAAACCTTAACCTTAAACATAAACTTTAATCTTAAACCTAAAACCTTAAAACTCATATTTAATTTAAAACCCTAATTAATTTAAAACTTAAAACCTTAAGCCTAAACCTAAAACCCTAGACTTAAGCTTTAACCTTAAACTTAAAACCCAAAACCAAAAACTTATATTTAACCTAGAAGTTTAAAAACCTAACCTAATCCCTAAAGGTTATACATAAAACCTTAAACATGAACTTCTAAATTTAAGTTTGAACCTTAAATCTAAAATTAAAATGGAATGAAATGTCAAACCAACATGCATATTTTGTATGCATTAATAACATCCATATGAACTCCAAATGCCAACCCCATCACGTTTACATACCCTCGCCCATGTAATTAAGGTTGCCCAATAAGTATTCAAGATACTCATATGTGTGAACAAAATATTGATGCCATGACTTGTGGATGTTGGACTAATGAAGGATAGTGATATCATGGTATGACCCTGGGTAATCAATGTCAAAATATATGAATAACCTACAGTGGTCCACCACAACTATGTTGTTCATGTAATACATTTTTTTCTACCCATTAAACCAATTATGATAGGATGGATTGTTTTGAAATTTTGTTCAAGGTCCCATCAATAAATCCATTGTAGCCTTGAAATTGTCAAAATTGTTGCCAAAACCTATCATTCAACATTAGGGCACCAAATTTTGTTGGTGATGGCAAAACTGATGCAAAAGGCAATAAATATGTCATCATTATTTATTGCATTCTTGCTCCAATTCCACATGAAGGCATCGTACTTAATCACATTATCATGCTTCATGTACAAAATGAAACTAAACAAATGTTGTTTTAAGACCAATTTGGATGGTCTCCTAGATATGTGATGTGTCTCCCTTGTGAACCTCACATGACTAATAATGGTTGGGACCACAAGCTATGCCAAATTTTCAAATTCTTATAGAGTGAATTGGTGAGAATCGTAAACAAACTTGGTTGTGACCTACTTGATCAATAGGATGTCCCCACACTTACATCAAGGTTGACTAATGGTGCACTTTCTTCATCCAGCTTTGCTGATATGAAATATTCCCAAGTGTTGACATAATCAATTGCAACTTGTAGTGCAATTTAATTATTTGTTGCAATTTCCTCAAGCAACTCCTTGTTGCTATTGGAGGAACTCAAATCAAAATGTGGTAAAAATAAACTCCATAAATAGCAATTAGAACGAACTCCCAAAAACCATAAAAAGAACATTCAAATCACTTTACACTCCCAAATGAAATGGAAGTGAAATAAGATTGAATTGGATACCTCGCACTTCAATAGCATCAAGGGCATTAAATGAAAACCTCCCCCCAACCCCATAGACCCTAAACTCTGAAATAGAACATGTTCATATGATGTTCTTATGTTATTCCCTTCTCATACCATGGCTCCCATGTTCCCATAGTCTGATGCCATAATCAATGGCCAAAGATATTGACGTCATGGAATTAGCTCATGGCTGCCCATTATGCCAAACGTCCTGTCCATCTCACCCTACTCAGGTCACAAAGGGTGACTAACCTAGCATAATGGGCACACTACTTGCCTCTTTCATACTAGGCACTGCAAACCGTAGTACAGGGGCTGCTTCCGCACATGTCTGCCCAAGAATTAATTAATCTACACTTGCACATGTGTGTGCTTCTTGTCCATCAAATCTCTGGGCCACATGAAGGTGACTTCAAAAGTGCACACAAAGCACTCCCCAAGGTTTTTCTGTTTGTTTTCCAATGCACCTCTTCACACCAAAGACTGGTTGATCCATTGAAGGACCTTCTGCTGATCACATGCAGACCTTCCTCCATTTGAATACCTATAAAAACACTTTGTGCTTATGTTGAGGAAGGCCTGCTCCCATGGGCTTCCCCTCATTTTTGGGGCTATACCCTTAAGCTACCACCCTTAAATTAGGGGAGGGTCCATGGGGATGGGGCCTTTCCCTTATACATAACCCATCCAGTCCTGGGTTCACCTGCTGGTTCACGACATAGATGTGGAAGAAGAGGCCCACACCCACCAGTGCACCATCCACTGGATGCCTGTTATTACTCAGTTGTGGATGAACCTCAACCGAGGAGTTAATATTTTGTTTCACCTTGGTAACGAATCCTGTAAGAAATAGGTCTCAAATATAGGCAGATAGGTAGGAAAATAGGTAACTAAGTATGTAAATAGATACTTTATACATAGGTAAGGGCTGGTTTTACTACCTATCTACTACCAACCTACCAACTGAGTTAACCATTATGGTTAGCTATGGAACTGGAACCCAACAGAAAACAGTTTCCTGACCACTTATCATCCATCCTTCATGGTTCACTGCGGCCAAAGAAGAGTTAACCCTGGACAGATGGGCTTGTAGTTTGGATTTTCCCAAGGGTCATTGGGTCTTCTATACCATTTTGCTTTTAATACCTTAAGTTCAAGTCTCAAGAAAATTCAACCATTACACAAATATACACAATTTTCTGCACCTTGGGTTGGGTGGACTATTCCTAGCAGCATGGGTACATATTTATTTGTTTCTTCTATTATTAGTTGGGGGGTGCACTCAAAGTTTTTTGTTTTTCTGTTCCCAATGTGTTCCCCAAGTTCCCAATAGCAGCAGACTTTTATCCCATCTGCTTTGGCCAAAGTTGAACTTTCATGAACTAGAATAAGGGTGAGCCAAAAGAAAACAACTCTATGCTTATGTTTTGGGGGAGTGCCCAACGTTAAAAAAAATGCCCCCCCGCCCCATCCCAAAAAAAAATACAAATACAAAACGACTGGGCCCTTCTGAGTGCATGTTGAGCCTTATCATTGGTTACATGAAATTCTCATTTCTAAAACTGTTTGTGACCATTTTCGGCCACCATTTTAGACACGAACTACTCGTACCCAATGCCCGTGCCTAACAGCATGGGAACCTACTATGGTGGTAGGCCCAGCAATCAAATGCTGAGCATAGAGACAAAAAGAACAAGTGACACAAGTTGCTGCTTTGTCATGAAAGCCTAAGAGCTGCTTTTGGCCAGAGTTTTGCACCATTGCCAAAATGGGTGGACACGTTCATCAGATTCCTAGGATGACTAAGGAATTGGATTCACAACAGCTCCATGCAAATCCAGTGTACTAGGCAGTGGATGTGGATATTATTTGAATGGATATTTGATGCATTTATTGTAGGGTTTTCCAAGGTTTGCTAAAAACAATAATAAGATTTGTACATTCTAGTGTATCTAGTATCTACTCTTTAGACCTCATTCCATTCCCTTGGGCCAATAGCTTGTATCTTGTTGTCACAATTTTGAACTCACCATTTTGAAACAGCGTGCTTAACTGGAAAATATTTCAAACTCCAATTGTAAGTTGTAACTGTTTAGGCGTATGTAGGAAGCAAACTTTACAGAACAAGCTGTGCTATTGCTTGCTTGGCGCCTTAAATGCATCCCAGGGAGAAACGGCAACTTGGGGAACTGTTCTGGGACCTCCTCCTTGTCTTTTTGGAGTAAATTCCAAAACAGATTTTTTTGGGAATCTTACTGCAAAATTCCAGAATTAGATTAATGAATTAAGGGCTCAACATTAATTAGGTAAGGCTCTTCTTAGACTAATAATTTACTGAGGAAAGGTTAAATTTGGCCTCAAAGACCCTGATTAGTCTTGACATCGGATATCTATAATGCCTAGAAGCAACCCAAAAGAATCGAAGGATTTTATCATGGTATCACTGTAGGTGCCCGTTCACCCAAGGCGATTTAGGATGGACTTTTAACATGTTCAACTTTGTGAGTTGAACACCTTTTTTCCCCATTTGCACATGTAAAGAGCCTAGAGTCAGTTTCCACATTCACAAGAGAAGTATTTTTTAAAATAAAAAATGGTTTTTAAATTTGAAATTATTATTTTAAGAATGATCTATTACTATATTTTTATAGTGAAATTATCCAGCTTGTTGCCTGAAATTATGATGGATTTCCACACCTCAGCTTCATATTTTCACAAAAAATTGTTTCGTTATTTTAAGGATTATTTAATGACAAAACTGACCCTCAGGTAGGTTATTCCTTTTGCAAGGGGTTTTTGATTCCGAGCATGGCATTTTTCATTTTGAGCAAAGTGTTTTTTATACTGAGCATGAGGTTTGGACATATGCAAGTCAGGCAAGTATAGACAAGCATGGAATCTGTGATCCTTGCAGACTATAATTCTATACTAATTGTATAAACATAAATACGATTCATATATTTTATATTTCACGGTCTACCCATTTTCTTGGGAACTTTGCAAGGGAACAAATGTAAATGGAAAAATTATGGCCACATGTAAAGATGGAAGTTTCCATGGAACCACGTGTTCACAATGAAAATGTGTATGTGTTGACATGGATATTTAGTGTGTGGATAAATTTGTATTGAATTCCATGTGCTCCCTTGCAAAGTTCTCAATGAAATGGGCAAACCATGAATTAAGAAAAATACTCAACTTGTATATATGTGTGCATGGTCAATATAGAATTATAGCTTGCACATGCCATTGACCCCATGCTCATATACCCAATGCCTGACTAGCTCATAGTCCAAACCTCATGCTTGGAATAAAAATCCCCGTTCTATAGATTATAAAAAACCCCATGCTCAGAATCAAAATTCTCGTGCTATGCCCCATTTTGAGAATCAAAAACCCTGTGTTAGGGAGTTTGCAATCATGGGCTCAAAGGGGAAAAATGAAAAAAGAAAAATCTACCCAATGCTGATGGAATCTACTGCAGACTAATAGAATATTCCCTGAGGAAGGGGTATAATAAAGATATAGCCCTATTGGTATTATTCCATACCCTCTCCCAGGCCACAGGCTTGCTAGGAGAGGCATAATCCAGTTACCCAAACAAAACCCCTGCCTGATCTCAAGTCATTAAATAAACGCTAAACCCTACAACCCACAAACCCAATACAGAAAGTGGCACAGGGCCACCTTGCTCACACTCAAAAGACGGATGATTTTGTTTTCCCTGACAATTTTTGCCTTGCAGATTTTTAAAAAAAAGTGGTAGGCAAGTAATGATTTTGTTAAGTCTTCAAGGTGAATGAGGTAGACCTAATGTTTGCCACCTTCAAGACTGCCTCTTGACCTATAGTCCACGTAACACTGCATTCTTTTCTAACGCACCCAATTACAGAAAGTCTGAGCAAGTCTTGTCCTCAGTAGGAACTGGTCATAGTAAAACTTAGCACTTGTCCAGCTGACTAGGACTGGCCAAGGAAATTATTAGTGTCCTCCACCAAGGACATGCTGACAAGGCAAGACAAAATCGTGTACACACAGGAGGGATTGTTGTTGCAGAGTGAATTGGATGGTGGGTGGCACTTATGATTGTAGTGGAGCCTTGGTTATATGAGAGAAGCACATTATCCTTCTTTCCGTATCACAAATGTGAAAATAAGGGTGAGAATTTGTTAGGTGTATGAACCTTGTATATATCTTTGGAACTTTGAATGGAGGATGGCCATACAACATGTGGAATTGGGATTTCAGTTTTGGGGAAGTCCTTATAGTGTAAGAGAATTTTGAAAGTTGAGCTTGGTTTACCTATATACTATAGGAAGATCTTCTATAAAACATTGATCATCCAACACATTGTTTAGTCTCTAACAATGCTACATTTAGTTCAATCTCAACTTCCAAAATCTTAAAGGTCTTGGTGAAGAACCAAATTCCATGACCTAATATTGCTTTTCACAATTTCAATCAAGCACACATTTTTTCCATTAAAAAACTTTCATTGAGGATCTTATTATTAAATCAACATATTAAAAAAAGATGTTTGATGCCAAGAATTACCCTTCCCCGTGGAAGATAAACTAATACACACATATTAGTTTATCAACATAGTTTGGCCAACATATGTCATGTTGAATTGACCCATAGTACCCAACCTCAGTTGAATAGGCTTCATGAATTGCCGTTAGTTTTAAGATTTGGAATTATTGCTTCTTGGAATAATTGGGCACATACCTTGCCTTTGTTACAAAAGAAAATGTGAGGGAAGGAAAGGAAAATGAACAAAGTTATATCACATTTGTTGATATTCTACTTACTTTTAGTAATATGATGTATGGTGAACAACAATAATGCTAAGTTTGGCAATTAAGTTTTGATAGTAACGTTTTGAAAATTATTTCCTATTTAAATGTTTATTATAGGTGATAGTTTGAATGATGAAATTTATAACAATTTGATTCCTTATTTTATGTAATTTAAGTGTGGCCTATTCGCTAATAGGATCCACATAGATTACAAGATGGCCCCAAGTCCTATTCACTTGCGAATTATCCATTTGGGCTATTGGTTTGATGCTTAGGGATGAGCACAATATATAAATAACTTCATTGCATTTTGGAAACTTATAAAACGAGAAGCTTTCCCAAGCTATAAGAAATTTTACAATTTCATTATTAGTTGTTTTTAAAGTGCATTTTAATTTAATTTATTCTTTTTTTGATGCACAACAATAGACTCGACCTAAATAAGCCATTGGGCACCCCCAAGTCAAATTCATTAGCAAAGGGCCCATCAAAGTGTTAGGATGCTAGGAAGAATCGCAAGCAACTAAAAAAACAAGCATTCAATGATTCAAGAGTCAAACAACATCGTGCACATGTTAAACTTGTGCAACAATATATTCAAAGAGATGTAATTAACAATGTATATCACCATAAAATGCATAAAGCAACCCATCTAACATCTTTAACCACATGATATTGTTTTTTCAAAATAACCTGCCTTTTCAAGCAATCATTTTTCCCAATAACATTTCTTTTGTCACAAAAATTCTCTCTTAGTTTATTTCCAACAACTAGTTTACAATTGACCCACGCATCAATAGGTCAATTTTTGTAAACCATGACAAGTTTGTCAAAATTCTCAACCCCAATTTACAACATTGTCACAAATTAGCGAGCATACATGCAACGAAGAAGATTCGTTCAATTTCAATCTATGAACCTAGGATGTTTAAAATGTGTTGTGCCAAAAACCACCACTTGAAACCTAAATTTATTAATCAACCACCAAATTAAAGGATCAAGGCCATTATCATTCTCCACATTGAACTTGCAAAACAAAGATAATTCGGCTTTCAGAAGGCCTTCGGTTGCCTCTTGTGTTGAAGTTGCTAACCCAAACAACCTAGTTGAAGTTGGAGGCAGCTTGGGTGATAGAAAAATTAAGCCTACAAGTTGATTTGAATTCAAGAATCCCACCGCAACTTTCAACAAGGGCATCACAACTAACTCATCATATTTTTGCACTAATATGGCCACTTGATCCTTGCCAATGTAATCCATATGCAAATTGTGCCTTTGAAGCGTGGATTTAACATCAAAACAACCATGTTGTGGGTTTTTTCTTGTTAGAAGGACTTTGTAAAACTTAGAAAAGGACCCAACACATTAATGACTTTGCAGCCATTCTACCATGCAAAATCTCAATCTCTTGATCAAATTCACCACATTGAAATGGAGGAACAACAATAGTTTGATGTTAATATTTTGTCCTCATTGTCCCCATGATTGCAAAAACAACAAATAATTCTTCTGATAGTAACTAGTATTTTCTACTCTAATTCATGAAACATTGACAATCAACTCGGTTTGGGGTTTCAATTATTGTCAAGCAATTGCCCATGTGAGACCACTAGGAGCCTTGGCTTGTGAAAATGAACTATGTTGAATGTAGCATATGTTGATAACATTCACATATTCTAAGGTTTCTTGGAATAAAATCGCCTTGGAAGCAAAATGAGTTTTCATGGAGGTCTTGAATTTTTTGTGCAACAAATTAGCTTCATGACAAGCCTTCTCTCTTCATGTTTGCCCTTCTCGAATTTCTTAGTCCAAGTAATTGTTTTTTGGAAAACAACTTGCACATCTTTCAAGTTGACTTCTTTCATGTTTGCACCCACCTTAACTTCATTTGTGGCATAATGACATGCCTTCGACATAACATGACCAAAGCAAAAGCCATCAAATGGCTAAAACAATTGTAAAGGTTCACATGACACAACAAAAGAGAATGCAATTATGAGGGAATTTAGATTGGCTCTTTCATCCTTGACATACATGATGACCTTACTTGTGAAGTTGAACTCAACCAATAAAACCTTCATTTTCTTTACAAGAGTTGCATTGGAAGTATCGAATGTTTCAAAAAGTTCAACAATTATGTGATAACGAACCCAATTCTAGTTAATGAAATTAATTACGAAGGCAAATGTGTCATACCTTGACCTTGACATCCATAGGTCAAACGTTGTTGTCATAGTTTCACACTTGTCAATGTCAGGAATCACATAAATTTCCATAGTTTTTTGTAATAGAGCAAGAAGATGCTCACAAACAAGTTGTTTACAAGAAGGAAATTGGACTTGACCACAAATACGCAACACCATTCCACTTGACCAAAGGGCTTTCCACAATAGACATGTAGCTATTAGGAATCATCAAAACGAGATCCTCAATGAACCCCATCTAAATTGGGTTAGATTTTTTATAAGACCTCACACGTCCAAAAAACATAATGATGGTTGTAGACATGATAGATGCCCTATTATTACATTTTTTTCTCTTATTACTATTTCTGCCTTTTAGACTAATTTTGTGCACCATCTACTTCACCAAATTTGGGCCTTATTCATTTGTAACATGTTTTTTCATGGCCATGATGCCATGCTTAGGATTGTAAGTTATGAAACCTTTTTGAGACTTGGTTGAACCCGAAGAACTTGCATATGAGTTTTTAGAAGAATGACACATCACACACCTCATGAATTGCACTCTTTGTACATTAATCTTGGTGTTGTTGTTGTTCAACACAAAGAAAGCTTGTGACTCTGTTACATGATGCCACAAAACCTAGAAATTTTGGTTGGCAGTGAGTTGTGTCAAATTGTTGCTTCCTAAGTGCTTCTTTCTTAGCTTGTCATTCTTCATCAACTACACCTTGAACCTGCAACAATTCCTCTAACAATATAGAATTTTCAGGTTCATTCACAACCAAATTATCAGGCTTTACAATGGTGAGCTCATATGCACAAAAGCCCAACAACTTGAAAGCATCCATATCCAGAGATGATTCAACAAACCACACATGTGAAGAACATAGAAAACACTGGGAAACACGATGAGCAATAAACATGTTGAAAGCATGAAAAGAATTAATAGAAGGAAAATGCAGAGTTAGTTAAAAAATCCCACCTCTTAATATACAACTCTTCTTCTTTGTGACGGCAAATGAAAGCATGTGAAGAATGGTTCCTACATGCATCAAATCTATTCCACCATCTCCAGAGGAAGCACTCATAAACATATATCTCTAACCTAACTGATACCAATTTCTTGATATTGGAGCTCCACACAAATGGCCGGGCCTTGGTATCACACAGGTTTTGCAAAGCCCTAAACCCACATGTTCGGTTAACCCTAATGTGTCACTTTCACCAAGAACTGACAACTGGGTTCTCAACCTTTTTTTTTTCTGGTAACTTGATGACCTACTGATAGGTTCCTCTTTACCCTAGTGCATACCCAGGTTTATACCCGGCGTTTTCCCGATTCTAGACCAACACTGGTTTGAACCCAAGACCTTTATCCAGGACCTTTTTGTAGTCCTAGGGTCCCAAAAGGGACTACTGGGGTCACAATTGAAGTTTTAAAACCATTGCTTGAGAGATCTCACCTTGACAAAAAAAAAAAAAAAAAAAACTATCTTCATTAATAGTAAGATGGTTTTGACTTTGTTGGCCTGGTAAAAACCCTAAACTCAAAATCCTAATTTTGGGAATGACCCAAAAAAGAAGAAGAAAAGGGAACAGACCCACAAACACCGAGCTAGCATTTACACATGGGGAGCTAGGACCTCACAAAGTTTTAGGTGCTACCACAACCACTTTACGGTAGGAGTGTAGAATAAAGCCTGAGGCTGAGGGCATTAACTGAATAAGGGTATACGTGAGGCAGAGCCAAGTGCCTGTTGGTTGCAGCGATCGGATCACAGATCACACAGATTGATGGACACATAAGCCCCATTTCAGTAATGCCCTGACCCAAGGGGCTTTATGCAGTACAAAGATGGCAGCCAGGTTTTCTTTTTTCTTTCTCCAGTAGCGGTCCCCATGTCAACAAAGTCTCTGTGAAGATGCTAAGGTTCATAAAACAAGAAAAGTTTCTTTTAGCGGAAAAAGAGTGAAGAACTTTTTTAAAAACCCTGTAAAGTCCAGTTAACAAAACCGAAGAAACTGGGTTTAGTTCATTACCTTTAATATTTTAGTTCATCTTTGTCGGCATTGCTTGGGTGGGTTAGTTAGTTACCTATAATATTTTATTTCATCTGTGTCGGCGTTGTCACCAAACTATAATCCATCCCCCCTCCCCATAGCTCCCATCCGTCCAAGGCCCTGCCCCTGTAGAAGGCATTATTGTCCTTTACAAAAAGAAGACTTGTAGTCCACTAGAAGAAAAAATAATTAAGTACATTCTATTTGCTTTGTCAACTTGAACAGAATATTTCTGCCACAGAGTCCAAGAATTATCTCCCCTCCGGAGAGACCCCACCCCACCCCACCCCCAAGTCCTCCCCGCCCCAAGTCGTCCACCACAATGGGGCCTGGGTGTTCTACTTGCGACAGAAAAAAACCAAGTGCAATTTGCCACCACTGGACGGGGATTCTATGCCCACCGATTCAGCCAAGTCACAAACCCATCCATTGCCAACTGTGTTCATCATCTATTTTGGCGTATGCAGCAGGAATTGAATTGTGGGGGACATACCTTGGGAAGGTACAACAAAAGGAGCTGACTCGGAAGTCCAAGTTGGATACTTAGAGAGCCAACTCTGAAGTCCAAGTCGGGTACTTAGAGAGCCAACTCTGAAGTCCAAGTTGGATACTTAGAGAGCCAACTTGGACTGAATTCCTTGAACAAAGTGTCATTGAAATGGTATCAAGAAATCTCAAGAAATGACGGACATGTCTACAATGAAAGAAAGTGGACCACTTTCTTCATAAATGATGGACATGTCCAAATGGCCGAATAATTGAGCAGACCCACATGTTTGGACAGAAGTCATCCTGCATGCGGCTGGTGTTGGTTGATTCGGATGACCAAGTCAACAACTTGTGATTCTTGCTTCTGTTTCTTCTTTTCTTCAAATTTTCCCCCAATTTTCTCCCATTTGATTTGATTTTTTTTTTTGTTTTTTTTTCTAATTGACCATTTTGGTGGCCATTGAAAAGCTGGTCAGGCAGTACCACTGGGCAGTTGTATTGTACTTTTATTACGACTGCCCAGATTGAGCCAAAGAGATCTCTCCAGCCAGACCTGGAAAAAAGTGAGGATGGGCTGACATTTGGAACAATATATGGCAATTATGAAAATTGTCAAAGTTTGTCTCCAATGGATTATTGTTGTTGCACCATTAGGTCATAATCTTGCTCAAAGCTCCTCTCAATTTCCTTCATTGTCACATCATCTTGCTCCGAATAGTCAATTTCCCCTACTAGAACCCACAACACTTCATCATGCATAACAAGAAGCATAGGGGTGATTTTCCCTATAAAACTTATAACATGTTGTTTCTCTTCATCACGTGCATTGTGAATTAGAACCACCATCAATGGATAATACATCGAATTCCTAGTAACCACAATCATTTTGGCCTCCATAACCTCATGTCAAATTGCAAGCTTTGAATTCTCACCAAAACATATCTAAGCATCAGGTCATCCAAACGGTGGCCTAGAGGTTGAATTTTGTTGAAACTTTGTTTAAAGCTTGCTAGGAAAAGACTTAGAAATAAGTGAAACATGCCCATAAATGCTTTGGTGAGCTTTAGATAAGAGTTCCAAACCTTTGTTAGATCCAGTATGGATTGTATTTACTTAGGTTTGTTGATGTATAGTTAGAACTTACTTCTTCTTAGAAGAACAAGTTTGTATACAACCACATATAATTTAATCCTTAGATGAGTGGTATGGGAATCATTTTGGGAGGTTTGTTTTGGGGGTTAAATAGGGCATTTGGGCTCACATTTCAATTTGAGTTCCACATTGCAATTAAATGGGGATAGTTAGCAAAAACTATTTAAGGACCCATTTTTCTTCCTATGTGAGCCCAAACATGTGAGTAAATGTTGATTTTTTCCAATAACAAGTGTTTTCTAAAATCTCACACATAACTTTGTGCATAATGCCCAAACTCAGCATCCACGATTAGATTTCATGACTAAATGAATTGATTTTAGTCATGTACCTATTCATGTTTGTCATTTACTTGTGCACAAATAACAACCCCTAGCCATCGTTCCAACCGCATGATGAAGGTAGCTTGAGGATTTATCAAATTGACCTTCTTTGATCAAAATAAATAAAATGAAACAATGAAAGTCCAACTTAAGCAAATTAGTAAAAATGATTAGAGACTCAAGTGTAGTAAAAAATATAAAGAGAGACCGACTAAAAGATGTGTCATATTGAACCTGTTTGACCAATTTATATCTCAAAGGAAAAACTAAGTGACATTTTAATACACGACAATATTACATTATTACATTACAATAATTAAATGTATTATGTTGGAATTTTTGAAATAATATATTAAATTGATGTAAAGTATTTGCATTTTGAAACTAAAGACATTGCAAAGTTATTTGTAATTATGAAATTACAATTGCAATTGTGAAATCTGAACCTAGTACTTTGAATTTGTAGAGAATTTATAATATTTATAGTGAGTTTTTGTAATGTGGTTAGTAATTTCAGTCAAACATGTTAATATTAACAAGTTTGCATTTACATAATTTCCAAAGTCATGCTTCAGAAATAAGCATTTCTTTTTTTCAATTCAATGATAACGTAAACTCAAAAGTTTTTTCCTCAAATCAAAACCTAAAATTCAATTTAATGGGTTTTCAATTTGAAATCCTCAACAATGATATTAGTCTTTAGCACAACTTACCGTGATTATTATGACTTTTTAAAACACAATGCAACTCTATTATGATTTACAATTTTTGACTACTATTAAAATGATATATGAATTTTGACTATGATGGTATCAAAGAGTTCTCGTGCAATAATATAACATGTGCTAAATGGATGACGATAATTTACTATCATTAAGTTAAGTTAGGTTAGCTATCATTTTTTGCCCAAAAGGAAGAGAGAGGTGAAGACCTTGTCAAGATTTTGTAGTGTAGTTGTAGGGCACCCTATTATTGCATGTAATTTTTCCTCCACAAAGAACGGGCCAAAAACGTAATAATGATTTTTCTTTTTTCCTCATGATATCCTACTTGCTGGATATCTATCACAGGATTTTTTTTTAAAATTAAAAAAGAAATCAAGGAGGTCTTTAGTCTTCTTTACCTACCACAAAGTTATGGCATCAAATCAATTCCAATCCATCAGCAATACCAGCAAAAAGAAATTATAGCAAATCCCTTCCAACCACCCCAGGTTTTACCAATTGGCATTTTGCAGCTGAGGCTGAGGCTGAGGCTGCCCATCCTGGCGTGGGGCAGGGGTATGAAATTAGGATGTGCATTAGGACCTGATTTTAGACACCTCAACAAACCATGAGGTGTTTAAAATCCAGGATCCCAAAATTAGGAGACCTGAATTAGGATCTCGTGCTACAAAGTCCTTCTCCATTGAAGACTTTGCACACACGCATGCAATTGCAAGCGCCGCTGCTGCACTCGCTCTCTCTCGCACTGCAAAGCTCTCACCCCTTTCCGCTTCTTTTGTCGCAGCAGATACAGTCCTTCTGTTAACTTACTTGTTTCGGATCAAACCCATCAGACCCATTTTTTGCGAAACCCATTTTTTGCGAAACCTTCTTGCTTCCTGTTTTCTTTTTTGGACTTTGCTTTTGGTTTTTGAACTTCTCTTTGACGAGCTGCTTCTTCTTCTTGAGCTTCTGTTTGGATATAGTGATAAGCAGTGATCATCTTGGTAGTGTATAGAGAGGAATAGAGAATTCATTCTCTGAAGCTCAAGTTTCTGTTGCTTACAAAGGACCTTTTTTTTTTGCCTTCTCTTATCTTTATTTTTGTTTTGTTTGGAGAACAAGTCTCTGTAAGTGAATCTCTTGAAAGCCTCCGGAAGTTCTCTCGATAGTCAGTCTCTGTAATCTGTTGATCTTTAGCGAATCTGAGTTCGTGACTTCTTCTGTCTTCAGCTCCTTCAGGAAGAAGCATTTTTAGTTGAGGATTGGCATTGGATTTTACTGCTGCGTTCTAGAGAGAATTCCCTCCTCCGCCTTGTTTACTTTTTGAGAGAATGCTCACTGGAAAATGTAATTGCTCTCTTGGAAGTTGAAGTCTTGGGTACAATCGGTGCGCTCAGGCTTCATTCTCTGGTGAGTGGAGTTGGGTTTCTTTCTGAGCTCTAGAAAAGCTTGGGTTATCTTTTGGTTTTGGCGGAAGAAGCGGCGAACTTGGGAATTGCGGGTAGGCAACTGGTTGTTGGAAGGAAGCAAGCTGGGATGACGCATCAGGCGGCTTCCTCTTTGTTGTCGTCGCTCGGTTCCGTTTTGCCGCATTTCTCGATGCATCGTGCCAGTAGTTTGTCGATGAAGCGACATCCGGCGTTACAGGAGTTCGAGAGCAGGCTATCGGAGAAGCTAGAAGCTTTGAAAGTGGCAGGAGAGGAGCTAGGGTTTCTGAGCATCGACTGGTTTCTTCAGTCCATGACGGTGGTGCTCGCCACCCATTCGAACGTGGAGGCTCTAATCCCAGACCTGCCAATGTCGGAGCTGCGAGACGACAAATGGGTGGACGAATGCCTGGACGACAGTGCCAAGCTCCTCGATGTCTGCAACGTGTTGAAGGAAGGGATCTCGGATGTAGAGCACTACCAAACCCTGGTGCAAGTTGCTCTTTTGAATCTTGATCACAACAATGAAAGCAACTTCAGCGAGGCCAAATTCCACCGCGCCAGAAATGCATTGCAGGATTGCAAAGAAGCCATCAAGAAAAAGGATACAGAGTACAGACAAGGACAACCCAAGTCCAAGCTCGAGAACTGCAGCTCCATGCTGCGCACCATGGGAGAGAAGCTGGTAAACCCTAAGGGTGTGAATGCTGCCAAGGGGAATGGGTTCCTGAATGCCATCTATGGTGCCAAGGTCACCACCATCTTCCTTTGTGGTTTGCTGGTCGTTGCTCTGGCTTGCAAGCCAAAGAGACCACTCGTGAGCTTGAGCGTGACAAGCCAGTACCTCTGGTCATCTTCTCTCCTCAGCTTGCAACATAGAGTGAAGGAGGAGACTGACAGGCGCAAGAATGGAGGATCCATTGCACTTCTCTGTGAGCTTGACAACGTGGATTCCTCTGTCAGAAAATTGCACGAGCTTCTCAGTGGGAACTCAGCCTTGACAACAGAGAAGAAATCATACCCCAGCAGCTTCCAATCTGTGGAGATGCGGGAACTGGTTGAAGATTTGAGGAAAAACTTGAGGCATCTTGGCAGTGCATTGGGTCCTCTGGAACAGAGTGTGAATGAATTGTTCAGGATACTCATCCACACCCGCCTTGCCTTGCTTGACACTCTAAGCAACTCCAAGTGATGCTGATAATGATGATGATGAGCAAATTCTCCTTAGTTTGCTGCAGACGATGATGATGTCACAGGAACAATGTCCGAAGAAGGTGTGATTCATTGCTCAACACCGCCACACTCTGTTACGAGAAAGTCTTTTCTGTTGCAAGAATGGACATTCTTCTCTGCTGCTACAACACAACAACCCATGGCAAGACCACAGACTTGCTCTTTTACAAAAACTTCCCTGCAACAAGAATTGAATTCTGCTCAGCTGCTACAACACATGCAATCCGTGGCAACACTGCTCCAGTTCTCCCTCCCCCCTTTGAACAACATCTTTGCACAATTTGTCTGTGTAAACCAAGCTTAGGAATTCATGTACATATAGATCCAAGCACATACGGAGATCCTACATCAATTACGGAGATCATACATCGCATTGTTGATATACGGAATCATGCACACATTGCATTGTTCATCTATGGAATCATATGTACATTGTGGTGTTGATATATGGAATCATACATCAATTTCATGACTCCCTTTAAAGCAGAATACATAACACAGTTTTGTTAGTGCTAGTTTTTTTGCATTTGGTGAAGAAGGAATATTGTTGAAGGTGATATGTGTAAGATAGATGGTTCTTTGATCATCAGCCTTGATGGTGTTGGATCAAGGATTTTTTTGGGCACTTGGGCTCAGCAATGCTTCTGATTCATTGTAATTCAGTCGTGCTGGACCAATGCAAATTTGCAAAAATTTCTGGTATCCACATCTTGCATTCAAAGGTGCTGCTGAATAATTCAAGTTTCTGTTTGTGGATTTTTGAGCTCTTGTCATTGGTTTTTGAGATGGTGGGGGAATTTGCAGGATAGTAAGTATTGCAGTTCAATGAATTTTTTTTTTCATCTCTTTGCTGCTTGTCAGCATTGTCATGATGATGATGCAAGTCTAAAGGTTGTCTTGAAGCATTTAAAGTCCTTTGAAAGTAGGAACACAGATCTCCAGGTTTTTTTGTGAAGTGCCCTTCAACAATGATCACCTGTGAAGCAGGATTCAACCAGTTCAGTTCCATCTTGATAATTGAAGGAAAAACAGAGATGCAAACACATCAAGCAAGAAGAGTGAACAAAAGATATGAAGGGAAAGACAGGAAATCATGGCATCAAAAAATTTGATGTCTATCTGGTACCTCCTCCCCTATGAGCAGACTCCTACATACTTGGGATTTGGAGCAGCTGCATTTTACACCTCAGTTTGGATCCCACCTGAACAGAACCATAAACCACCATATGGGTAGTGGTGACTTGATGCAAACCAGTCTAGAATTTGTTCCTGAAATGAGAGTAGTAAACTCTAATGTGCACTGATGCTATTGGTAGTTCCACAAATGTGCATTGCTAAAATTTGGGAGCATCAAATGAGCACTACTGGTAAACAAATTGTCTTAGAGCACTATCTTGGACAAGCTAAAATCTTACAAAACTGTGCTGTGCCATAGCTGCCTGTCTATAGACCAAGCACGCAGTTTGGTTAGAGACAGTAAAAATATGTGAAAAATGTAATATGGTGGAACTAATAAAATGATTGCCAATTTTTTTATATTTGATGGTATGGATACATAAAGGAAATGCATATAGAGAATGGAAAGAGATATTCACATGTACAGATTAAGAAGCTTAGGAAAGCAAAAAGACCATCTGAAATAAGAGTCATGTGCAACTTGTCACAACCACCATTGCATGTAAGCTAATTCCATATGGGAAAAAGCACATTTCACATATGATCAGCATTGAAAAAAAAATAACAACCTCCTTTACAATGATTTGTGAGCCTGACTTGGATCTCATTGCTGAAAGCAAAGAATGTTTGGGCAATGTGGAAGGATGAGGAGGAGGTCATGCGAGGCATGATCCTAATGTTTCCTACACTCCCTTCATTGACAAATAGTTTCTTCATTCTTTGTTGAACAAGCCCATTCTAATTCAGAGATTACACAAATTCTTCTTCTTGCTCCCCCATCCATTATACATGAGAAGATGGAGTGACATTCATTCATCTCATCACCTATGCACTCTATGTAGTCATTGCCATTAGGAGGTCTTTTGTCTACTAAGTTCTTCCTAATACACAAATTTTCACAAGTGCAGCCATGTATGTAGTGGGTTTGTTGATGAGTTGAACTTCTGTTGCAAAGCTGCATAGTTTTACCATCTACAATGCACTTGATGGGTATTTCAAGTTTTTGAACTCCACACCACTTGCAAGCTGGTGGTCATGCTGACCCGCAGAGGGCTACTTAAATTAATAACTGGATGCACATTCTTCATACCATAAAATGGGTTCAAAGTCTCAAGAGGACATTTTTGTGTTTGGGAATAGTTTTTAAGGGTTTTTTATGTATGAGTGTGTGATGGTGCAGGTTGGGAGCAACAACAATAGAGAGGAAATTTGATATGGTGTTGGAAAGCTCAAGCTCATAATTTTCTTTGATTTTGTGTTTTACAAACAGAGCCAGCTTCAACCTTTTTACTCTAAAATTTGCACGAAAGAAGGCTTTAGAAAAAATATATATATACACATAATAACATGACCTGCAAAAAAACCCAAAACAAAAACTTGTAAGGACAAATGATGCAAAGAAAACTGCTAGGTTTCCTCTTGGGATATCATGTTATTTGTCATTCCCTTGTAGAGAATGTGTTCAAATTCTGTCAAATTCAGATTGGAATTCCACTGCAAGGTGCAACCCAGAAAAAATCAGAGTGTTGTGCAGAATAGAAGTCAGGAATGCAAATAGAAACATGCTCCAACATGAATGAAGTTTGGAAAGATGTTCAAAACACTAGGATTTTAATACTTTGGATGACTTGTTTGTTTAGTACTCGATCATTATGGCTGGGTTGGCTATTGCGTATGAATCTATGGAGGACATCTAGTGGTCATGCAAAGTCACAATGAGTTTTAGAATGGGCATGAACCTTAAGCTTACACTTTATTCACACAGGTGACAGGATACATGAAAATTGCAAGGAATGACTTTATTGGCCATGCATGCATCAAGCTTTCATGTGCAAAAAGATCGGCTAAGCATTAATGATTTGTTCAAATCCCTTTTAATGTCCTCTAAAATGCCCCATTTTGAGTTTGAATAGCACATGAACATAGTGTTGAATTGTTAGGTATGGAAATATTATCCAATCAAAAGTGTTTTGAAGTTGGACTAAATTGCCTCCAATAAATAATGTTGTGAAAGGAGAACTCAAGGGACAATCGGAGACATTGTAAAAAGGCTAATATCATCTCTAAAAGGTCATTGTCAATTTCAATGCCCAAGAGGAAGAATTCACAAATTCCATATGGAAGAGGAAAATTTTGAACAATCCTAATTTTGTCATATGCTAGTAGGTTGGTGCCCAACACTATCAACCTTGTCAAAGTCACCCAAAGAAGCAGCTCCTCATGCAACAACTCTGCAATTTTTATGGCAGATTCAATCTTCAAACTAAAAACTTTTCAATACTGGATCTAGAATTTCTCATGTAGATGCAGGCACTTCTATGGGATATGCCCATTCGTCATATGCACACATTGTATTCCAGATGTCACTTGGCACATTGGATCAAGTTTGAGCCCAAAGCCTACACCAATTCTTAGTTCCTTCTCTATGGGCAGAGCTAATAATACATGTACACAAGCAAGATTAAATCTCACCCACAACATGAGAATCCATGGTGATAATGACAGACCTTTAAACCTTAAAGCCTAAATGCTAAAGAGATTGAAAGCCCCAAATTTATTTCTATCTTGGTAATGAGGTGAATCATATCAACATACCAATTTCTACCTAAGGCATCATGTCCAAACCTGAGAAGTCTTTATATAATATATTTTGTGCAAGAAAAAAAAAGTGCTGCCATCTAAAGAATTTGTCATGTAGACCAAGAAGGTGGCTATTCCCCATGATTGTTCATATCACATGCATTGTCAACTTTGCTACCATTGTACCAAATAATGATCCACTTGACCATCTAGATGTCATAGGTGGCATGGTGCACAATTAAACACATATTCTTTCCATATTTGACCATTTTAACTTTCAAGAACAAAACTCCAAAATGGTAATTTATGTCCTTAACACACAAACTCACACTTTGTTCAAAATTAATGTAATTGGTGTTGTTTGCAATAAACACACAAAGTTTCAAAGTTTGGGTGGATATCCACCTCCACAAAGGATGACATATGATGTGATTTAGTGTTGTGTGATGGTTAGATTCCACATCACCATAGTGATGAGTCCATTAAACAAGGCAAAATGTTGTTCAAAAGACAAATGCCAAATGTTGGGGTCATCAAGCTTAACCATTATGATCACATTCTTGTTCTAGATATTGAGAATTGATGTTCGCATCCAAAAAGTAGAAATGAAGAAAAGAGCAATACAAGGGACATTTAGTTGTTAAATTAGTGTGCCATCACTAATGAAGGCAATTATATATCTTAAGCACCTATGTGGCTTACGTGTAACCCATATTTATGTGAATTTTTCTCATTATTTTACCATTCTTCAAGCCAAGTCATTATATTATGCATGATCATGAAAAGTGGTTCAATGATTTTCACATAATTTTAGAGAGCTTCAAAAAGAAAGTGCCTTGATCTATGAAAACCTATACACTTAACATCTTATCCACAAATGAATAAGCTACCATTTCGCTCCTTTTATCTTTGAATGGAACAAATAACAAAACATGTTTTGTTTAACATGCGGGCCTTGCATGTTGAAATAAATGCACACCATGGAAAAAATTAGAGAATTCAAGACAATACAAAATGAGGACATGATTTGATAGGTTGAATGTAAAATATGTAGGTTTACAATATGTCCAATAAACATGTGTTGATTTAAAATAACATTGTTCTATTGGTGCATTTGTCCATACATGGTCAATTTGTGTGTTAAAAACAAATGTAATTTTGGTAAATGTGATATTGAAATGATATTTTTCATATGTCTTGTAATGCACTACTACATATTGTGCCTTTTTGCGAAGGGCCAAACAAAAAATCTGAAAGGTTTGCGAAGGAAAAACAAAAAAGCTGAAGGGTTTGCGAAGGAAAAACAAAAAAGCTGAAGGGTTTGCGAAGGAAAAACAAAAAAGCTGAAGGGTTTGCGAAGGAAAAACAAAAAAGCTGAAGGGTTTGCGAAGCAAAAAAAATCTGCCAAATTTGTAATGCGATACGCATTGCAACTTGTGGTGCACCATTCATCGCAAATTGATAATGAACCTTTGATCATCGCAACGTTTTTGCGAGATACACAACAAACAAAACTTTGCGACCCGCTCAATCTCTGTCCACCATAGCGATATTCCGCACTTCGCAACGTTTAATCATACTCAAAACATCGCAACTTTTACAATACACAGAGTATCGCTACAAACTTTGAGACTCACAAGACAAGGCAACTTGTGTTATTCGACGCCTCTCATTTTGCATTTGAATATGTATCGCAAACCTCACCACAGATTTTCGCAAAAGTTTCCTTTGGTGGGCGTATCGCAAGTTGCAATGTGCGTTAGCTCGCAAAGTAGTGAAAGGGTTACTGGAGAAGGAAGTTTCGCAAAAGGGTTTCGCAATGTCATCTAATTCCCAAAACGCCATAAAAAAATAAAAAATCTTTTAGACCAAATGGAAGCTATAAATCCACTTAACCATTATTATAATCTATATTACCTTGGTAGACTGAGTGAAAATATCAATAAAATACACATAGCAGTGTTCCTATTCTTGAAAATAAAATTACACAATGGAGCAAAATAGGCAGAAAATGATACAATGAACATTGTGCAGTAATATAGAACCACAAGCCTCAATGGCAATTTGCATAAAATTAATGAGTAGTACATTATATGTGGTCATCATCCACCTCAGAGGTTATAAACACAACCTCTAGTTTCTCACCTAGAATAGAACGGGACCGTGGCACATATGTGACAACAAGTGACCACTCCTCTGGGTTTGGGGGATAAGGAAGATAAAAACATTGTTCTATATGACTGGGAAAAGTAAATGGCTCTGAAGTTTGCCAATGAGATGGCTGATAACTGGTGGCAGATGTCTTTAACCGTGTGTGTCCGCACTCATCCTGAACTACAGTGCAATTTGCACCAGCAAGGTTCACTTTAAACCACTTACACTTAAACACATACTCTTCAAACTTTGAATGTGCATCATAAGATACCACCAAGATCTCTTCCAGCTTTCCATAATGTGGCACAATATCTCGAACAATATTCCTGTCATGCCGACTACTTCTAGAGTCCTGAATGAATTGCCCTTGAACTCCACAGTCAAAGGTGCGGCCCCTCTTTTCATCCAAACTGGAAATCCTAAAATTAATATTATGTTAAGCATTGTGAGTCTTAAACTTATATGATAATAGAAACTTCATGCCCATAAAAATCATCCTAGAACATTCTAAAAAACTTGTCAGGAATATGAAGATGAGTTAATATGCCTAATGAAATAGAAAAAATAAATACCTGAAATGTCTTCCTTGTGTCCACATTGCTGAACGTGTTGTCACAACTCTCAGTGGTCCATGAACCATGGTGCGAACATCATCTGTGATCTCTGGAAAACATGCTATACTTTCTCCTTGTGCCAACAATTGATCCACTTCAACCAACTTCTCTTTCATGTACTTATGAAACGTAGGAAAAATCCTTGATCTCCCACTCATACTTTTGGCATTCTCATAGAAGTTCCTCCACTCTTCCATGACATTACTATTATTCAACATGAATGTGGTCAGCTGAATTAACTTTGTAGGTAATAACATACATGTTTTGATGGCACCAGTCAAACGGTCTTCCTCCTCTTCTTTTTCCTCCATCCAGACATGAGGACATGATGGATCTATAGTGGCCAAGATGTTGGTGCAATAAAACATGCTCTCTGCTGCCAAGTGTCCTGCTGCCATGCTTCCCTCCACTCGTGCATGGTTACGGACATAACCCTTTAATACTGCCATATATCTTTCAAGCCAATACATCCACCGACAATCACAGGACCAGCAATGGCTATCTCATCCACAAGGTGAACTAGTAAATGCACTTGACAATCAAATAATGATGGAGGGAAAGCCTTTTCCAACTTGCATACCACCTCTGCTGCTATTACCCTCATTCTTGGAATCTCCTCTACAAATAACTCCTTTGAGCATACCCATCTCAACAGATTTCCCAATGACCAAAGAGCATCTTGTACTTCTGCACTAGCTAAACCTATTATTGCCACAGGCAATATGTGTTGCAGTAAACGATGATAGTCATGTGTCTTGAGATACCTTGGCCACTTGTGGTCATCGTCCCTACCAAAAGCTTTTTGAAAATTAGCTCCATAACCTGCAACAAGGTACCATAAAATTATACAAAAGTATTATAGACATCCAACAGATAACATTCTATACTTCAAACTCTTTTTCCAGTATAAGGCATACATATTTAAATATAAATAAAAGTAATAAAGTATTTCTAAATTCAACCCTTGCCATCAAAGTTCAAACCTGTAGGGAATCGCATCTCTCCTATGCGATTTCGAAAGTCTCTTCTTTCCTGTGTAGTAAGTGTCCATGGAGCTGATGGTCGCTGCTCAATACCTGTGTTAGGATCAACAGTAATCCACACATCGGGATGCCTCTCAAAATCCTCACAGGCCTCCTTAAAGTTACTGTCCTTCTCTCCATAGAGTTGTTTTATAATAGCTTTTCCCACATTTCCCTCAATGTGCATGGGGTCCAAGAGATGACGTATTTTCAGCTCACCCCAGTAAGGCAAGATGTTGAGTATACCCCACCTTGTCAATCCACTACCCTCAAACACCATAGAATCATTTAGGTCAATAACTTTATTGGCCACATCCCTCCAATATGCAAAAGTGGTAGCTTCTGGAATATCACGCTCATCACCATAAGGCATGTCAAAAGATGAAAATAAAAGTGGGTCTAATCTCATATCATGTCCTAGTGGAAGAAACTTTGTATGGCCAAGGTAAACAATTTTGCGAAGATGGCTTGAGTATTTAGCCATGTTTTCGAAACTTGGGCCACATGTAGAGCAAGCCTTGTAGCCTTGAGTTTGCAACCCACTTATAAAACCAAACCCTGATTGTAGAAGAACGGAATATTAGAACAACAAATAATCACAAAACAAAATAATAAAGAAATATATATAGGCATGTGCATGATTTCTTACCAGGATAATCATGCATTGTCCACATGCAGATTGCCCTCAACTTGAATACACGTGGTATTCCTCCAGTGGTCTTCCTCCCATCATATGCCCATACTCCATCCCACAATGTTTTGAGTTCATCGACCACTAGTGCTAAATAGGTGTCTAGGTTTTTCACCTTACTTAGCCCTGGGATAATAAGATAAAGCAGCAAAAATCCTTTTTTCATAGACAACCATGGAGGAAGGTTGTAATTCATGATAACAACTGGCCAAACAGAGGTAGGTCGTCCCTTTCCTCTAAATGAATGTGGACTAACACCATCTGATGCTAACCCCAACCTCACATGCCTAGGGTCACGCTCAAACTCTGGCCATGTTGACTCCACATGCTTGTGAGCAGGAGAGTCAATCGGTAACCTCATAACACCAGGCTCTGATCGATGTTTCTTATGCCAAACCATTAACTCAGCCAAGTCTGTACACCGATATATGTGCAACAAGCGAGGAATAATGGGAAACCACCTTATTGATTTCTTGGGCACCTTCTTTGTAAGCATGTGAGGATCATATCGAGCCTCTTCACATGTATTGCACTCCGTTAAATGGGCATTGTTCCCATGAAATAACATGCAGTCATTAACACATGCATGGACAATTTGATACTCCATGCCTATGGAGGATAAAAATTTTTTAGCCTCCTTCCAAGATCCTGGCAAAACATTTTCCTTAGGTAGCAAGAGGCTATGACAAAACTGGAAAATGTCTGACAACATAGTATTGCTTGCCTTGTGTTTTGCTTGGATGTTTAACAACCCCAGTATGGCTGTTAAACGGCTTAACCTTGCACCTTGAAAAATAGGTGTTTGAGCATGTGCCTTCGCCTCTTGCCACTGTCGTTGTCCCTGGGCAGTATGTTGATGATGTGGATCATCTACATTGGCTCCTTCATCATGTGGGTTGCCAGACATATCATCAACTATGTCAAGTCCAAACCAGTCAACCATGAAGTCATCCATCACTTGTTCTTGGTTTGCAGGCAGTGGTGCTTCCTGAACTGGTTGAGAGACACCTTCATCATGAGCAGACAAGTCATTTGATGAAGAATGAGTTGATGAAGAGTTTGATTTGTGTGGCATGCCCATTTCCCGATATGTTGCTCTCAACCTCCGTGGCAGCATGTCTTCAGAAGGTCGAATATTCTATGCAATACCAAATCCAGAAGATTTTAACTATATACCAAGCATAGTTGCATATTACATTATAAATAAAAAATGCCAAAATGCATGTATATAGATATGGTATGTTATGTCTTAATCAAAGTACATAGTTCAGAAATGGTGGATGTCGCAACCCTAACTTTGGGCTTGCAACCAAGGCAAGGGGTTGCAAGGTTGCGGGAGTCAAGAGGAAAGAAGCCCGGGAGCAAGGGCAAAGGCATTAGAAGGGTGCGGGCCAAGAGGAGGAAGCCCGGGAGTCATCACATACTCCCGAGAGTCTAAGGAAGTGCGAGGGAGTGTGAAGGAGTGAACACTCACACTCCCAAGGCAACTCCCATTTTGGGAGAGGGAGTCCCGATGGACTCCCGAAACTTTAGAGTGTGAGTTGAAGGGTCGAATCTCAATGGATTGTTGCGCTCTTGGTACTGTTGGAAAGATCTTGAAACGTAGATGTCTAAAATGGGCTCACATTGCTCATTTGGACATCTCAAACACAAGTTATGGGCAAAAGAAGGGCCGGGAGTCAAACTGGCAGTTTGACTCCCGACCACTAAAAGTCTGGAATCGAGGTCTTCCCGAGATTCGATTTGAGAGTGCGACACGGCGTTGGAAAGCTCTCGACGAGGGCTACAACTTTGCTTCAGACCGCGTTGCGATCGGACTCTGCAGTCGGGAGATATCGGCGTCCAAAGTCCCGGGACTCCAACCCTGGACGATTTCGGGACTCCCACGCGGGAGTCCCGGGAAAAATAGCCATTTGGATGCCACCTCCGTGGAGAGCTGCAGAGTATACTATAAGGGGGAAGGTGGTGGCTTCCCCCAAGTCCGGGCCGTGGTGAGTCTTGTGTGTCCGTGTTGCCCGTGGCTCGTCCTAGCACCAAAAGTGCTCCAACTATGCACTAACCACTTTGTGTGAGTTTTGTGCAGGCCCGTGTGAGTGAGTAAAGCTTGTCACATCTTCCTAGTCCCATCCCGGAGCTCCAACACGCCCCTCTACCCCTCCAAGTGTTGTGAGCTAGGGAGCGGCTCCAAGTTCCAACTCCTTCCGCATTGCCGCATACTTGGACCCTCAAGTGGGTCTACAAGGAACTTGGGAGCGCGTCAGTGGAATCCTAATTCCACTCATAGTGTGTAAACAACTCATCTCCTGATCTAATCGTCCTAGTACCTAACACCAGGCAATGGTCTTCATGATAAGTCTGGCCATATGGTGCTGGAAGAGGTCCCTCAACAAAAACCCACTCACAATTAGCCCTACGCTTAGGCTAAGTCCCCACCGTACTATTGATGAAACCAGCAATGTTTCCAGAACGTATGGGGTCTCCATCTATCACCCTCACATCACTATGCCTCCTAATGCTACCTGTGAGCCATGGATTATAGCTCAACAATTAGTTAAGCTTTAGTTCCTTAAATTTCCTTAGTACTAATGATTTGAATGCTTATAAACCTTCAAGTAGTGATTATTAAAAAGTTGAATTAGTTTTTTGTGATATTTCTAGGCATAGAGTAATTCTTTATTTCAGTGGATGTAACGCTTAATTAATATAGGACCTAGTAAACCTTTTAAAGTACATTATCCTTTTTAATTTGTAGAGAAGGGGAAGGGGATGTAGAATTAGATGCGATTTATTGATATATAGGGAATACAAGCCATAATTAACAATATTTCGCATGACAAGGTTGAGTTAGTATGTAGAATGATCTTCAAGCACTAATGATGTACTTGTAGGATTTTTAGGATGTAGTCCTAATACATCTTTATTTAATTCACTTCTACTAGACTTTGAAATAGAATCAAAATCAAACTTAAGTAGCAACAGTTCCACCTGAGTAGCCTCAAGTGAATTATAACTGAAGAACTAACTAAAAGGATAGATCATAGTTGTAGAAATTCTAGGATGCGACGAATGGTGCGAGCGAGGTACTCAGCTCGATGCTCCAGGGGAAGTGGGTTGATCGGGCCTCGTAGCCAACGATAATGGCCGTCACCGGGAACCCACGTTCGACAATGGAGACGGACATCATCATCTTCGCACTAGCACTCTTCAAACCTCTCTGGCGCGGCTCCACGAGCAGGAACAAACTCTAGGTAAATTGCTAAGGCGTGTGGGTTAGGAGATAGTCGACGATCCCATACTGAACGAGCAATTTGAGTGCGCACCACTCTCCTGGGCGGTTCTTCTTTGCGTGGCCGTTGAGAAACATCCAAGTCGAGCGGTACTTCTTCAAGCTCTTCTTGTTGTACGGGTGCGACCGGAGGATTTGAAGGCGTAACGACATCATCCGCCATGATTCGTGCTCACCTGCATCAACAAAACCAAGACGGTACGAGAAACAATGCGATACTGGCGTTTAGAAGGGGTCAAGGCCTTTTTATTTAACAAATTAGGGTAGGCGTAAGGTGTGACGGTAGAACCTCATGAAAACTCGAACACCTTAGATCCAGTGGATTCGTCAAACCCTAAATTCAACGGTGGATCTAGAAGTATGTGAGAGTTTTTGTGATGCAAATTGTAATTCCAATTTACTATGTACTACATAGTTAATTAGTGCATAGTAAAGTAAATAGGTAGGGAATATCAAAGGAGTAAATGGTACATGGAAATGTTACTCCAACCATTGACGTAGTCAAGTAAGAACTCAAGGATTTTTTCCTTGTTACTATTGATAATTGATCATAGTAGTTAGTTACTTGAAGTAATTAGGATGAAAAAGGAGGATGTGAAAGTCAACGGATGGAAAGGATAAGATCAAGCTCAAGATGCCTCATCAAGATATCCAAGATAAGGGGGAGGATGGATCTTCGACTTCCATTAGTCATGAAGATTGTCATCCTCCTTGATTGGAGGATGGAATCTCTCTTGTGGTTCATTGGGCCCAAGGATTCTCATCCTAAATTCAATTGGATGGCAATCCCTTCTCAAAATCTCATTGGCCCTTGGAGGATGAGGAGGCCATTGATTGGTGCAAAAGGATTTCGAAGATCTCATTGGACAAAGGAAACAAGCTCAAGGGGTCATGGAGGCTCACCAAGGAAGGGGGCATTGTGTGTATGTGGAAAAGCAAGGAGTGGGAGGAAGATTGATTGTTAGTTCTAATGTGTGCAAGAATCAAGCATAGAAGGAGTGTGTGTAAGAAGTAGGCATGAAAAGAACTTGTGTAGCAAGTACTTGTTGTGAAGCCTCTGGACTTTTGGTTGATTAATTTTTTCTCACAAATTCATCGTTGGATTTGTGTCAAAATTAGATCAGTTTTAGTTTGGAAGGTTTAAAAGGCCCTCCCCAAAACTCAGCTCGATCGGACCTTCTGTGAGAGAGTTGCAGGTGTTGGAAGTAGAGGGTGTTGAAGAGGGTTTCATGGAAGGATTTCCATGATGAAGCCTCTGGACTTTTGGTTGATTAATTGTTTCTCTCAAATCCACCATTGGATTTGCATCAAAATTAGATCAGTCTTAGCTTGGAAGGTGTAAAAGGCCCTCCCCAAATTTCAACTTGATCGGTTTTGCTGTGAGGGAGTTGCAGGTGTTGGAAGTAGAAGAGGTTGAGATGTTGTTTTGTTTTCCTCAATCAAAGTAAGTAGTTTTAGTTTCAGGCTTAACTTTGGACAAAAACATAAAATAAAATAAAAAACCTATGAGATTTGGACACAACGCATTAGATCATTAGTGAATTCATTACGTACTTGAACCACTTACTTGTTAGACTACAACTACATAGTAGTTCCACTTTCGATCGGGTTTTATGTGAGTGCATGTCTTAATGGTGAAGGTGTGCAAATAATCCTCACACTACCAGCAAAGGTGTCCATCTCAAGAGCAAAGGTTTTCCACTCAGGATGTTGTTTGAGGATCATGTTCCAATGTCTTCTCTTATAGATAGGCCCACCATAAGGGAACAAAGTAGGACCCTCTTTACGACAACTAGTTGAATCCTCTACAATGATGTCCTCACAAGCATATACTCCATAGCCATGCCTCTCTCCAAGTGTAGAGGTCTTAACAATCCATCGTCTACCCCAAACCACAACCTCCTCATCATAGGGCAAACTATCAAGTAACCCAAGAACTGCAGGGTTCCATGACTGGATAATATTGGCACATTTGCCAGTGAACTCACACATACCCCATCTGCCCTCAACAATAGTCCTAGCATGACCCTCACTTGGATGTTGTGCTTTGGATCGTTGTCTAACGGAGGGCAGACATGGCCTTGCCTCATGATGTGGATTACTGGCCTCATGAGAGGCACCAATCCCTACAGCAAATGCATGCGAAAGTGCATTTCCTATGGTAGCTAAAACCCCTTGTGATAGAACATAGGGTGGTGGTGTCATACGGGAACCCTATTACATTAAAAAAACCACAACAAACCATGGAAGTGAAAATAGTTTCAAAGAAGATTTCATGAAAAATAACATGTATCAAAGAGGAAAAATGACAATGGTAAAATGACACTTACCACATGAGATGAAGAAGCTCCTGGGGTAAGACCATGATGACGCCCAAATCGCTGAATGTGTTGAGCACAAACATATGACTTTTGTGAAATCTGACCAACACACTTGGTGCATTGGCAAAGTTGCCGAGGTGGACCACGAGGAGAATGGGACACCTCTGCTTGCGTATGAGCTAATGTGCCTTCATTTGAGGAGGATGAGCCACTAGTGGAGACAACGGAGGAGGAAGACATATCATCTGTCACATTAATAAGGCACAAATGTAAGGCAAAGACCAGATTAGACTTTCAAAAATCATGTGATACAACAATATAAACCCTTGACAACTCATAAATTGAGACTACCTAAACCAGAAAGAAATGCATACCTGCATCCAATGTGGGCTCAACAATGCCTATAGGACTGGTTGCCCGAAACCCTTTGCCATATGCACAATAGGAGTTCTCTCACCTAAAACTCTCGAGAAGAAACCCTAAACCTAAAACTTTGCAAACCCCTTGTGAACCCCCTACCATCGCATCCCTTTTCGCATCTGCATTCGTTACTTAAACCAAAGCCCTAAAACCTTTAACTTCCTCCTACGTTAGCGAAGCCCCCGACTTCACAACCCTCTAATGTTGCGAAACGAACAGCATTGCACGGCCGTTGTGAACAATACCATATCGTAGGTTTAGATGCGGGTTACATCGCAAGCCCTAAATTTCTAAAAGTCCTTAAGCTGGAACGGAATAAGGTGTAGTGAAATCTTTCTGGGGGTCTAGACTAGAGTAGGACGGCGAGTGAATTTGAACTCATTCTCGGCATTGCTCGAGAATTTTCGAAGGAAACATGGGCAGAGAGGAGGGGGCGGATTGTAATGGCTGGGACTAGTGGAGGGGGTTCTGGGTCTAGAGGAGGTGACAACAATGAGGAAAGGTTGAGGAAGATGGTTGTTGATCACTTGAGAGCTTTAGAGCTGTTTGCAATCGATACTAGGACACCTGAAGGGCTGGCATCCTTGACAGCCATCTTAGGTCAAGCATTGCAAGCAGGGCTGACTGCTGGGGAAGCACAAAGAAAGGAGGAGGCAAGGAAGGTTGCAGAAGCCAAAGCAACAGAGAAGAAGAGAAAGAGAGATGAGAGAGTAACAACATGAGCTCTCTCACGTAGAACGCTCGAGAAGAAAAGGAGGAAGGATGAGAGGGATGCCATCAAAAAGGAGAAGCTCGATCTGAAAAAGGAGGAGAGGAAGAAGCTCCCTCTGATAACATTGGCAAAGGAGGGAATTCCAATTGAGTTTGCATACACTGGGGCCAAGAGCACCATTAGGCACATTGTCTCCACCAACTTTGCACGAGGAGTTGAGTGGGGCACTCTCTCAAAGGCAGAGCAGAAGAAAGTGATAAATCAGGTCAAGGGAGCATTTCAAAATGGAGGAGAGCTTGATTCACAGTGGATTGCAGACAAGATCTCCAATTCAATGTCTCAAGCAAGATACCATGATAAGATGAAGATTCGTGTTCACCTGAGAAACTTGAATGTGTACAGGAACTTGGAGAGGCCGCTTCAGTTCTCAGAAGACATTTAGAATGCCTTCTACCAGTCTGAGGTGCAGCTAAAAGCAATAAGGCAGCTGAAGGAGATCACAGAGCAGCTAGCCAAAGCCAAGAAGGCAAGAGAGTCTGGGAGGTCTGACCGTGACCTAAAGGCACTAGAGCTGAAGCTTGCTGAATGCCAATCAGTGGTGGACGAGGTTGGTGATCCACCATTGAAGTTCCTCAAGGCAGCAAAGCGAGTGAAACTGGTTCCACCCACCACCCACGGGCTAGGGCAAGGTGGCATTCCCGACCTCAAAGCAACATTTGTAAGTATCCTCCCTCTCTTCCATTTTTTTCTGCAAAGATTCGTTTTTATCGAGTCACATAGGAATGTTTGGGATACCTTTGCGATGCGAATTGCATCGCAAAGATAGGTCAAATGGCGTTTGTTTCGCAAAGGTACGATGCTATTTGTTTCGCAAACTGCTTTGCAAGTTACAGTATGCGAAAGTCTGCGCTTCGCAAAAGAGGTCGTAGACTTGAACAAATCACAAACTACTTCGCAAGTTACAATATGCGAAGGTCTGCGCTTCACAAAAGAGGTCGTAGACTTGAACAAATCGCAAACTTCTTCACAAGTTACAATATGCGAAGGTCTGCGCTTTGCATATATGCGTTTTTATTGACCTGTTGTTTTATGGGGACAGTACAAGAGGTACAAGAGGAAGATCACAACTGCAGAAATGACAATGGGCCAGGAGCATGGCAAGGAGCATCTTTTTGAACATGTTGATGCGTTATTGGTGAGTGGGTTTGGTTGGGATTAAATTTTTGTTTGTGTTGAGATTGTTTTCATTTGAATCAAGATTTTCATTTATGGTGTTGACTAAGTTTTACATGTTGAAATGCAGGCATCTGAGGGTGAGAGTGAAAGTTCCCAGGGCAGTAGTGATGAAGAGGAGAGAGGCGTTACCACTGCTCCCCCCAGTGCTACCACTAGCAGTGGACCCAATTCGTTTGCTAGTCGAAATGTAGGTTCTGCAGGGGGCGAGGATAAGGATGAGGAGGAGGACGAGGAGGAGGGGCAGGGGGACGATGAAGAGAGGGAGGAGGATGAGCACCCTCCCCCTCCACCAGAAAACACTAGGAAGAAAGATTCAAGGAAGAAATCCAAGAGGGGAAGGAGGTCTAGATAGACAGTTAGTGTGTTAGATACCCAAGAGTTACAAACCCTTTTACATTGTAAATTTTGAAATTTTGATATAGATTTTTTTTTTTGCGGCCCAAAGTGACTCCAAATGACTATAAACCCTGCTTCCAAAATAAGAATACAGTGCCATGCTCTTGCGATACACATTGGATCTCAAAACCATTTGCGAGTCATAATTATTCCACTACTAGAAATTCTGTCATATGCAACCACCATGTTTGCAACTGGGATGCAACTGCTAATCGCATGCAACTATCTTTGGTTTTTTATGCAACTACAATGGATTTTTGCCCCCTTTTTGGGTGTGTATGTAACTATGGTACAACTATGATCACCTTCATCCCAACCTTTGGATGATTTCTATGATATATCATCCTATATATTTGATATGCATATACTCATAGTTGCATGTGTAACCAAATTATGCCAACTATGGTCTTTTGGTAAGCTAGGTACACATTTTTTGTAGGCATGTCTAGGATTAGGGTTGCCTACAAATGACAATCCCATTGATAAGGTTTAAGATATAGGTGAAAAATAACTTAATTTATTTTGCCACACCTAAAATAGTGTATCTATCCCCAACTTTTAGTAGCTTACTCCACAAACATTTAGAAGATAATTGACAATTGAAGATATCAATTTTACTTACAATAGTTTATCACTTGATGAAGCAAAACAATGTATATGTATATTCAACAAGAAGGTCCAATTAATCCCCTCAAGATTACAATATGTGGGTTTGAGGTGTGGAAATAATCTATTTTATTCCAACAATTATCCAGTACAAGTGAGGGTCTCATGGCACATATACACCTTATAGTCCATGTAATGCAATAATTAGTTCCAAAGTTAGCCCTGATAGTCCTAATGGGTAGACATGTGAATAAAGCACACATCAGAAACCATACATGAAAATACATGCTATTGTCCCCTTTAACAACCATAACCAAACAATATGCAAACCCTGGAAAAGGTTACAAGTGGTGGTATATTCATAATGCCAGTCAAATATATACTTGAAAAACACGTTACTTGCAAGTGGCAGATTCCACTATTTCAACCATAATAAGCACAAGTGGATAGAAAGAAAGAACACCATTGTGAGAGAAGTTAGAATGTCTTAGAACAAAATGTCACTTTCAAACAACACCATCACCATACATCTTACCCAAAGAATATCTCAGAATAAGAAGCTCTATCTGAACCCCAACTTCATTCAATACATATATACCTAAAAAACACGTTATATATATATATATAATCTTCTACTAATTTGAACCCCGTGCCTAATGCACAGGTGTGTTATTTCAACAATGTTTTAGTTTTAAAAAACAACTTTTATCTTTTTTATTTAGCAAGGTTGAGCAGGCAGATATGGATCGAAGTTTCCAGAGGGTGCTGTAACATGTTTAGACAAAAAGGATCTTCCATTGCTCCACCACTCCCTCACTACTCTGACATGCCCCCTTGAGGTGATAAACAAAACATGTATGAGGGCTTAGCCACACAACAAAGGATTGATTATGTTGTTTGAAACTCAGTCCTTGGCTAAAAAAGTGGGCGTTGAAAGCAAAGTATCTCATGGTCTTGGTTGGTCATTCCTCAACTTGTTATGAAGAAAGAAATGACATGTAGAACTACTGGTGGTTTTTAATGTTGTTGGACTCTTCCCAACTTTTGATTTACTGGCCTTATATTCGACATCACACCCAAATATGACATTTTCTACAATCCTAGTATTTTTTGAACTCTTTCTCATTAAGCTTTGTGACCTTAAATGACCAATCAGACCCATCTATTATCTGCCTAACACAGGTGTGAATACCAATGTTTCAAAAATTACACTATCTCAATTGATTACAGTGCTGGGTCTTTCTTTTATTTTTTGGTTGTAAGTTAATTAACAATAGCATCAAGGTGTTATATTGATCAATATTAGGTTCTTGAGCATGGCTTAGGCACAGATGTATCCTGATCGACATGCTAATTTGCCCATACGGACCGCGAACGGTCTGCATTGCCATACAGCCCACGCTAATTGGCCTTTATAGATCGCGATCGTCATTGATCGAACGGTCTGTAATGCCATACAGCCAGTTAGGAGGTGTGCATCCACGATAACTAAAAAACATGCCACCCTAAACCTAGAAAAGGACACACTAAAAAGGGGAGAGTTGGATGATCAAGCAAACCCGACCTTCCCTCAAGAACACATGGTTGACAAATACGAAGGGGACCCATACAAACGATGAAAAATTTAAGACCACGGGTTCGTGAGCTTCCATTTTTTAGGAATCGAAGGTGAACACCTCCTACACGCTAATTGGCCCGTACAAACCGCGAACGGTCTGCATTGCCATACAGCCCACGCCAATTGGCCCTTACAGACCGCGATCGTCACTGATCGAGCGGTTTGTAATGCTATACAGCCGGTCAGGAGGTGTGCATCCGCGATAACCAAAAAACATGCCACTGTAAACCCATAAAAGGACACACTAAAAAGGGGAGAGTTGGATGATCAAGCAAACTCGAACTCCCTCAAGAACATAGAGTTGACAAATACGGAGGGGAACCATACAAACAGTGAGAAATTTAAGACCACGGGTTCGTGAGGTTCCATTTTTTAAGAATCGAAGGTGAACACCTCCGACACGCTAATTGGCCCGTACAGACCGCGAATGGTCTGCATTGCCATACAGCCCACACCAATTGGCCCTTACAGACCGCGATCGTCACTGATCGAGCAGTCTGTAATGCCATACAGCCGGTCAGAAGGTGTGCATCCGCAATAACCAAAAAACATGCCACCATAAACCTAGAAAAGGACACACTAAAAAGGGGAGAGTTGGATGATCAAGCAAATTCGACCTTCCCTCAAGAACACATGGTCGACAAATACGAAGGGGAACCATACAAACGGTGAGAAATTTAACGTGACGGGTTCATGAGGTTCCATTTTTTAAGAATCGAAGGTGAACACCTCGTACACGCTAATTGGCCCGTACAGACCGCGAAGGGTCTGCACTGCCATACAGCCCACGCCAATTGGCCCTTACAAACCGCGATCGTCACTGATCGAGCAGTTTGTAATGCCATACAGCCGATCAAGAGGTGTGCATCCGCGATAACCAAAAAACATGCCACCCTAAATCTAGAAAAGGACACACTAAAAAGGGGAGAGTTTGATGATCAAGCAAACCCGACCTCCCTCAAGAACATAGAGTTGACAAATATGGAGGGGAACCATACAAACGATGAGAAATTTAAGACCACGGGTTCGTGAGGTTCCATTTTTTAAGAATCGAAGGTGAACACCTCCGACACGCTAATTGGCCCGTACAGACCGCGAACGGTCTGCACTGCCATACAGCCCACGCCAATTGGCCCTTACAGACCACGATCGTCACTGATCGAGCAGTCTGTAATGCCATACAGCCGGTCATGAGGTGTGCATCTGCAATAACTAAAAACATGCCACCCTAAATCCAGAAAAGGACACACTAAAAAGGGGAGAGTTGGATGATCAAGCAAACTCGACCTCCCTCAAGAACACAGAGTTGACAAATACGGAGGGGAACCATACAAACGGTGAGAAATTTAAGACCACGAGTTCGTGAGGTTCCATTTTTTAAGACTTGAAGGTGAACACCTCCTACACGCTAATTGGCCCGTAGAGACCGCAAACGGTCTGCACTGCCATAGAGCCCACGCCAATTGGCCCTTACAGACCGCGATCATCACTGATCGAGCAGTTTGTAATGCCATACAGCCGGTCAGGAGGTGTGCATCTGCGATAACTAAAAACATGCCACCTTAAATCCAGAAAAGGACACACTAAAAAGGGGAGAGTTGGATGATCAAGCAAACTCGACCTCCCTCAAGAACACAGAGTTGACAAATAGGGAGGGGAACCATACAAACGGTGAGAAATTTAAGACCACGGGTTCGTGAGGTTCCATTTTTTAAGAATTGAAGGTGAACACCTCCTACACGCTAATTGGCCCGTACAGATCGCGAACGGTCTGCACTGCCATACAGCCCACGCCAATTTGCGCTTACAAACTGCGATCGTCACTGATCTAGTAGTCTGTAATGCCATAGAGCCGGTCAGGAGGTGTGCATCTGCGATAACCAAAAAACATGCCACCCTAAATCCAGAAAAGGACACACTAAAAAGGGGAAAGTTGGATGATCAAGCAAACTCGACCTCCCTCAAGAACACAGAGTTAACAAATACGGAGGGGAACCATACAAACAGTGAGAAATTTAAGACCACGGGTTCGTGAGGTTCCATTTTTTAAGAATCGAAGGTGAACACCTCGTACACGTTAATTGGCCCGTATAGACCGCGAACGGTCTGCACTGCCATAGAGCCCACGCCAATTGGCCCTTACAAACCGCAATCGTCACTGATGGAGCAGTCTGTAATGCCATACAACCGGTCACGAGGTGTGCATCCGCGATAACCAAAAAACATGCCACCGTAAACCCAGAAAAGGACACACTAAAAAGGGGAGAGTTGGATGATCAAGCAAACCCGACCTTCCCTCAAGAACACGGAGTTGACAAATAGGGAGGGGAACCATACAAACGGTGAGAAATTTAAGACCACGAGTTCGTGAGGTTCCATTTTTTAAGAATCGAAGGTGAACACCTCGTACACGTTAATTGGCCCGTATAGACCGCGAACGGTCTGCACTGCCATATAGCCCACGCCAATTGGCCCTTACAAACCGCAATCGTCACTGATGGAGCAGTCTGTAATGCCATACAACCGGTCACGAGGTGTGCATCCGCGATAACCAAAAAACATGCCACCGTAAACCCAGAAAAGGACACACTAAAAAGGGGAGAGTTGGATGATCAAGCAAACCCGACCTTCCCTCAAGAACACGGAGTTGACAAATAGGGAGGGGAACCATACAAATGGTGAGAAATTTAAGACCACGAGTTCGTGAGGTTCCATTTGTTAAGAATCGAAGGTGAACACCTCCTACACGCTAATTGGCTCATACAGACCGCGAATGGTCTGCACTACCATATAACCCACGCCAATTGGCCCTTACAGACCGCGATCATCACTGATCGAGCGGTTTGTAATGCCATACAGCCGGTCAGGAGGTGTGCATCCGCGATAACCAAAAAACATGCCACCGTAAACCCAGAAAAGGACACACTAAAAAGGGGAGAGTTGGATGATCAAGCAAACCCGACCTTCCCTCAAGAACACGGAGTTGACAAATAGGGAGGGGAACCATACAAACGGTGAGAAATTTAAGACCACGAGTTCGTGAGGTTCCATTTTTTAAGAATAGAAGGTGAACACCTCCTGCACGCTAATTGGCTCGTACAGACCTCGAACGGTGTGCACTACCATACAGCCCACGCCAATTGGCCCTTACAGACCGTGATCATCACTGATCGAGCGGTTTGTAATGCCATACAACCGGTCAGGAGGTGTGCATCCGCAATAACCAAAAAACATGCCACCGTAAACCCAGAAAAGGACACACTAAAAAGGGGAGAGTTGGATGATCAAGCAAACCTGACCTTCCCTCAGGAACACGGGGTTGACAAATATGGAGGTCACATACCAGGCACTGTCGGAAAAGCTCTAGGATCATCAAATGCCCAACTCTACTTCTCCTCACAGGTTCGAATGGGTCCTTGGACAACAGAGGAGGAAGAAGAAGAGCAGGCTAGATTCACTCTTATAATAATACTTCGGTGTAGCTTCACCTCGGTCTTTGTTTTCACATAATCCTGGTGAGGCCACCTTCACCAGTGTCGCCAGAGACTTTCAACAAAGTTATAGGTAGTACTGAAGAAGTCTCGAAAAGAGGGAGGGCAGAAACAACTCACATTTCCCGTAAAACTTCAAGCTCATCGTGATATCTCGCCGGCTGCTATCCTCCCTCGACTACCAGCTAGTTCAACTATTTGAAACGAGCTAATAAAGCCAGGACATCTACTTTCGTCAACTGTTAAATTTGAACTTGAGCAATCAATGTTCTACAGGTCAAGATGCCTTACAAATACATTTCTCCAATGCAACCACAAGTGGGAAGCATTGCTCACGTACACCCTTGACACTATGCAGACTTCTTTCAGCTCCACAAGCATATGGTAGCAGCTGACAGGAAACTCAAAAGAAATCAAACAACTAGATGGGAATGTTGTACCATCCTACCTGTCTCTCAAGTAGAGCATCTCCTTATGTATTGACCCCACAACCTCCTCCAACCGAGGAGAATAAATGTCTGCACTCCCCTCTCAACAAAGCTTGCTACCGGTATCTTAATCTGACCACCCAAAAAAACTAACGCACCTGGGCTTACCATTCCAAAACAAACACAAAGTTATTACAACATTTATCCATGTAAGTAATGACAAAGGACTGCTGGAGAAACTTTAGGTGATCCAAATCCCCTAAAGGAACAGACAAAGGAGAATCAGAAGAGGTTTGAACCACAAAGGAAGCATGAGTCCTCTTCTGTACAAACAAAAAAACTTTGGCTTTCAACTCACTTAATATCCCTTGAACTCCTAGAAGCTCTTCTTGCTTGTTGACAAACTTCTTAAGAGCCTTATCAATAGCTTCTTCAATAGACAACATAGACAAGAAGCCACTTTTGAACTTAGTGCCTCTGGAAAAGAGTTCAATTAGGCTGGGCCTAGAAAGGATATTAAGGTTAGCAGAAATAACATGACCATGATGGGAATCAACAAAACTAGGGAAACGAGAACAAGCACAACCAGAGTGAAATTTTTTATTAACTTGACTCAGAAACACTAGATTCTCGGTCAGTGCAAAAACCAGGGCCACAACTATCAGAACCTGAGCTAGACGACCCAAAGCAAATGCTGCCATTTCACGAAGTCGAGGATCTAAAGCTTCAAGCATCCTTATCATAGGTTGGACCGCCCCACGTTGGACAATGTGAACCTGAAAGTACAACCCATATCCTTAAATGCAAGAAACCAAAACTAGCTCTTGGAACTTTGGTTGCAGTTTTAACTCTCGATTGGCTCTTCACTGCTATCCAGCATCTCTCTTGTGTACCCTATAAGCATCACCTGTTTCTATGTAGACTTCTATTTGAACTGGGACTCAACATGTAACATGGTGCAGGGGGCACAAGATTCACACCTTGCATTCAGGATCTGTTGTGGCAAACTGGCCCAACAAGAGAGCAGACTCCCTTTTGACTTTCTGGGCACCTTGAGCTGAACCCAAAAAAACACATAAACAAGGCAAAAATAACCAACCTTTGCTCAACTTGTACACATTCACCACCTGTTTGTTCTAGTTCACTGCTCACCATACACGTATAGCAGCACAACTGGAGTTTGCAACCCAATAAAACAAACACACCTTGTGAATCACACCTGCAAGTTCATAATACTTCCTTGCTATATCGAGACATCTCTCATCCCTTTCACAAGCCACCAGTCGACCCCATTCTGGCAACACCAAGGCAACAGCAAGTGAGGAATAGCCCTGCACCCAATCCCCCAACTTCTTTCAAAATATTTCTCCACATAAGAATCTTGTAATAACATTTATAGAGCTCACACATTGTACACAACAGTTCTTTGGTTAAGCATGTTCACAAAGTCTGCTTACTCACATTGCTGTTGATCCTTGCTCTACACTCTTGAGTAGGCAAAAGTGATGTCAAGGAAGGAAACAGATTCCAGGGAGAAGAGGAGGGTCTGCTCTTAGAGAGCAGACTCTAACCTAGATTTTGGCCTCCTATGCAAGCAAGCACTGAGAAGAAAATAAGGGAAGACAGACTGAATGCAGAAACTTCAAGTCTGCTTACATGAGACACTCCAACTTCAATGCAGCGCTCTGCTCCCATAATTTGCACCAGCATTGCCAAGAACTGAGCCTGATTTGGAGAAACCTGTTCCATGTCACAGTGATGGCAATCAACACCTCCTTCTTCCTGACCTACAGAGATGGAAAATCAGAGAGCAGACCTCTCAGGATTGTGTTGAAGATGAAACCAGGCATGCATATCGAGAATATTGCAGCAATGTACAATAAAGTACAAATATGCAAGGTTTAGGGTTTAACGGTTGTAGAGCAGACTGTAACAGGTAAAGCTGTCACTTGCCTGCATCTGACTGCCAGGCAATGCGGCAGTCTCCTCTCTCAATTGTTGCAGAATCTGGGACTCTCAAATTCCAGAAATCAGCTGGGCTTCGTCCTTACACAAATGGCCTCAATTTGTGAAAGAATAGTAAAGAAGAAAGGGTATGAGAAAGATTGACAAATGTTTCCAGACAACGCAAAAATGGTTGAAGAACCACAGAAGTGTTTGCCATTGCCGTCGATTCAAACCCTAATTCTCCGACTTCCCACTCTTAAGACAATTCTTCTGGAGAGAAGCAACACTTTGGAAGCGCTCAATCTGTGAACGGGAAACGCATCAGAATGAAAAGAGCACACACCTTAGGTTCCCGTGTATGTTGCAAGATGTATTGGTAGAGTTGGTCGGTGACGTGAGCAAAGTGCTTCCCAATCTGTTCATTGTTTATGGAAGAGATGAGTCCTGCCGCAGGGGTGTTGTCTGAAGAAGCTATGATGATGTTGTTCCTCCTGCTTCCTACGCTAGAAACGACCAACACGTTCTTCTTGTCACTGCAGCACCTGCCGGGGAAAGCAGTGACGGGACATAACTCAAAACTATTATGGCAACAAAATACACAGTAATACAACAATGGACAGAAACAAAACGACCACAAAACTTGACTAGCTCAGGGACAATGATCAGCAGAAGCTAGAGACCAACGAAATTTCTAGAAAAACAATTGTGCGGATATTGCAATGAAAACCTCCTAAACCTCAATCAATAACACAAACAACAGCAAAAAAAAAACAAACAACACTGCACTTCACGTTTCCTGTCTTCGTTCTCCTAATCTGCGTAACCATCAAAGCCGGACTGTACACCATAATCTCCTCCATGGCGAGTAGGAGGAGGAGGCGAGTCTCCATCATCGTACGGCCCGCCTTCTTCGGCCATCTCCACACGACTGCGTAAAAAAAAAACACTGAAAAAAGAAAACGAAAACAAAGCTCCAAATTCGTCGAAAGACAAGTTTTCGTTGGCCTTCCTAGCAACGCTCGTCACTAGCGAGTTTCGCGAAACAACAGCACAAAACACAAGCAACAACGACAATAGAATGCACATGACGTTGTTGGTGGTGGTGATGGCAGAAAGATACCTTGTGCAACTTGGTCAAAACACAATGCAACACAACCCCTGTCTCTCCAAAGCTTTCTTTGCTGCTCCAACAACAAAGCACTCACACCTAACACCCGTCAAGAAAGAAATGCTGCTACTGCAGGAGCACTGCAAAAGAGAATAGGTAACAAACTATCTCAGTAGCAGCAGAAGATTGTTTCAACCTGATTCTTGCAAATCGAGACAAAGAAAAAAGCAAACAAAACAAAACAGCAATCCCACAACCCTAATCCTCGGCAGGACGTATTCGGCCAGAAAAACTTGGTGTTTACTTCTTCTTCCTGAAGCCTCGGAGAAGCGATTGACGCCGTTTGTTTCTTCTCCTTCAACTCTTCGCTCGGCTTTTTATTTATCTATAAACTTCTCAAGCCTGGAAGGCAGGAAGGGGGAGGAGGCCTTGGCATCACGAGAAGGAGAAAAGTATGCAATCGACGGGGGTGCAATAGAAGGCAATGGGGCGCAGCGTTGGCCACAACTAGTCTTGTGATAGAAGACGAAGAAGTAGAAACAAAGAAGAAGAAGAAACAAGACCTGGTTTTCGACTCTGCTGCTCCTGCTGGTGGTTCACGGTGCCTTTAAAAAACTGATAAAAAAGAGCAGCACTGCGGTCCCTCCCTCAAAGATCGTTTTGTGTCCAGCAGTTGCTGCTCACCGTTTGCGGATGCGACCGAATCGTAACAACAACAATAGTTTTTTTCCCGCAAAAAGAAATTGGAAAGGCAGGGGAGTTTGGAAATGCTTAAGCTACTCACTCCCCGCGAGGGAGGGACTGGAACCCTACCTGTAGCAACCACGAAGAAGACGACGGAATGTGCATAGTATTACCTCTTCTTCTTCTTCTTGACCTCTGAACATTTGCAAAGAAGCTCTTATTCTTCTTCTCTTGTCGAAATCAATCTGCAGAAAGAAGGATTTGTTGAAGCGATCAAGAAAGAATCTAAGATTTTTTCCAAGCATCTGTTCTTGGACAAAGCATGAAACCCTAGACTACAAACATACAGGGGTTTCTCAGAGATCTTAGAGAGGCAACAAACAGGTGGCAGTCTTTTCAATTATTTCTCCACAACAATATAACACTCTCACTAGAAAACCATAAAATACGATATTTTATATATAGACATACGCCATAAACTATACAATACAATATTTTATATATAGACATACGCCATAAACCATATAATACGATATTTTACATATAGACATACGCCATAAACCATACAATACGATATTTTACATATAGACATATGCCAACTACGACTAAGCACCATTTCGCTTACGACTAAATGGGACTCTAAATGGCTCCTCTTGGATGATAAATCCAACCCATAGATGATAAATCCAACCCATATATAGATGAAAATAAAATTAGTCGCAAACTAGTCGCAGGTTAGTCGAAGATGACTTGACTGATGTCAGCACGATGTCACAATAGTCGTAGATAACAAAAATTTAGTTGCAAAGACCAAATAGTTGCAGGTAGTTGTAAATGTGATGGTCGCATTTTGGCCTTTTCCTTTTAGTGTCCACTGACAATCTGTGTTGTTGAAGCGAAGCCTGATCACACTATGATCCCTCTTGTGTGCCTCCATGGATTTGTCGTTCACTGGATGAAGAGCTTGTTCCTCACCTATTGACAATCCGTGTTGTCCAAGCGAAGCCTATTTTCATCTTTTAAGAATTATGTGTTTTTCTTTTTTTCTGTTTTTCAATTCGGAAATTTGTCATATTGTTAATGCTTAATGGGGTTTTTTGTTCCCCCCCAATTTTGTGCTTTCAAAAGTTTGGCGATTTCTTTTCTTAATAGCAATTTTATTTTTTTTTAAATTTCTTAAATTTTTTTTTGAAGTTCTGATTTATGATCCCTATTATGTTGACTTCAAAATGTAATTTATTACTATGCATTACTGCAATGTACCAAGCTTATGTGGCACGTCACATCCATTGACCCGAACATAAATCATAAAACAATATTCATAGAAACCTATGAATGTAGTGGAAATGGTGAAAAGAGAAATCATAAAGGATTTTGAATGATAAAAAATAACATTTAGTGGAATAATATCAAATATTGACCAATTCATATCTCTAATTAGGGTTTTTATTATTGACCAATGCATATTCTTAATTAAGGTTTTTATTTTTGGCAATTTATAGCCAAATTTCCCCATTGGCCAACTGGAATGGGCACGCAATTTACTCAACGGAAAAGTGCGGGGTATCCTGGGATTTCATGGCCTAGGGGAAAAAATCATTTTAAAGGGTGAGGGCCAATCAACCTGCGCCAAATCAGCAAAAAAGACCCCCCTTTGGCGCCATCTTAGATGGGAGGTTGCCCATTCGAAAGGTGTAAAAGGCTGAAAAATCAAAAGCCCGCGAAAAAGTAAACAAATACTTACGAGTTCGCACATAAGGAACACAGAGATGATGAGGGCAAATTTTTTTGAATTGATGGACTGGGGTTAATTATGAACTGCCACTTCAGTTAGTTTTATTGGCATCACTTTTGGCCATCTCCCATTATTTGGCCCCTTTTTGACCCCATTCATGAATAAATTGCTTTTGTTACACTTGCCAGTTCTTGAGTGGTGCCGTTTTATGGTAAGTGAATGTGAAACGTGTTAAAATTTGGCATTGAGCAACATCTAGGGGCTTGGGGGTTGGCAATCAAGCCTTTGCTTCTCATCAAATCTAGGTAGTTCAAAATGGGCTTTTGGCCAACTCTTTGTGAGGCCAAATTTGGCTTTTGACCAGATTTGTGACGGGAAAAACCAAATAGGTATAGCTCAAATGGAAGGGAAAATGTTCCCTCCCCCCCCCACCCCTTCTTTCGGACCTTTGAACTTTATGACCATTTGACCTTAAACCCTCTTTCTTTTCACTCCCATCCTCTTTTCTTGTGTTTTGTTGTCATAAAGTTTGGTGGGTTTACATCATTTGTCTATGGACATGGGGAAACCCATCCTATCACCTTTGTTGGACGTGTTCATGTTAGGAGTTCACTCTTTAATGGTGATTGTCAATTGAGTTTGCGTCTAATGAATGATACATTGTCAACGTTAGTAGTGAGAGAGAGATATTTAGATGGATGAATAATTTTAAGGCAAGCTTTCATTTATGTGATACTTTTAAGGTAGGTTTTAATACACATGGACCTCCAACATTTATTCTACATGCAAAAGGATATGCTTTGCATTTCAGGTCATGCTAGCAAAATATTCAGGAATTCATTGAATTTGCTCTTGATTTTAAGGACCATTTTTTGGTAATAGGTCTTCACTAATTTTCTACCCTTATATATTACCCTTAAAATAAAGCATATTCTTGAACATCAAGTTGTCCAACATGTTTTGGATGAAGATTAGTGAAGATTTGTCAGAATAGGGCTTTTATTTAAAAAATAGTTTGGGCTGAACATTTTTTTTTAAGATGTCGAGGGTCACAAAAAGCCATTGCATAGTGTGATGCCTACTCATCGGCCCAAGTACACTTGCTATTGAGACACGTAAGTTATCTTGATTATGTTTTCTCACATGTCCATGTTCTGTTATGTATCGTACACGATATTCATAATTTGGTAATGAATTAAGGAATTTATTGCACATTGAGGTGAGAATTTAAAACATTAAATATTAAAATTCAATGGTTTTTGGGAATCAAATTATTGTCAGAAGTATCCATGGGCATTAATTTTGTGAGATTTTTTGGCTACTTAGGCAAAAATAGACGATTGTTATCGTGGTTGTCTCCATTTTTTTATGTATGCTTTGGGGTTTTGTCTACATCACAAAAGTTGAAAACAAATAATTTATGAATCATCACTTCTAGCTCCCTATTTTTATGAACATCCTTTTATAGTTTTTTTTTAATGTAACAATTTCATAAAAATGATTCCATCCTTCTATGAACGACTTTTTATAGGGATGTTCTGAGTATATATTTGATGAAGAAAATATAAACTGAGAAAAAGTGAAATTTGCGGGTTTTATCACCAAGTTTTGGGGGAAAAAAGAAAAAGAAAGAAATACCAAGAATTCTATGTTGGGTGCATGTAGTTAAGAAATAATATAGAAGAATGCTTAAATCGTTCCACTTTCATATCTTGTTTATAGCCCAATTTGGCTAAATCTTTGTTATGGAGGATCACCCCTTCAACTACACCACAAAATTAGAAAGAGAGAAACACTAATCACACCATTTGAATAAAAACTATCCTACATAAAAATAGAAATAAAAGGATCAAAGAAACCAGAAAAGATGGAAAAGAAACATTTTCCTCTAGTTTTGGATGTTATTTTTTTTTTTTGATGAAAAAAGTTCCTTTGGTTCACTAATGTCAATGATTGACCCATAAGGTGACATTTGATTGGGTCCTTTTAATTTACACTATTTTAGTACCTTGGATAGCTTTAGGGGAAGGAACTTTCTTCCTTTACAATATATAATGATAATCAAGTGAGTTCGGTGAGCTTTGCATCGGCCTGCTGAGCACCTTTTTGCCCCCACCCACCAACCAATGTGCCATATGTGCACGTTACACAAACACCAACCATCTGCAAGCATCGACCTACTTGCCTTCAACCTACCGATCCCTGACACACTTGTTCCTACCGACCGCCCACAAAGCAATTTTGATTTTCCATAAGACTTTCAACTAGGCACAATCTTATCCAGCCAAGGGGGGGCAAAAATTGATGTGACGTGTCAACTTTTCATTGGCAATGATGTCAACATTCCAACAAATTGCATTGGTTCCGCCATCATATTTGGCACCCGTTCGGGCCTCAAGTCCCTTTCAAATGCAAGCAAATCAACCGAGGCCTGGTATAGAAAATAATACCAATACAGGCCATGTATCGGTGACCAAAAATAATCTACCCCATATTGGGGTTATATATCGACGATGGACGTGATCCAGGGGCATTGGGAAAATGAAAATGATCTGCGCAATTGGTGTTTTTCCGGGCAGTTAAAAGTCATCTCAATAATGTGTGGATGACCAAAAATAATCCACATCATCCATGCCTTACCAAAAAAGGATCCACCCTATGGAGTGAATATAAATCATCTCTTTCGTCCACGGGTGATTGAAAATGGTCCAGGACATCCACGAATGTTTGGAAATGATCTACCTCATCCATAAACGATTAAAAAAGATGATGAACGTTTTTTGGGAAAGTGATTGTGCATGATGTCCGGCATTCATATGTTAGAATTATTACCAAGATTGCAACCCGACTCAAATTACCTTTTGAATAGGCTCTCAGAATGTTGGATTTGCGAATGTTCAGATAAGTGCACAATATCGAGGATCCACGTACTTCGTGTTAGGCTTTAAATAACGCTTTGATGAATTCATTCCTTTCATTAAAGATTTTGTTTGTTGCTTGTCGGTGAACTTGTTGGTGCATCTATTGATTGTTCATTCATTCTTTTCCATGTGACTAGGAAGTGCATGTTCAAGAATGATGAACTTACGATTAATATATCGAATTGGTATTGTTGCACTTTAATTATATTTGTGTACAAATGTTCTGAGAACATCAACATTCACATGAGGGTCTGGAAAGTGATGTATGTGTGTGTGTGTGGAACAACATTGCGAGTGTACGCACCAGTTAAGTAGCAGTAGTAGCAAGGGTTTTTTTCCTTTCTTCTTTCCTTGGTTTTTTTTTTTGTGTCTTCAATGGCCAATTTTGTGATGTCACCAAAGTGACCATCATCCCCAAAAAGAAGAAAGAAAAACAGAAAAAGGGGCCAAATTCGCCAACATCACTAACTACGAAAGTTTTATTTTTCAAAAAGAAGGAAAAGGGGGTCCTTTCGTAGTATTGGCTACTTAATAGAACTTACCATAAAAGTCTGGTGTTTCAGAAACTTTTTTTTCCCACAAGGTCTAGCCAATTTGGGACCATTTATTTCCCACGAAAAATCCTTCAAATAGTTTGAAATTTGAAATCATATATTTCAGGTGCAAGTTGGCAAAAAAATCTGGCAATAAAAAAAATCAAGGAGCTGCACGTAGGCAGTGGTATGTACATTACTACACATACTGAGTAGGCCACTCACGTGGCTGCCCAAAAAAAAACTAAAAATATATAAATAAGCGAAACGGAAAATGGGGTAAGGGATGATGGGGAGGTCATTGACGGAAAGAAGGACAGATGGACGGAAGGACTGACGGATGGATGAATAGACGGACACAAACTAAGAAAGAAAGAAAGAAAGGAAGGAAGACGGACGTACGTAAAGCTCTTTCATCCCACTGCCCTGGTCGCAATTCGCGAATGTCTGTGAGGAACACACAGACAAACAGACACCACCACGTTTGCTCTAATACTAGTGGGTAACCCGTGGCTACGCCACTCCAGCCACCCCCAACGCTTTGTGCTTCCATGTTTGGATTTGTAGCCAGGTTTGGCTAAATATTCCTTCAGATAATTGCCCACTTTTTCCACATCTTCTTACAAATGATGGCCATTTTGGCTACAAATAAAAACAATTCGCAAAAAAAAAAAACCCACCGGTGCTATTATTACCATATGGTTGAAGAATGGGTACCTTTAAAATAAATACACTTATTATTACATTTTCTTTCAAGGAGAGGTTTACAAAATTTAAAATAATAATAATAATACAATTAATATGATTATTTTGGGGTGCACAAATAGACAGATCCATTTCAAAAATGGAGAAATCCATAGTTTTGACTCTTACCCAAAATTGGATCTGGACTTCAAACCCTAATCGTTGGATTCGAAGAACCTGGTTTGGGAACCTCAAGCTGCACGTGGATCAAGACCTGGACCTGGAGCTGGACTTGAAACCCTAATATTTGGCTTCGAAGAACCTGGATTGAGACCTGGTTTGGGAACTTCAAGGTGCAACCGTGGATCTGGACTTCAAACCCTGAATCTAGGGTTTGAAGAAGAAGAAGAAGAAGAAGAAGGAGGTGGGGACATGGTTAAGGAACCTCAAGCTACACATAGACAGACATACATACACCACGTTTGCTTTGATATATAGGATATAGGATCCTGCAATGTGACCTAATTTCACAGGGGAAGAAATCTTGTAAATACGATCTAGTTTACTTTTACGGTCATTTGTAAGAAAAATTAAACGATATCCCCTTTAAGTAAATGTTTTTTTTCTTATCGTAAGTGGTAGGGCCACCATGTGACGCATGCCGTGCCCGTCGTGTTTTGTTTGTCCTGGATGTCGAACATGTGTCGTTCGGATAAACCTTGGCCGAATTGTGTGGTGGATGAAATTGAACCCGAAACCTAAGCAAATTGGTCCCATGAATGAAGATTTGATGTGAGACGTACTGGTTTACAATATAAACGTCGGTCGCAAGAATGAAAACTAATATTAAATTATTGGTAACACAGCGGGGGAAAATTGATATTTACTTAAATTGATGTCATGTTAATTTCCTTAAACAATTACTTTATTTTTTCCATAGGAGGGTTCAACAAAATGGGTAGCCCGATGTTTGAGTCATTGCAAAACTTCTCGATGGCATAATTGGGAACGAACCAAACAGTAAGCACTACGCTGACTGTTCCATTGTGGGTCGTCGCATCAATTGTTCAACCTGGATTGTCAAGACCGGGGTGCGGGGGGGGGAGGGGAAGGAGGTTCAATTCCCTTCACCCCCGGTCCTCCTACTCTTGTCTGAGCTCTGGTTTGACGACCAGCCTAAACCCCCCCTGCCGCACCCCCCTCTTCCCTCTTCTACTTGCAATTGGTCACCTTTTGTTATTTTTCGTCTAGCCGCACTCGTTTTCGCCTTCTTTTTATTCGATTTTCGATCGCTCGAATCGTTCATTTTGTTAAGATGTCTTTTTTTTACCAACGGTTAAAATTGTTGAACTTTTTCCCTCCACGAACGAATAGAAACGCGGAGAGCCCAGAGTCTGCTTTATCGAACCCCTCAAATTTTTGAAAAATACATGGGAACCCCCTAAGGATTCTTTTTGTCTGTTTATGTTTTACGAATACATTTAACAGGGTATAAATATTTAATGTTGTGTAAAGAGGTATTTCGTTTGAAGATCGTCATCATTTGCATCAATTTTTTAGCAAGAGTGTTGTAGGACTCGTGCCCTCCAAGGATGTTCATAGCTTGATTGAATGGGAAAAGAAAATCATGCCTTATGAAATTTCCCGGGTTTTTTTTTTGTTTCCCAGGCTTGAATGACCCAACACCCACCAATGCCCCATCCACAAATCTCGTTTTAGGGTTTAGGGTTGAGAAATTTTTCTCTTAGGAAAATTAATAAATAGCTCGGAGAAAAGGGAGAAAATATACTTGTAAAATTAAAAATTTATACCATAAAAGAGGTATTTGATATGAATTTGTCTGGAACAACCCAAGCCGCATCACAAAATAAATCAAGAATTGTTTTTTATGAAGACCAAATAACAATTAAGGTTGTTTTGGGAAAAGGAACATTATGGCAACACCGCAAGGCATATCTAACCAAATAATAATTAGGGTTGTTTTGGGAAAAGGAACATTATGGCAACGCCGCAAGGCATATCTAAAGTATGTCATCATGGCGAATCGCGGTTAATTTTAATTGGTAAATACTCTAGGACATTTTTGGTAAACAGTATTAGAATTTTCATGCTTGCACAAAGTTTAATATATCACAAATCCTTTTTAATCTATAAACATTCATTGTAACAAAGCTTTGTTGGGATGGAAGATGAATTAAATGTTTATTAAACAATGAGAATAAGAATCAGATCTATTTCCCTCCAAAATGGCCACAGCGTTCCCATTTGGTTGTGGACGGCCAATCCCAATGTTATACGGGTCAGTTTATTTAACATGTAAAAATTATAAAATATGTTTCATATATGGTGCATGGGATTTTTGTACAAGCCACATTAAATACTTAAAATTATGTTCAACATTTTCCCAAGTGTATTGAAAGAGGTGGCACCCATATTGCAATGAATACATAATCGTATCAAATCTAACACAAAGTAATCTACCTTTTTTCAAAATTAAATTCCATTTATCCAAATAAATAACATATATATGCATGGATGGCAATAAAAAGGTACGACACATGACAAACAAAGGGGGGGGGGTAGATATTAATTTTTTTCCAATTTTCTTGTGTGTGCAAGAGGAATATGTCATGTAAAATCCCATGATTTGGAAAACCAAAAGCTATTTTATATGTGTAGTATAGCAGTGTATAGCACCAAGCGCTTGTTCCTCGGGTGAGCAACACAACATATATCTCCATGTAAAATTCACCGATCCATTTTGGAATCTTTTACACATGGTTCGCCCAACATCCGAACTATGAACGATTGAATTATCATTTTTTGCATATGTTATGTCGGGAGGGAGCATGGCATCACAAACATCGCATGTTAAACTCTGCGTGCAGGATTTGTTGGGATGGAGGATGAATTAATGTTTATTGAATGATGGGAATAAAAATATCATCTATTTCCCACCAAATATACTAAAGATAAATTGGCCATGAATTAAACAGGTCCGCAAATGTTATGTGCTACATCAATTATCATTGAAACAATACCAAAAATAAATCAATACAATCTAAATCTAAACCGACAATATTAACTTAGACAGGTTCTACTGTAGTATGTGAGCATAATGGAATGGCATGACCAATGTTTCTCTTCAAATTGTCATATTGAAAATTTGGTGATTTTTTCAAGACATAATAAAATTAGCTGAATTCACACAAGAATTCTTAGATTGATATTAAAACAGTTAGGTTAATCCATAGCTTCTTTCCCTAACCACAGGGATCTAGTCTAGAAACTTTGGCTTCTTCCTTTTTGGTGCTCTTATCTTCAAGAATTGACATAGACAAACCAAGGATTTCCAGTCTTTTCATATTTATCTTCATATATTTCCAATTTCTAACTTACGGTAGGCAAATTCACCCTCTAAAAATTATTGTTTTGTTTTGAAACATAGTAATGTGCCATATATATGATGTTATAATTTCCTCGAAATTTGCCTCAAAATAGCAAAATTGGTTAAAATTAAATTAGAAAGTAACATTGTCCAAAATTTCCTGGATTTTTATACAAGAAAGGGATAATTCACTCCCCAAAAAAACATTGTTTATGAGGTATATGGCCCAAAAAACAGTGTTTTATGAAGTATATGGGGGTTGATCAATTTGGGGTTTGAAGGGTTTAGGGTTTAAGAGCCAAGTCATTAGGGTCTAGAATAAGTGTGTAGTTTGTACCAAATGTACATGCACCTCCATTATCACCTCAACCTGACAAAATTTTGCCAAGGAACAACACCTGATTCCAGTGTACTGGATAGTCTTTTAAATAACCCTTTACGAAAATGACGACTGCCTATAATGACGAAATCTATATGGGGATGCGACAAAGAAAAGACTATTGCTTACATCAAGCGTGCTTTCAAGCAATGTCACAGTAAAGTTGCTAGTTCAGAGGTACCACCAGGATTCAAGGATTGAACATCTCAGAAGTAATCTAGATGCTTGTTGTCAATGTTCTCATCCGGTATATCTCAGAAGGCACAAAATATGTCTAGATTGGTATGGTGTTCATGGTAAACTGAAATGCAAGCATATCCCAAGATTTGTGAATGATCGAGCAGCACGAAGGTTGTTGTTTGTTCAGAAGCTCAACTTCATAGAAGTGAATTTCTAGGTGTGATATAGAGTTGTTCCCCTATTTTTAGATCCTTTTCGACTACCTCCAACTTTTATCTTACAAACTAGCGATGTTTCTTTTAGAATGCACGATTGCTCAGAGTTCACACAGTGGGTCAGTAAATTTTAACAACCTAGTTGCTAATGGAGGGATTGTGGGGGACTCTACAGGTATTAAGCAATGTTGATGCGAGTTTTGGTTTTAGTCACAATTCGCAAGGTCCTTACCACGGGCCAAAGCTCGAAGAGAAACCTGACAGGCTTGGAAGAAACCCTAAAAGTTACTAATCCTTGTTAAAGTGAGATGGACACACGAATGGGTGTTGAGATGGAGTTGAAGGTTGTCAAGAAGGATTTGCAATTTGCATCTGCCAATTCAAACACCAAGGTGGTTGACATGGTGTCCCCTGCACCACCATATGCTTCACCGGCCAAATTCAAGTAAGCATCTACAGCAAGGGCTCTTGTAGAATCCAAATGTTGTATAAAACGAAGCCCATTGCTCAGTGATTTTTATATGGCGAACTTGCATATGGTTATTGTGGGCTCAATTTAGCTGCATTACGTTACAATGGTTGTTTCTGGGTTTTCCTAACAAGAGTCCATGCTCCATCAAACACGGAATAACCTGTAGGGGACAATGTAGGAGTAGAAAGTTCCTTTTAGGACTGTTTTTGTTTTTAATGGTTAGGCATCTATTTGGCTGTGGCAGGTATGAATGGTACCAAACAACCAGTTTGGTTGTGGTTTGTATTTTGGCAAAGGCAGCTGAAGAAGAAAATCTGAAAGTTCATTTCAGTGAACACATTGTATGTTCCAAGTTCTATATATTCCCAAACCCTGATTTTGTTTCTCAAATAGTTTGGTTGTATGTTAGTTGGGCTTCTAATGACTTGTATGTGTTTCCAGATCAGCTGCACAATTTTTACAGCAGTTTCTTCACCCTGCATTGAACTGTCCAAAAGAATGGCTCCAGGCCTCTATTATCAGGTCACTGTGTGTTTCTGAAGGCCCAGTGATAGATGGGCCAGTGTTAGGGTCTCTTTCCATTAGGCTGCTGTGATCACAGTTACACACAGTGTGTTGTGATCACAGTAGCCTGATGGAAAACCACTGACATATTAGCATCTTGTTTCTTGCTTCAGGGACAGTCGATTTCCATTGGAAAGTTACAAGTGTGGTGAAAATATGTAGTTAATTAAAGGTCATATAAAATGATGGATGTTGTGATTTAATGTCACTTACAGCAAATGATGGAATGTGTGTTGGCAGCTAGGCCTGGTCATTAATCTCAGGGAGCCATTGCCGTGCATGCTACAACTTCCCTTGTTTGGCAAGGTGACTAATTATAACTATGCCATTTTTGTTATAGTAGAAGGATAAGCCATTTGTGTTACAGTAGAAGGATAAGCACATTGCTAATGTGCCTAGGCTGCTCATTAGGTTAACTCCCACACGTTGACTGTGCAGGTGATCCCTGCAGAGTGTAAATATGCCTGCTTGAAAACCAAGTTGGAGATCAAACTTGTCAAGGCTACGAACATTCATTGGATGCAACTTGGGTGCAACACAAAATGTGAGACTGATTGGGACAAGTTAGAGGCAATTGATAAAGAAGAGGTGGGTGTTTTTCAGTCTTGATATTTTGTGACAAATATGCTATATGGGTAAAACTATATGCACATTTTGCCTTTAGTAGTAGACCTGTGATCTAACTCGGGCTGGTCTTGATAGGTAAACCACCCACCACCTATACAATACACTACAATCCTAAACAAAGGTAGTGAAAATTGGGCAAAAAAGTACAACGCATTAGAGGCCCGAATATGTGAGCTTGAAGAGAAGATGAATGCAATGACCTTGGAGCTGAAAGAGGTATGCCAAACTATACTATCGAGTTCATCAGTTCCCTTGCCTACACAACCTAGCCGCCTTGGTGCAAATCCAAAGATAGTTGCAGAGGTTGTAAGGATATTTTTCCCATCATGGGAACCACTTGAACCATGATTTTTTTAACTCCCTAATTTTTGACACAAAGCTGCTTGACGAGTGTCCATATTAAACCTTAATGGACCCTATAATTTTTTGTGATATTAGTCGTTGAAGGAGCTAAACCGATTGAAGTCAAATGTACCCAAGATTGTCACCTTAGTGGCACTGCAGATTTGTGAAACCTTTTTGGACATCTCAGCTTGCAACATACAAGGTAGCTATTCCTTAGAGCAGTGCAATGTAAAAGGATCTGAGTCCCTAGCTTGGGTGTCTGTATCTTGTGGGCAGAATATGACATTTTTCCTTTGAGCTTCATTCTCCTTTTAGGTTGCAAAAGCTCCTACCATTGTGGTTGTAGGGTAGAAATAGTGAGTAAGGAGTGATTTCCGTTCATGATCTCATACTTTGTGAGTAGCACCCAAAAGGTAATCACTAGACTCATCTTGTAATTGTGAATCATTCTTATGGAGTTTTCTTCAAATCTCAGAAAGATGAGTCGAGTGTGATGCCTTGTGACTTGATAGGATATTGCAAATGATGCAAATGATGAGGCTTTGTTGGCTTCAGTGGAATCATCCAGTTACCCATTTGATATTGCAAGCAAAGGGGTTCAGTGGGTAATTCATGGCCATGTACAGTGGGAGAACAACAGATGCTGCCAAAGTGGCTACGTTTAGAAAGACCCTGGCTGCTTCTGCTATCGACATTGGTGTGTCTGTATGTGTACTATGGCATTTTTGGTGGGTGCAACAGAGTTGGTGATCTTGACGACTTGTCCAAGGTCAAGAGATGAGATTGGTTCTGGACCTTGGACAAAAAAAAGGGTTCAGGTTTTTTGTCAAATCAGGAGTCACCTGTTTTGTTTCAAACATCTTTAGTTTGTTCATATTGTTCGCTGCTTGTCTTTGTTTTCTTTGTTCTAGTTTTCTTTGTAACCAAAACGTGGTGATTTGGACATGAATCAGCATGTCAACGATGTGAAATATGTTGGATGGGTGATGGAGGTAAACTTCTCTTAGCCTGTTTTCTCAAAAGTCAAATAAAAGATACCTGTTTCTTTTACTGATACTTACATACATACCTCAGTTTGTGATGACCAATGGTGTGTGACAGCTCCTTTTGAGAGCACTTGGCTTCAAGAGTAATTATGTTTTTCTACCTGATGTTTGGGAGATTTGGTGTTATTTTCTGTTATCTAAATGCCATGCTCATGCAGGATACTTGTTTCATTGTTTGGCTAGTCAATAGGAAATGTGGACACAAGGCTAATTGTGAATGTGGCTTTGGCTGCAGAGTGTTCCAATTGCAGTTTTGAAAACTATGAACTTTCAAGCATGACACTCAAGTACAGAAGACAGTGCAACCAATCTGATGCTTTACAGTCAATGTGCAGTCCTACAGCTTGTACTACAAAGCTAGAGAAGGAAGCCGAAGTAGAGGTGAATGGAGCAGGTTGTTCATACACAGCTAGATCTCAAACATCAATTCCAGATGTTGCCAAGTGTGTACCTCCACACTTACAGTTTACACATTTGTTGCGGTTGCAAGTTGATGGTGCAAAAATCCTCCAGGGTAAAACACAGTGGAGATTAAAGAAGTCTAAACACTTGCATTGAAACTGGGTGTTTTTTGTAGGGTAGAGAAGAATATTATAGGACACTTAAATCTGTCATGATATGTTATGATAGGTGTGTTATGGAAGGGAAGGTAGGGGATCTAGTAACATTATTTGAGAGTTGTGCAATCCAACACTTCATAGAGCCACCTCCTTGATACCCAAGGGTTACAAACCCTTTTACATTGTAAATTTTGAAATTTTGATATAAATATTTATTTTTGCCTTCCAAAGTGACTCCAAATGAATATAAACCCTGCTTCCAAAATAAGAATACAGTGTCATGCTCTTGCGATACACAATGGATTTCAAAACCATTTGCGAATCATAATTCTTCGAAACACTGTAAAAGCCAAAAGACCAAATATACCATGTCACAGACATCGCTACATTTTTACGGGTAAAATCATTCGAGAATAGGTTTACGAAATCATAGATTTCGCAAACTTTTAACGACATTTTGAGAATCCCAAAATGTTTGCGTTAGATCTTACATCGGAAACATATAGATTTTTGAGTTGATTCGCTAAGTCGTTGTGGTGATGGGTTTGTTGTAAATAGTTTCCGATGTAATGTTAATCGCAAATTTTTAGCGGCATTTTGAGAATCTCAAAATGTTTGCGTTAGATCTTATATCGGAAACCCATAGAGTTTTGAGTCGATTCGCTAAGTCGTTGCGGTGATGGGTTTGTTGCAAATAGTTTCCGATGTAATGTTAATCGCAAACTTTTAGCGGCATTTTGAGAATCCCGAAATGTTTGCGTTAGATCTTATATCGGAAACCGATAGACTTTTGAGTCGATTCGCTAAGTCGTTGCGGTGATGGGTTTGTTGCAAATAGTTTCCAATGTAATGTTAATCGCAAACTTTTAGCGGCATTGTGAGAATCGTAAAATCTTTGCGTTAGATCTTATATTGGAAACTGATAGACTTTTGAATCGATTCGCTAAGTCTTTGCGGTGATGAGTTTGCTGCAAATAGTTTCCGATGTCATGTGTATCGCAAACGGGTAGTGGCATTTTGAAAATCGGAAAATGTTTGCGTTAGATCTTATATTGAAAACCGATAGAGTTTTGAGTCAATTCGGTAAGTTGTTGCGATGATGGGTTTGTTGCAAATAATTTCCGATGTACTGGGAATCGCAAATGGTGTATAGAAGAAATTATAATCGGAAAAGTTTTGCAATTGTATCAATTTCGGGAGTTGCGAAGAACTTGCGATTGTACGGGTGCGAATGTTATGGTTTCGTAAGAGCTTAAGAGTTTGCGAGAAATTGTGGTTCGCAACTACGGGTTTTCGGAAACTTTTTTCTTTGTTGTTTGCGATGATATTTGGATCGCAATATACCCCTCTTTTGTTGTAGTGATGATTGAATTGTTGTGTTTAACATGTTTATATTGAAATCACTAATTATTATTGTTGGACAATTTTAAAACACATTTAGTAAAATTTCATTCAATATTGATAGAAATGATAATGTTTGCATTGTAAAAGTTTATAAATGGATTTTTTTTTTAAATCATGATTTTTTTTGTTAAAATATGCAACAATGAATTATACACAAAATTGTTGCCTATTGCTTATTTCTCACAATTACATAGTTTTATCGTAAAATATCATTATTCCACGACCATTATGATAAGATAAAAAATGAACTTTGTTGTAAGGCATTGTACATTTCATAAATATTTCAAATTTATGTTTTATTAAAACAAAGAATATGCGACGAACTAGTAAGTTTGGATCTACTAATATATCTTTAAAATGTAAATTCAAAGCATGAGTATTAAGTGATTGAATGATTATAAATTTTACACAATACAATATTAAGTTGTTAAATGAATAATTTTTATTTTGTATTGCACATTTGTTCAAAGATGATCCATTCCTTTCTTCAACAATGGGATTTATTTGAAAAAAATTGCTTGATAATGGAGACAATAAATACAAATGTTTTTTAAAAAACAAATTCTTGACAATGTTGTGTATATTAACCCAAGATTTGTAACACCTATTGGATCAAATGCTAAAAAATTGAAAGTTAGACATTATGCTCAATATATTGTACATGTAATAACTAGTTGTACAAGGAATTGATTCTTGTAATCATTTGTAATGGATTATCACTTCTTTGTGTTTCAATTATTCTTGAAAATTGGTGTCCAATTTTTGTGAATAGGAAACATTTCATATATATGTGTTATTTTTCTATTCTTGTATTATATCCAACACATAGGTTTAAATATGTATCCATATTAATGATTTTGATAATGTTTTAAAATAACTTTGAAATGTTTTATTTGCGCCATTAACAAGTCCATTTGATGTTATGTAATTACCTACACATAATCCTACTAGCATGTTTCATTTAAATGATATGTTTGTATGAAGACCAACTATTTCAGTTGGGTCTGTTGATAATTTGAAATGTCTTGTGCAACAAATGTAAATGTATCACCACATGTGTTTTCAAAAACATATTTTTTATGAGCAAAGTCTTTGCATTTGTGTAAAACAAATGTGGCAATGTACTATCTTTTGGTGTAATTCTTAAGCATGATTGATTGATAAAAATCTTCTCTTGAAATGTTTGTGTTGTTCAAAATTTATTCAAAATATTAATTACATATTATTTTGTTGCATATTTTGTTGTAATTCATAAATTTTAACATTTTCATGCCAGAACTTTGTTCCAAGAATATTAAAGTCATCATCTTTAGATTGGAACCCACAAATCTCATACAAGATGCATTTGATCAAAATTTCCCATTAAGACCACCCATGAATTGATTATGAATTTATTTTATTACTTAATCTACAATTGATTAAAATTAACATTTTACTTCTAATGAAATTTCATCTATGATTAATAAATAAAGTTCATCTTATGTTTTTATTAAAGCATCGCATTTTTAATTGTTTAAAATTTTTAATTCATTTAATTTTTTGTTGAATGGAAATGCATGAGTAGAATGTATTGTAGTTCCATTGATATTAAATGTCACTTTTATAATATATGCAAGTTTCATTATTTTAGGTTTAAGGGATAATCATTGGTAGTTTGTGTAATATAATGTCAAAGCATATTTTGAATAATACACATAAGTGCAAAAAAATTCCTTGTATTTGCACCTCCTGTTAAAAAATTATGTAGAGGTTATATTGGAATTTTAAAATTTATATATAATACGTCATTAAAAATTATTCATTGTTCATTATTTAATTGTTTTGAATGAAAAGAAAAATAATCTTTAATCATCTACTTGTTGACAAATTTCATACATCAATTGATTATTTTTCTTGCTTTTATTTGTTCATTGGGTATTTTTTCATATGATAAATCACATTTCTTGATTTGTCCAAACTAGTATAAATGGTATTTTTTTTTGGATTATTCAGATTTGTGATTATTTCCAATGTGACAATATTGTCCTATCCATTTGTTTCATGAAGTTTTTGTGTTTTTTAAAAATAATTGATTGCAAATTCTTTGTGCTTATTATTATTTTTGAAATTTTGTACAAATTGTATTTGACGTTTTTCAAAAAAAATCTTTTTTTCCATCTAAGCATACCCCTCAAATCGTTTAAAAAAAATTTGGGAGTCCATAGGGATTCTAACTCCCAAAGTGGGAATCCACTTGGGAGTGTGTGGGCTCATTCCCTCACATTCTTTTGCACTCCTAGGAGTGTGAGTGTGATTCCCGGGTTGCATTTTAAACTTGTACTTTCCATGCCTTTCCCTTGGTCGTGAACCCAAACCTACAATTTGGTAATAATGATCTTTACTCCAAATCCCCCATCAATTAGCACGTCATCAATAAAGTTCTTACCAATTTAGACTTAGATCAAAACCATTTGATAATCAATAGTCACTACTATAAAGGTAGGTTTGGATTGAATAGGTTTAGGTTGGAAGAGTTGAACATACTTCATCAATTTGAAAATGTATCTTTTGATGTTTAGCACAATCTTCAAAAGTTGTCCCAAGTTAAGAACAAACTTAATCTCCATAACTTGAGTATTGATGTCTATCAAAATCTCCTCCAAAGTCTTTTTTAGTATTATTATTTGTGAAGTGAATTAAATAGGTTGCTTACTTATAACTGGCTGACTTATTAGTTACGGTAAACCAACCTAATTTGAATGAAGTGATTTGTTTAAATAGACGAATGCTTGTGACATTAAGTCACTTCCTTGTAACTCCTTGATAGTATCATTAAAGGAATCACACATTGTTCCTCTATTTGCCAATCATTTGTTGTTTTTGCTTTCATTAGTTCATGTTATTTAAAAACTTGTTGCTATGGTATTTGGCTATGTGTCGTGACAATAACTACAATGATTGGTACATTATTAAGTTTAAGGTTTTTTGGTATTATAGTGGTAGTAATGGTTGGCCTAGTTCGAAACATGTTATAAACTTCGACCTTTTCAACACAATTAGGTGCATGATGTTCAAAATTAGAATAGATAATATAAAGATATTTTAATGGCACTATAGTTGGCTTGACAAGTTTTGCAATCACTTTAGCCACCGATTCATTAATGGATATAACAAAAATTATCGATTTTCCTCTCTTCTTGTTACGATAAGGTTTTTTCGCATGACTTGTTTTTCCACAATTTGAACAAGTTAATTACTGCTTAGTAGTTGTGTAAGTGATTATGGGTTGTGCAATCGGTTTAGATTATAGTTGAATTATCAAAGCATTGTAATTTGTTATACTCAATTCATTTTCTTCACAAATCATTGTAGCTTCCTTATGTTTGATCAACGTATCTTTTATCATGCCTATTGTTGCTAATCTAAGGTAGGGCTGTAAACTTGCTTTAAAAAATAGTATTAAATATAACGTCATTAATTGTCACTTGTAATTATTCTCGAATTTAAATGAACATTAATAGACTTTTACCCATTCGCCAACTTGTTGTTGGAGATTTTTCAATTGCATCTATATTTTTTCGTCATTCTTCACAACCCAAAAATGCTTGCAAAATTCTTGCTCCAATTCATCAAAAGTGCCTTTAGAATGATCATGTACAAAATTCTCACCCCATTATGAAATGTTATCTCATAAAGTAAAACCAAATAGGTTGATGATATCTATGTCCATAGTCTCACCATTGCCTTTGATTGCCTTCTTGAAAAATTTAATGTGAACATCAAGATCAATATCTTTCCCATATGTGGGATATTGAAACTTTTGATATGGCAATTTACAAATTGGTTTGGATTGAATTGGAACCGATTGATACCATGGTGGCATGAATATCCTTGGATTAAGTGTTTGCCATCCATAAAATCCAACAAGTGGATTAGGTGGTGGTCCTCTAGGTGGGTCTCAATTAGGTGATCCTCCTCCTAGTGATCCTCCATTAGGTGAACCTCCAAGTAGTTCTCCACTTGGCTGTGGATATGAATTAGCCTTTATGGGTTGCTAAAATGAAACATTGTTACCATAAACATATAGTCCAAAGGTAACAAATACATTAACAAATAGTGTTGTTGCCATTGTTTGTTGAGCAGGTACATCTTTTGTGACAAAAATTGGTTGTACGATAGGTGGCATTGATTCTGGTTGAGTAACATTAGTTACATTTCCCTTCTTTTTCCCATAAATCTATGGATCAGGTCCCTTGATTCCCAAATAGTACATTGAATACATGCTAGGATCCATAAGTACAAATATGGAACTATATTATACCACATCAGGTAGAATATAGTTTTGGGTTGCCTTATTATCAGTGGTGTAATAGGTTGCAGCCAACCTAAATGTCGAGTAATTTATATTAAGTTGGTAACCAAATTCAGTTGTATTTGGGTTAGTTGTACATGTACACCAACAAATGTCATTGGTGTGTTTAATATTACAAATTGTAGAAAAGTTTTGAGTTTTTCTTTCATTAATCTATTCAATTTATCATCCACAAAAGGACAATTCTTGAACTCATGTCCCACCTATTGAGGATATGCACAAATTAATGTAACTTCAACAATGGGTTGAATGATTGTAATTGGTATACTTCGTTGAACTAACGGTTGTTCAATGGTTCCCATGATAAGTACATTCAACCAAACATTTTGATGAAGTGGTTGTGTTTATTGAGCAACAATAGGGGCCATGATTGTTTCTACCGGTTCTATAGGCTATTGAGAACCTAATCTATGTGAAGGTCTTCGCTCCAAGTTATGTAGTTGTTCCAATCAGGTTAAAAGTTGGGTGTGCTCCAATTTTGAATATGTTATGGTTGGATTCAAAACATGAACTAAATTAAATGTATAGTAACCAATAATTAGTGTTGATCGAAAGGGCACAATTGCTCTAGGAATGTAGTAATTGGGTGTCAAAGATTGCCATTTCTATCCTACAAAGGTTACCTCATTAGCATATCAAACATGTTTAATGTTTTGTCCACCCAATTGTGCATTTGACCTCCGTTGTTGGGACAATTATTAGGGTGTTAAAAATGACCAATTGAAGGTACTTGTTGTTCTTTTCTTTCCTCTTGTTTTGTGGGTATCTCATGAAAAAATACTTACATTGTAACAAATTGTCGAAGCTCATTGTTGGGAGGTTCAACCAATTGTACTCCCTTAGCTCAAAAACGTGGTTGTTTTTATGGTTGAATCACTTCATGAATAAGTTGTTGTGGCACTTCTAATTTTAATTGCCTTCTAAGGCCCCTTGTGACTACTTTTGATATCTTATAGAAATCATTAATTCAAATTTTCTTTCGGACAACTGGTTGCTAAGGAAATTATCAGAAATTAACATGCAAATGCAAAGAAATTCTTGATTATTAGTTTGTAAAGGAAAAAAAAAGTATGAACAAAAAAGATAATTTTAAAAAAATTTAAAAGATTAATACAAATCCAAACCTAGAAATATTTAGAAAAACAATTATTAAAACCAGAAAGCATAAACATTCTTGCTTACATTTCGTTCCACTTTGTGTTCACCAAATGTTAAACGTATCTTTTGTCCCTTTAAGTTTTATTTTTTCATTTTCAAGTTATAATTCTAGTTTATTAAATTATCAACAAGTTGTTCCAAATTCGAACAATAAAACAAAATAATCATTGTGGTTTCTTGATTATTCATCAATAATAACATTTTTCAAGCTTGCATTTTAAAAATAGAAAAAGAAAAGTTTCACAAGAAAATTAGAATAAACATGATTCAGAATTCAAAAACTCTTTAAGAATTACAAAAAATGAAAAGATGAAAATCCTTTTTTTATTTCCAAGTCCTCCTAATTCTACCAACCAATAGTGTTGTTTGTAACTTAAACGATCATTAGCTAGTATAATTTCAAAATCAAAATAATAAGTTACTAGTCACAAGTTCAAATTCGCCTATTTTGTTAATCAATTGATTACTATAACACACCATTCACTAGTTTTTATAACAAACTACCATAGTGGCATACCATGTTCGCACTAAATTAATTATTTTCATGCCACTATGAAAAAATAATACAAATCCGTCATGCGGTGCGAAAATGCAAAATATCCTCAATGTTATCGAACTCATCCAGATTATCCAATTCTTCAGCCTGCTCTGCATCCTCCATGTCTAACCGGTCAAAAATTGCTAATGTCTCATGATCCTCCAAGTATGCGCTCACAACCTGAGCAACCGAAGCTACAAGCGGGAGCTCATCAATCTGCACATCACAGGCAGCTTGAACTGCCGCTTCTTCCTCACGATCCTCCAAAGGCTCGAAGTTTGCCAACAGCCCCTTGGTCAAGCACTCCGAGATTGCATGGCTCTAGAATGCCGAATCGTGAATCTTCCCCAGTCTGCACTTCTCCCAACCCCTCCTAATCATTTGCTCTTCCACTGCTAGCTCCTCCCACGCCGTCATCAGCCAGCCCACAACCTTTCCCCGAAGCTCTTTCACCCCCAAATCCAGCTCGATGTCCTTAGGTTCCACCTTGCCCATGACCTGGAGAACCACTTGTTGTGCCTACCAAGTGTTAAACTGCTGCCATAAGCGATGCTTGAGAGGTCGTTGTAGTACAACGTCTGCCACCTAAAGCTTGTTGGTGCAATTTGCAGGGACAAACATCGTCTTGATGAGGGGAAAAAGGTCAAACATCCACTCCTTAAAGCCCGCCGAAATGTGCACCTTCCAACAATCTATAAGCCAGACCATCTTTTGCGAATCAGGAGCCAAGCCCAACTCCTCGCACTTTTTCACATGCCACGGATCCAGCACCCTCTCAACAAAGCTCTTCATGGTCACAAAATTGGACCAATGGTTTTCCGACATGGTTAGATGCTAGCCCGTTGCGACCGCCCGTTAAGCATCTTCATCCTTTGGAACTACTGCTTTCGTTTTCCCCTAGAACACCAGCTGCAATGGCGCAAGCTCCCCACTTGCAGTGGAGCTAACGACCGTCGTGATCTGCCTCTTGTCGTCTTTCCCCAGACACTTGACTTCCTTCACTCCCTTAACCTTGTACGTCTGCTATGTGGAGGGGCGGAGATGGACAATCGTCTGATTTGAATTGTAGACCAATTCTGGTGGGATGCCCTCCGTCTTACAAAACGCAACCACTCTGAATGCCATCTCATCCCCCTGCTGCTCCCAATCTTCTAGTAGCTTACTGGTAGCTGTGGTGGCTCTTCTCCACATCCACCCCAGGTACCGGTTCAGAAACTTCCAAGAGAACCTTTTGGAGACTTGAAACAACTTCCCCCCCCTTCCTGTACGATTCAAAAGTAGCTTAGGCGCCAGTGTTTGCACAATCCCCACAATCACCGTCTGAGCGACATTAGCATCCATTGGCTGGCCTACATCCCGCATGCCTTTCAATGTTGAGAGGATCGTGTCAAAAGCATGAGGGTGATCTTTAAAGATTCTTCAACTTTCGTTCTTTCCCTTTTGCACTCTTGCCTTCTGAGCACAACACCCTCTTGGTACTTCTTGCGCAACTTGAAATGGCCTGATTGAACATCCCTCTCAAACCAGCCTTTCATGGTGTTCATGGTTAGCTTGTCAAAAGGGTTGCCTATTCGACCAAGCTTCCTAATGTGCTGCAAGGAGAAGAAAACATCATACAAGCTTTTTGCGTGCTACCTCATTGCCGCCTCAATATGAGGCCACAAGTCCTGAACAAACCAGTTGGTGTAGCTTCTTCGCTGTTTTTTAGCCGGTGGGTTGACCTGCTCACTGTTGTGCGCAGACTGGCCTACATTGCTTGCCCCAGTAGCATCATCCTGCTTCTCAGCTCCCATGTTTGGAGGCACTAGGACAGCTTGAGCCCTAACCCTCTTTGGTCTCCCCACCGGCCGTTTTGTTGCCAATCTAGCACTTTCTTTTGCTGCCTTAGCTACTTCATTCCGAACTATTTTGTTTCTCTCCTCCTCCTGCCAGGCTGCCGAATCTTTCTTTATTTTTTCATGCATTTCCTCCTTGCTAAGAGGGCTAAAGAAGCGGGTGATGGTGGCAGCCCTACTCCCTGACACCATGGCGGTGAGGCGACCAGAAGGTCGCCAACCCCAGTACCCAGTCCCAAGCTCCCACAAATTGAATCAATAGAACACTCCTTCGTGCCAACAAAGGTCCAATGACTCTGGCAGTGGCACGGATCATAGAAAAAATTGGCGGTAGAATCCTAAATTGAACGGTTAAGATGTCTTGAGTGCCCTGTTAGCCAATGGCCAGGATCCTATAGCAAACCCTGCGAAAACCTTCAAAACCCTTAACCAAGGGTTGTGCGTAAATCTTGAAAATCGGAATTTGTCCACTGCAAAAGGAAAAAATGACCGAAAATAATTATTCGCGACCTCGGGTCGCGAACAAGGTATGCCACTACGGTAGTTAACTTAAGACTTGTTAATCAAAAACTAAAATAACCTTAAGTTATCTGCCTCACTAGTTATTAGTTGGTTAAACCATTTATTATATACATACTAAAAAATTGGGTTAACAACCACAAATTGAACATTAATCATATTCCAATCATGAAAAAGCCCTAATTTAAGGCTACATTAGAATGAAAGGCATTTCTAGAATGCAGGGCCAAATTCTGTTCCATCATTAGATTAAGCCCTTTCTTTTGGCAATGTCCTTAGCCCATATACCCTGGGGCTTTGCCCTCACTTATTACAATGGTTGTTTGAATGCTTGGAAAGCTAACCAAAGTTTCAAGGATGCCATTAGTGCTCTCGTATTCATGGCTCCAAAAATTAATGAGAGATGGACTGAATAGCCCAAAGCCGATGGGCCAAAGGAACCTTGGTTGTCATGGGACCAAGGAGAGGCACACCTTCAACCATTTAGTAACAAAATTTTGAATAGCGAAAAGTTTGGGAGATGAGGGGTAGCCTATGGGTGGTGTTGACCAATTGGAACGAGTCTAGTCCAAAAGTAGTAAAGGTTTTTGTTACTTGCTTTACAAAGCTTTAAAGAGGTGTGAAAAAACTCTAATATGGCCATGGTAAGTAAGGCAAGGGTTAGTATACGGGGTAGGCACACTTGTGAGTGGCTTGTGTCCCAAGGGCACAGCTGAAGGTCTAGGGTGGAAAGAAGTGATAATGAGACTTCCCCCATTATTACAAAATGTGAGTGCACTTCCATACTAGTCCATGTTCATTAAACCAATGAATTCACTATTTTTCAACTTGTATCGGTTCACTAAAATTAGTAAATTCATTGAAAATCTAGTGAAACCACTTGATGTACAGGGGCACCTTTAGTTGTACCCCCATTCATCCCCACTAAGATGCATTCCAATGATGTTGCAAATCACCTTACAACAAATCTCACTCACCCTAAGCATATTACATGCCTTCAAGGAAACTATGAGAAACATTCAAGAGAAAGAAATTGTGGGTGGGGAGGTCTCCCAAATTACACTACAATTTTCAGCAGAGATTTTTATGTGTAAGTTAATGCCATAGCGGGGCTCCCCCTCTCCCCTGGCACCCTCCAGGTAATACCCTGCTACCAAAACATTACCCAGCGGAATGACTGAGGCAGGCTAGTACAGTAGGAGGGCCTACTACTGTACAAGTAGGCCCTCCTACTGTATAGGCGAGAGAGTCTGTCAAACTGGTCTGCCACCGTAGGACCGGTAGAGCCCACTGTACTGGCCTGCCCTCTGTGGGGGTGTTTTGCAAAATGCAACATTTGGGGCCACAGTGAACCAGCACCCACCAGCGCACCATCCACTGGATGCCTGTTATTACTCGGTTGTGGATGGATGAACCTCAACTGAGTTAAGATTTGGCTTCACCTCGGTAACCAATTCTGTAAGGAATCCGTCTGATGTATAGGTAGATAGGTAGGAAAATAGGTAATTCCTGACTAAGTAGATGGTTTCTACATAAATAAGGGCTGTTTTTACTACCTACATACTAACAACCTACCAACTGAGCTAACCACCATGGTTAGTTACAGAACTGGAACCCAACAGAAAACTGTTTCCTGACCACTTACCATCCATCCTTCATGGTGTGCTGGTGGGTGCTGGTCCACTGTGACCATGCTGAGGATATATAAGGAGCCATGTGGTTTTGCTGCAAAGGTGTTATTTTGTTGATGGTTTATTTGTGAAAAGAGCTTACACACAAACTGCTATGATGTTTAACTTGCACTACATGTATGATACCATTCTTTTGTTGTGTAGTTATACTTCTAACTTATGGTTCTCTATGCTTACCTGTATGGGTAATTTACCCCCAAAAAGCTCCATACTCTTAGGTTGTCACTTGAGCAATAAGTTGCAGGGCAGCACATGGAGGAACACCCAGTTTGGAAAGTGGATTCCAATTGTGAATCGCATGTGTAATGATACCAACACAACCCCAAAGAACATCACAATTTCTTTTTGTGTGGAGATTGCAGGAGGAGGGGCTCAAGACTTTTGCACAGTGGTAGGTGCATTACTGAACCTCACCTTTGAGTAAAGTAACCTTGAAATTTCCTTCTGTTGCTGAAAAGCAGTCTGGAATGGTACTAGTTCAAAGTGGATCTCAAAGAAATCACATGGGGAACCAGAACTCCACCAAGGCCATTCCTGATGATGATGATGTCGATGGGAAGCTCCTGGAGCATGAGGAAGAAGGCTTGAGCTGTTACCTAGTCTGATGAAGGTAAATGTGTTGATGATGAGTGCAGTTTGGTGTACTACAAACATTATTTTTCTGCTATGGGTGGGTAATATATAACAACTAACAACCTTCACTTCTGAATTTCTTTTGTTTTTCTTTTTGGTTTGTTAGGCTTTTTTAAAGGGTTTTTGGGTCCTCTTTATAAGAGGCCATCGAAATTCTCTTTCAATGGAGAGAGATTGGGCTTCTATAATGTAACCTGCAGACCTGGCAGTTCCCTACTTTTGTTGGGTAGATTGACAGTAAACCTTTGAAGGTCAATCATTCTTGGAAGGTCAATAATAGGTTATCATATACCCTAGTAGTGCAGGGGCAGCTTCAACACATGCATGTTGAATAAACTTATTTATTTTGAAGATTACATGTAGAAAAATACAATATTTCAAAATAAAGGGCAACACACATGGGGAGCAAGTCATTACCCAATGTAAATCACTAGTAGAAAATTATTATTTTCTTCTGGTATTTGGTAGGTATCACAACAAAAAAAAGAATAAAAAGAGGCAAGGTGTTAAAAAAATGAAATGCCCACCCTTTTCATGCAAGGAAAAAGTTCATTTGATCATTTTGCCTTCCAGATACATCAAAAGTTTTTAGTCAATGTTTTATCTGACAGTTAGTTTAGTTACAAGCACTATGGATGGCAAACTCATAACCTAATAGCATTATGTTATTGATTCATATGTAAGATGGGCTTTAGGAAAATACTTTATTTTTCACCTTCATTTTCATTTGGGGAAGGGAGGAAGAATATACCAATGTTGATGTAATATATAAGGCCATATATATTATATAGGTATCAACCCTAGTATCAATTACCAAACCAATTTGGTATTAGCCATCCCAATACCTAGTTTGATACATGTACCCCTTGGTATTAAGGTTTTGCTATTATTTTCAACATTCATACCATAAAGCTTGAACCTTTTTTTTCTTTGGTATCAGTCATTGTTACTAGCTACAAGTTTAAAGCTATGGTGGGAGATGGGAGTTTGAGGCTTCAAAAATTTTGTTGGTGAGTTCATCTTTTGGTGTCCTTGCTTACTACTTACCATTGAGGCATTCTTGATATGTATGTTGCTATTGTTTCCTTTTTACCTCCTTTGTGTTTCCATCCATGTATAAAGTTGTGCATCTTCATACTACAATCAATATGTTTTTTCTAATTTTAATCATCATGTTAATTTAGTGGCTAGTGCTTTTGTTGTGGTGTTGTCTCATTTTTGTGATAGTTATTGGAATGTTATGTTGGGAATGAACTCTGTTATTTCAAGGTCCAAGGTGTGACCTTGTTGTTGTTCAAGTTTTTGATCATGATCACTAAATTTCATATTCGCCTTTGATGTCAAAGTTTCACCATTTGTTCAATGATATTAACTTTCAAGTTTGAACATGCATGGTGTGAACTTGTTGTTTTGTTTAATTTTCTCATTTAATGGTTTTGGGTTTTGTGTCCTTTATGTTATATCATTTTAGGGTATTGTTTATTACACTCTTGCACAAGGCATCAATAACATTTTAAAAATGTTATTAATGAACATGTTACCATTTTAGTTTGGCACAAAAAACAAAGGCTTGTTGAAATGGTTGCTATAGGTTGGAGGCAAAAAGGGAAAAAAAAACAATGACACCTAAAACTATTATCAAGTTTTTTCTAACTAAAACCCTTACAAACCTAATGACCTTAATGAGTATAATTCATCAAAGGCCTAGTCTTATTCATTGTTGAGGGGTACATGCCAATGTTGGTTGTGGAAAACTCATGGTTGTGGCCCCTTGTAATGTGACAATGTGATGGATGAAGATAAATAACATTTCCAATAACATATTCCAATAATGTTGGCTAAAATAATGGAGCTATATGTGCCCCCCTCCATTGCACAATGTGCAACAAGGTGCAATCATGCTAAAATAAGCTAATATGTCATCTTTGTTTTTTTGGGTGAAAGTAACCATAAAGTAAATTTTAATATAAAAAAGTTTGAAATAGTTTTTATTTTAATGATCAATATGAGGGTGTTCTTTGACTTCAGTATGGTAATATTATTTTTATTAACTTAATATGCACTTAAACATATTTTTTTAAATGCAAATAGATGCAAGTAAGTGTTCCAAATTAGTTTCAAGTATATGAAAGTAGGACTTCAAGTTGATGGCAAATTAAAATGTGTTCAATAATTAAAATTTTGTATTATAAAGGTCATATTTTTTCAAATCTCTAACTTAAAAGTAAGTTCTAGCACATTTTACCTTGTTAGTTTGAAACCCACTTATTACATATTTTTCTTACACTAATTTTTTTGAAACTTGGTATGCAACTTAATATAAACTTAATGAAATGCATGATGGTTTCATAATGAGACTTGAAGAGGTTTTGAGTTTAATTTCTTACATTTATTTAAAAAATAAAGGATTACAATGTCAAAGGATATTTGTTTGCCTATTTATGTATGCTTCCTCCCAACAACCATTGTCACATTTGATTTTTGGATGTTTAGATTTGAATTTGATATTTTTGTGTTGATAATCAATTTCATGAATGTGTTTCTATGTTATAGCTAGTCCATTTGAAATTCCTAACACATCTTGAATAACATTAACAAAATAAATGAAATAATTTTTGGTCAAATATCAATTAACAAAAAAACATTATTGATTATGTCAAGGATGAGGGCACAAACCTAAACACTCTTGTTGTGCATTCAAATTTGTTGCCTCTTGTGCACTATTGCAAATTGCATCACAATTTATTGTCTCTTGTTTTGGGCATCTTATGTCTAAGGCATGTCAATATGTCACAAATGAAACAATATGGGGGTTGGGATGAAGGAGGTGAGTTTGATGAATCTTAGAATTATTTACAAAATATCATTACATGGATGAAGAATCTAGAAAGGAAAGGCATGAATGGGTGCTAACTTACAAGGAGACTAATTTGAAACCAAGGAAGCTAAAAGCACTAGTTAAAACAAGGTTTGCTTCCAAGGTTGCATTATTTTAAAAAACATTGGAATATGTTATAGCCATAAATCTTTGCTTCAATCAACAAACTTTCAAATTGCGAGCTTGTATACCTCTAGCTAGGTTCAAATTGGGCTATTGCAAAACCTTGAGTTGGGTAATGAAATAATGCATTTTGAATCAAAGAAAGGCTTACTAGTTCTTGCCATATGCCCTTTTTGCTTTTTTGTTATTTGTACCAGATTGTATGTAGATTATCAAGCTTGGGCATCATTAAATCCACCTTTTTAATGTGGGGATTTTGAAAATGAGTTGGAAATTATGTATGTTAGAATGGGGTTTGAAGTCATCAATGTCTTTGAACCTTTTTTTTGCATTGCACATACATTTAATTATACCCATGCACACAACATGTGTGCTTTCCAATTGGATCCTCAATTTAAATGACTTCAATGTATAACGGAGTATGTAGGTAAAGATATGGAAAGGGTAGTTGTGAAGGAGTGTGACCAACATGTCTTGGTGCATTTGTTGGTGATAGTTTACAAGTTGCTAAAACTTGGGTCACATTGATAGTCCCCCTAGAGGCACTTAATGTTGACAATTCTTTATGGGGAGTTGTAGCTTCAACCAAGGAAACTATTTTTTCGGGTGAAAATTGAGTTGTCATTGTGTTATCACATAGTTGTCAATAACATTGATGTGAAATCCCTATTGCATTGGTGGAAAATACATGAACAATGGTTTCTTAATGTTGCATTTTTGGTTTGTGCATTTAAAAATATTCCTAGGTCAAAGATCAAAACTAAAAGGACATTCAATATGGTTGACATATTCACCAATTTGTGACATGATAGCTAGGAATGTAAAATCTAAACAAGTTGGTGATAATAATTAAAGAATTGGTTGATTGAGGCAAGGATTGGTTGTGTTTTTGCTACTAGGGGCATGGAGGACTTCTTCATTGCTATAAAGGACCTACTTGATAATTATGAGGATGAGCTTGAAGAAACTGGTCTTTTTGAGACTTGATTGCCACATTCTTATTATGCTTATCTTTTTTACAGTTATAGGATATAGTTCTTAAGTCCATGTAAGACTATTTTGGGCTTCAAATCAAAATAAATATTGAAGTAACAAGTAGCAACAAACACATCTATGTACTAGAGGCTTGCATTGGTCAAGGTAGAACATAGGATGTAAACTTGATTTATATCTTTGAAGCACCTTCCTTTATTATGAGATTGTTGGATTCTTAACATTGGTTTTGATTCAAATGTTTTCTCAAGTGTTGTAAACATTTGTATAGATTGGAGCAACAAGGTGTGCATATTTGTGTAGGGCATTCCTCCATTTAGCATTTCAAGGTGAAGATTGAGGAGCTCAACACATTATATATTTTTATTGCACCTTCATGTGATATGCAATGGAGTGCTTGAACTCTTTACTTTTTACATTCAAGAAATGTGTAATGGAATTTGCAATTCACATTCAGTTTGATCAATGATTTCTCTCAAATTGCAGACATTTGTAACATGTATGTGCTGATTGAGCAATGGGCATATATGTGTATGAAAGTTTTGCATCTACAGCTGTCAATGAGGACCTTGAATGTTTCAGTGTCATATTAAGTTTTGTCATACCTTGAAGATGAAAGATTGAAAGGAAAAAACAGACCTCCATTGATGCCAGTGCTTCATTGCATATACTAGCTGGTATAGCAATAGAAATACCATTGCACAGCCCATTCATTATTATCCCTCTATTATGTATACTAGACTGATACCTGATTCTTTAAAAAATTCATAAACTAGTGTTGACCCGGTATTTCATTTTCCCCAAAATCTATATACCAGTACCAGACTGATATTTTAAAGAACCTTGATACCAGACCAATACTGGAATATACATATGTATTCTCTATCTTGCAACCCAAAAACTTATCTGAGAACTAGAAAAGAACTGTCAAATTTTCTCTTAAAACAGAGAAAACAAATTCACTCAAAAGCAAAGCTATCAGATGAAGATGAGGAATGTGAGATAGGAACAAAAATACAAGGCAAAATTATACCTTCTGCAGCACTTTAGTTCCTTCTCAAGCTGTTGCTTTTGCTGTTGTGCCACCTATTAGTTCCATGTTAGGATCATCCTCAATGTTTACTAGGATGGGGAATCAATCTGCCACCTGGGAAAAAATGCAGGCTGCCACTCTGCTGCACTACTGGCCCTGATGCCAATTCTTGCTTGCCATATGTAGATGACCTGAAATAATGTTCCAAAGAGGCTCCTGAGCAGGCCCATAATTGTGGGTGTGGGGCCTCAAGTATGTGGGAAGGCTTCACAAATCGCTTGGTTCTTTGCTTTGGCCTCTTATGTGCAACAAGACTCCTGTTATACATATATTATGCACACTGTTTTCTTCTTTCTAGCAAATTTTTGGCAAATGGAAAATTTCCTTCACAAAATGGTGAAAATTGAGATTAGTTGGGGATTTTAGTCACCTGATTCCGAGATTTGTACTAAGTTTCAGTTGGTAGCCGAAAATATACAAGGATGCTTAAGTTTAAATCTGGCTAAATTGTCTTGTGCATGATCACACAACTTCAGCTACATCACAAAATGTCTCAAAAAAAGACACTGGCACACACTGATTACATATTTTCACATGTACTGGCTATCCTCCTTTGTCATGGCTTGTACTGCATCTTTTATCGGATTCACCACCTCTCTGATTAATAACTTTTTTACCTCTCTAGGCTCTCAGTGGCTTGAAACATGCCTTGAGCATATTATTCATTCACGTGATTCTACGCTAATAATGAAGCAGAACTAACATCTGGTTCACATTTCTCCTCACAGTATGCAATGTAGACTACACATTGAAGAATGTCCATTATGAAGCATATGTGGAAACTCGATGACCACAACTTGGAACATGTTTTTGTCACCCTTCTTTTATAGTTGGCTTTTGTGTCCCACTAACACATTAATAAAGCCGATAACTTCAGCAGTTGAGGCATTCAGTTGCTTGCCCAAATAAGCCAAACCTTCTTTATATCACTATTCCAACATCACTTGAAGGTACAAAACTGCCAGAAGGTACTTCAATTTCTGTCTTGGTTATTTTCTTTCTTCAAAGACTTTCCATCACCATCCAAAAAAGAAAGAAATGCAAGCATCTTCCATCATAAGTCAGACAGGAACAATGGGTTTAGCTCACGGTCTCTCAATTCTCCCCCTTCTGAACACACCTCCCATTCCCACTGACCACTTGTTGCAAGCAATTCACAGTGGAGCAGGGTTACCCACTATCACTTCCCTTACTTATGAAATATGTCTAACTGATAGCAACTCAACCTGGGTCCTCTCTTTGTGTACTTCTACATCCTCTGGTGGTGTCTAGAACCATTTATTTGATGAAGTATTGTCGGGTTAAAACAATAACTTAGAGAAATGGACTTTTTTTGCTTTTGTGTTTTTTTTACCCTATAATGTCAGGTATGATTGATTCATGGATGTATGGACAAAGAGTGTGATTTTGACCAAGGCATAAGCTTTATGCAGTAGTGCAGTAGGAGTTCCCCACCTACTAAGTAAAATCATGCCTACAATGCACATGCCACTCCCAACATCCAAATTGCAGTAACATGAAAGGTGGAAGTTGATTGAGGGCCACAGTGACAGTTTTCAGTTGGGGTCTCAGTTCCCTAGCTAACCATGGTGGTTGTTAGCTCAGTTGCATTTTTCTTTGAACCTACATATACTAAGAGCATCTCCACGGCATGCCTGCAAACATCCCTTTTCATTAAATCTTGCAGTAGTACAATAGCGTGAATCCTGCTGCACTCCTGTATTGATGTCGATTTTGCAGCGGTCATTTTATCCCCTCCAAATGTTTTTTCTACTATGGATTTGGACTGTGACTATTACTGGTCCAGATGTAAAGACATACAAATGGTCTTTGAGTGTTTAAAGGGACTTTTATGACGTTTGTGGGTGGGGACAGTGATCATTCAACACTATTTTATTTTAACATAAAGGAGGTGTGTACAGTTTTGCACTGGATATGCTTTAACAACTCACAAGCAAGTTGTTAGTAGGTAAGTAATAAAAACAGCCCTTACATATGTATGAACTATCTACTTATTTTTATAGTTACCTATTTTCCTACCTACCTACCTATGTATGAGCCCTATTTCCTACAGAATTGGTTACCAAGGTGAAACCGCCTATTAACTAAGTTGAGGTTCATCCACAACTGAGTTATAAAAAGTCTATATGCAAAACTTTTTTTCTTTTTTCCCAAGGCCCTGTTGAAGGCCTGATGCATTAGCTCATTTCAGTAGTTTCAGTGGACCTTTTTTCAAGGATGTTATTGTAGTTGGAAATTGGGGATTTAAGAAGTTCAATTGGATACCTTGAATTCTCATCAGTCTCATTTTGCGTATTTGCATGCTTATTGTACAGTTTCCATGATTGAGATTTTTTGGGTTTTTTTTTTCCCCATTTGATGCCAGTCTAGATTTCAGGTAGTAGATCATTAAGTTTTGGGAACTTATTAGTTGCCCACTCATTGGCTACTCACAAGAAGCTTAATGGGAATCAGCAAAGGGAGCAGGTTCAAGAAGGGATTTTTTTTTTCCAATTTTGTAACATAGCTGAAGTGACAATCATCCATAAGATGATTTGGCTACATTTTAGATACGAAGAAAGTAGGAAAAAAAACAGAATATTTCCATATTCTTGGGTATCTACTAGAACCTATCATTAAAAACTGGTGATTTCAAATTTTTTTCCTTTGAGATCTGGTGAATTTGAACCATTTTCTTCATGAAATATCCTTTGTATAGGTGGACATCATATTTTTCAGGTGGAAAGTTGGCACAATTGTCAATTCAAAACAAGGTGTGTTATACACAATGGCCTTGCCGTTAGTTTAATATCAACAATCAATATTGTATGATAAATTAGTCATAACTAGGGGGAAAAAATTCTATTTTAATGATCATCATGTTGTTGTAAAAGAAAAATTGCCATCTTTTTTTTTCATTTTTAACATCATATTAGTTATGAAAAACCCAAAAGGGATTTCAAATCAAATGATGACATGTTCTACGAACCCATTTAAACATTTTAAAAAAAATTACCAAACCAAAACCAATAAAGAAATGTCACAACATGATTTTCAATTTTTTGGAAATCTAATGATTTTTTTCTCAAAAAAGAAAGTGATAAGATATTCCCTTTTCATATTTATTTTTCACATTTGTGCAAAATTTCAAATGAAAAAGAAGAAGAAGTGTGTATTGAATGTTTTCAACCACATTGTCACATTTTAAAAGAATTACATGAATTTTGCATATGATGGGTGCTATAACCATTTTTGGAGAAAGTAGTTTCGTATTTAGTTTTGTGGGTTATGGATTGGTGATAAGTTCACTTGGGACTGGGTGCACATTTGAGGAGGTCGAGGAGAAAACAAAATGTCAAAAGATGGATGTGAAACTTTTTCCAATGAAATTAGGATGAATTATCTCATCTAGTTTCTAGGGAGTAAAATCCCTTGAAGTTACTAGACTCTAAAATGATTCTGAACACAATATCCCTGCCTTACAAGGCAGGGCCAGCAAACTGCAGTCCCACCATAGCTATTCATACAAATGCCAAAGAAGAAAGAGAATGAATTTGAACCTTTCATGTGCGTTAATCCTGCAAAACTTTGTTAGTAAACACACCACAAATCCAGAAAATGTACAAGGAAAAAAGAAAAATAAAAAGAATTAATTTACAGGATGTGAAGCTAACACAAACTAGAATATGAATATCCCAATGAATAAAGGCCCAATGATATCAGCATTTTTTGAAACGTCTCCTTTTCCAAATGTTTTATGCGGGCGAGGGGCCTCCCTTCAGTGCTTCATATGTTTTCACCCATTCACTCAAGCTCCACCCTCATTCACAAGGGCTCAAACCTATGCAGCACCTTAGGGGTGCCTTACCTACACATCAATTTTTTAAAAGATTATTACACTCTATTTTTGGTCCAGGAGCTAGTTCCAATGTTTTCTTTAGTGCTGAATTTGCACCAAATTTCAACCTGAAAAAAAAATGATTTCAACCTATATAAAGGATTTTTCATGGAAAAAATGACCCAAATTTACCAGATTTTGAAAACAAATTCCATATTGTCACATTTTTATGACAAGTTCCAGCAAGTAGCCAAGAATATAAAAGGATCCTTTTTTAATTTGCATATCTAGTATGTAGCCAAATTTGGCTAAATTTGTTTTCTACATGATCGCTACAACACAAAATCCTAAAAAACATTGGCTAGTTCTTGACTTGTATTCTTCACCTCCTCCCAAACCTAATTTGCATGTCACACTCTAATGAAATTGCCCACCTGCAAAGAACATATAGTTGATTTTGGAAGTCTATGCCCAGGCCCTAGTTCCTACTGCAACTATTTTGAGAAAGGATATAATTTGACCCCAAAATTCTTGTCTAACTTTAAACTGACACTCCTTAATGCAAATGCAAACACATTTTATCCACAAGGAATTTTGATACTTGATGTTCTTCAGATCATGCTTCAAACATCAAAAGCCATCCTCAATGATTTAAATGCACCTAGAAATTGCATGCAAGGCCATATAGCATAAGCCTATGACAATTAATCCCTCGTCAGAATACCTTCTTGCCTCTAAGACACATATTTGATAATGTGCTTTTAACCCACTAGACAATTGACTAGGCAAAATGATCTAAGCAAGATTATTTTAAGTTGGATTTTGCACAGGCTTTTGAGAAGTTTCATGGGACTTTTGTTCCTCACCATGAAGAAAATTAGAGGTGGCAAATGAAGCCATTGACATGGTTATTCTTCTTTGAAAAGAGGGTGCATTTGTCATCTATTTAAATGAAAAAATTACACCATCATTTCATATCAAAACAGGTGTGAGGCAAGGTTAATTGTTAATAGACATAACATGGTAGCAAATAGACAAATTATAGTCAACTTGATATTTGGTTCCACTTTGCAGGTTTTTTGTGGCAATATGGAAAAGGTCTATTGAAACAATTTGTCAAGTCTTTATAACAAGTAAATATTTAAATTTTTTATTTTTATGTGTTGTTAAAACTCAATTTAGTATGAATAAGGTTTCAACTTTTTCACGTTTGGGGGATTTATCTTGACAATGTGGTTTTGGAGTCTTTTCTTTTGTGTTTTGAAATTCCAAAACACACAAGAAAAATAGTTTTGGTGTTAAGTTAGACTTGGCTTTTATTGTAAGAATGAAAAGGTTGCAGGAAAAGAGTTTGCAATTGGGCCCATATTAATGCAACAAGACAACATCTTGAGTTGAAGAAGCATGCCTAGTGATTTTGATGTTTGTGAATATGTTTTTGATTAAAAACTCCTTTGGGAGTTGAACCTAAAAAGGAGCTTGGACCCAAAGGAGCTTGGACCCAAATTTTGAAAAATGGTGTGAAGAAAAATCTCTGTCATTTATTGACACAACCCCCTTGTTTGTAGTTTGATAACAAGGTAGAAACTTTGGGCCTTGCAATTAGCCAAGCTCAAAAGCTTAAACAAGCCATTAAACCCTAACACCAAAGCCTAGCTTTTAGTCATCGTTGTTGTTTTTGTTTATAAGCAAGGGGCATGTGGGCATCATCATCATCTTCTTTGTGCAACAATGATAGTAACAGTAATATCAAAATACATACCACCGCTGCCATTGTCAATTGAGGTCCAAGTTTGATCAAATTTATGTTTCATCAACAACATGAGCAAGGTAGGTGCAAGGGGGGCCTCTCCTCCTCTTCATCCTTGCTCACAAATGTAAAAAGAACAAGTGCAAAGGTACAATAAACAAAGGGAGCATAAATGTGTTATGGGTTTCCATTCCCACCTTGCATTTTTCATCTTCCTCACCTCATGCATCTTATCCTAGGACATGCACATTCATGTAAGGGGCTGACAAGATATTTAGGTCATATAGGTGACTTTAAATGGGCCAAACATCCATGACAACTTTGGAGTTTTACACAAAGGGAGAAGGTGATAAAGGGAAATCAGATGCATTTTTGGACTTAATTTGAAGTTGAAAGGTCCATTGGGGCTTCAAATGTGAATGTTCCCATATCATATTCACAACAATTGTAAGGTGTGTTTGCAACCTTGGGCATTAGGGATGAGTCACCATCCAAGCCTAGGTTGGCATGTGTAACTATGGACACATGGGAACTAGAAAATATTGGTTTAATAGTAATAGGAGGGGAGGCACACAAGATGTGATGGTTGTTGCAAAACTATGTTCATTATTTTGTTTTTAGCTTCAAGGAGTTAGGCAAACTCACGGCACAAGACATACACATCATCTTGGATATTGATACCCTTTTTTTTCTAATAGGTTGAATGACACGGAATGGGTTTTGGTTAAAACTCAAACAAAATAACTTTTGGAGGTAAGGTTGGTGGAGCTTTTTTAAAGGGAGTATGCATTAGCCATGGTTATGCCTACCAAGAAAGACATTTTAGCAAATGGATTGAACATTGGATGTGTGAAGAATATGGACCTATTAACAAATGGACACAATTTGAGAAGTATGTCATAGCATTGCCAAAGGAGACTTTTGGTTATATTGGCCAAGCCATGGTGTTTAACATTTTGGATCTACAAATATAGATTTCCATGGAGGAACATGGTCATCATTTGTAAGATGTGTTGGAACAATTGGTGCATGTGGATTTGAAACTACACTTAGGAAACTGTAGGTTGTTCTAATCATAAGTGGAGTATTTGGGCCACATGATTTACCCAAGATGTTTGGGAATCTAAAAGCTAAGGTGGATGTGAATTCCAAGGTTCCAAGACCAACCAATGTCATTCAATTAAAGGCAAATAATGTAAGTTGGTCCAATTGTGACCAGAAAGGGAGTGACCGAATAGTTGGTCTTTGATTATCTTTGTAGTGTGAATGCCGAATTCATTTTAAGGGTTTAAGGGGTTAAGCGTGCCGTCAACTTTCTTGATGAAGGCGGCGGGGTTTATTAATTTTGGGACAGGACGTTAGTGACGGTGTGAATGGAATGCATGGGGAGGTCTCTCTCTGGGGGTGTGTGATGTGAAGTGCAGGAAGAAGGCGCCGCGAATGATGGTGAGGAGGGGAGCTGCATTGATGAACGAAACTGGAGGGAATGATGGTGGTTGAATAAGGGGGAAGGGAAGCTTATGATGGAAGCTGAAGAGGGAAGCTGATAAGGAGGACCAGCCCAAAAGAGCTGGTCTGATAAGAAGCAGATAGATAGAGGACGGGGAGTTTTGGGGAGTACAGAAAGCATAGGAGCTTGGGGGATAACTAATTGTTGATCTCTTCCGTTGCGTTAGTAACTAGAAGATGGCCAGCTCCATGATCTGGTGGGGGTAGGACTAATCAAGGATCGATACTGTAGAAGGACGAAGTTAGAAGGTGGTCTGAGCTGTAGAGATGCACGTAGAAATTATACATGTAGGAGTTCTGGGAGTGGGTTTGGGAGCAATTGATGTGTGCCCCTATTTGGGAATTAGCAAAGTTGGAAGCATAGGAGTTGTGGACTTCAATTAGGACTACTGTAATATTGTCCACTTAACAAGAAAATATTCACTCACATTCTAACAGAGTGAACTCTTCAGAGGAGTCGAATTATTGTTTTGACCCTTCCTTTTTGGTGACACAATAACCAAACAAAGGTAAAATACAATTCATATGAAGGGAAATGTTTGTAAGTCATTTAGGTTGTGGGCACATTTCAATGTTATTTATTTGGTAATCCATTCACTTTCATCACAAATTTCATTTTGGGAATAATTGTCGTGAAATTTATTTTTCATAAATCCATATTACATAAACATGGATGTCATTTGTCTGTTCATATTGTTTAAACACGAATGTCATGCATATTGTTTAGACATAAATATCATATGTTATTTGTATTGTTTGAACACAAATGTTGTATGCCTATTCATGTGTTAGGACATGAAAGTCGTGTCCACAACTTTTATGTTTAGATCATACACAACATTCATATTTAAACAAATGAACCTATGAGAAAACAAATTTTGCATGACTATTATTGCCAAATTGTGACCCATGAAGTTTGTGATATTGGCGACTAATGACCAACCATTGAAATGGGTCATGCATGTTAATTGGTTTGTGGGGAAGCTAGCAAGATGGGATTTCATTCTTTGAGAAAATGATTTTGATGTCAAACATCGAGCTAGGATAGTCAACAAGGATACAAATGGGTTGCATAGGAAGTCAAATTCTAGTGACTTGGATATTATTGGAACATATTAACACGAGGAAACAAATTTGGAGATGATGCATGGTTGGCATGTTATTTCATTCTTTTGCATTTTGGCAAAATGGTTGCCAAAAGGTATCATGTCAAGCTCAAGGGAATTTTTTAGGCACTTTGGGGTATTCAAAGGGGGAACTTGATGACATTACACTACCACAAAACATGTCTTTTGCATTGGTTTTTTTTTATTGAATTTTTAATCATAATGCACAATGGACAAATTTGGCTATATTCAAAATAATCAAGTCGTTTTTAAAAAATTGATTGAATTTTTTTTATTAACATGCTAGCATGCCTAACTTGATTGAAATGAAAAATGTATTATGTGATGTGCCCAATGCCGCATGTTGTGTATGTTATGACAAAAATTTTAATTGATATGATTATTGAATATTTATTTGACATGATTAAGATGAATTATGTGCTAATTGTCGTGGCATTATTAAAAATTGAAAATAATTTATAATATAAATATTAATTATTATATTTTAAATATTAATTGGTACACATGGAAGCCAACAATTATACCATGTGGCTTACCTACTCACATACCTAGTTTCAACCTAGTTAATAATCCAAAAACATTGTGGCCTACCTATCCAAACTCAATAACCTACCATGTACATTTATTTATTTTAAATATTTTTTTGCCACATCATCAAGATTATTTTTAGTTGTGATAATAACATGTTTGAAGTGAAGTTTACTACTAGCAAAAAAGACATGGTTTTGCCATAATGATGAACCTATGGACATTTTTGGGGATGTGATAATGTTGACTAATGTACAAACATGGGAATTGGACGTGGGATTGACATCCAAGGAAAATGATTAGGTCTTTCGTTGGGAAGGACAACACCTTCTTAGTATATGGCTAGATGGGTGTGTATGAGTGGTACCACATTGAAAGTTGCAAGAAAGCATGTGAAACATGGCCACTAGGAGTTGAAACATTTTGAAATACAATTAAACTTGTAGTTTGCTTTAAGGCCAATATTGGTGGAGAGGCATGCAATAGGAAGTTGAACAATTTGTTTCACAATGCATGGTGTGTGATTGGGTTTATGCATCATGCAATGCACCTACCTTCCTTTCACAATCTTTATTAATTATGGGGTTTGCGTATTGATGGAGTTTTGATTTTGCTAGTCCATCAAGCCTAATTATTTATCATGTGAGTTGGTTATGATTAAACATTTTCCCAAGTGGATTGAGTTGGCATCACTCCAAGACAAAAGTAATGAGGGGCCACTCATGTGTTTTTGAATTGAATCTTGAATAGATTTGGTGTTCTATTAGAAATGCTTTTGGATTAGGGCACCAAATTCCAAGGAGAATTTCAAAAGTTGTGTGAACAAACTTTGATTAATTATAGATTTTTTTTGTGATCATCTTGAAGTCAATGGCTTGGTTGAAAACATGATACAAATGGTGAAGAAAAGTTTATGAAAATATGAATTATAAAAGGGGCATACATGTGATTGGGACATACAATTGCCTTGGTTGGTCATGGGATATCAATAAAACAAGCAAGCACCTTGTTTTCTACATTATGGGTGTGAATCATAACTATTGCCATCCATTCATAGGGATTTGGCCCATGAGGTTAGTTAGAATGATATTATTATGTGAGTTCAAACTTGTGAGAAATTGTGTAGCCTTGTTCAAATAGTCATGCCTATGGCAATGGAGAACTTGGCCATCACACAACAATGAATTACATTATGGTATGTCGCCATTTATGGATGAAGGTATTAGCCTAAGGTTTGGCGGTTTGAACCTAGAGATTATATTTATTTGCAATAAATAACACCTACTACAACAAATGTGATAGGCAATTGTGTCATTTTACAAGTGATGAACATTCTACCTTATGGGGTTTTCTTGTAGGAAGATCAAAATCGTCAAGTATGAAAAGGTCATTTGTGTGATTAGCACCATGCCACTTTCCATGTGTGAATGTCCAAGTGGATTCATCATTGGCCATAGTTCTAATTTTTTTGCAATGCATGTTATATGGAAAATCACAAGGTGTAGCAACCATGTCAATTTATGACCATTGATCCAAAAGATGGCATATGGGTTACTTTACACCACCACTTGTGGAGGTTCCAACAATAGATTGAATGTCTCCATGATGCAACAATGGACATGCTTTGTTGCTTTGTATTAGGCCATAGTATTAAAACAAAAACATGTTATTGATATAGATACTAGACAATTTAAGGGAGGTTGTAATTTGGCTGAACATAAGGGATTATAGTTAGGCAACTAATGATAGGGAGCACATTGTACCTAGCCTATTGATCCCATCATGTTTAGAACCAAATTCCTTTCATGGATTACCTTATCACATAATGTTTTATTTGATCATAGATATGGCTATATAATGTAAGAAGACCTTTACCCCAAGCCAGGGGGGTGATTTGTGAGCATGTTTTCATGTGTGTGATTTCGTTAGCTTTGATTATGTTGGGCATTAATCTAATAAAACACTAGCTATCAAGTATTTACTACAAGACAATATATATTTATAATTCATAATTTTTTGATAAATAATAATTCAATGTGAACATGGTTTTAGTTTTTTCATGTTTGGGGGTGTTTATCCCCATGAGGTGTGGCTTTTTAGAGTTTCATCTTTCATGTTTTGAAATTCCAAAACACATAAGAGAAACATGTTTGTGTTTTGTTGTGCTTTGAATTTCAATTTTTACATGCCACATGTGAGTTTTCTTGATTTGCGTGCATGTTTTCATGTGTGTGATTTTGTTAATTTTGATAATGTCAAGCACTAATTTAATAGTGGTGAAAATTTTGCAAAAGAAAATCCATTTTCAAGAACTTCTTGTGGCGTGGTGAAACCACATTATCATAACTAGGGTTAGTTGGGTGGACTATTGTGTGAAAAACAAGGCAAAAGGGCTAAACATTTTGGACCTAAAGAAGCCTCAATTCATTATAAGAAAACATGACCTTTTCAATTGGAAAAATCAATAAAAAGAACCCCCCTTGTGCCCTTTTCCAACTTGATCAAATTCCATTTTAAACAAGTCAATTTGTACTTGTAAACTTTGACTGGTGTTTTTTTTACGAGGGGGTCATGGAATGTTTTGAATAGTCAAAATGATTAGTTGTTAATTTGACCACTAGTGAATAAGGCCATCATTATTTGTGGTCTGATTTAAGCCACACGTCAATATTATGTTATGTTTTCAAAGGCGATGTGGCATCATCTCTAATAAAAAAACAAGTAGGTAGGTTTGGATTGTATGTTTATGGTGTACACATATATTGTACACATCACCATATATGAAATTTATATACATGATTTGTCCAAGTTTGAACCCAAGACCTCATGGAAACATGCCAATGCCTTTGTCATCAAGCTTAAATCCCTTTTTGGGTTAAAACAAAAAACCATGCCAAAGCCCCAATGAACCAAAACAACACCACCACAATGGGCGGGGGAGGGGGGCCAATAGGCCAACACCCAAGAAAAAACCAAGTGCAAGAGAACAAAGCAAAACGCCCAATCCAAGAAAAATCTAGGAAGAGAGGGCAAAAACCAAATCACAAAACTAGGAAGTAAAAAGTCCCCAAAGGACCAAAAAGAAAAGTGAGCAACAAAAGGGAAATACCAACTCCTAGTTAAAACAAAAACAAAACCACAAAGTAGGAAAAAATTAAGTGGGCAACGAAAGGAAAATACCTACCTCCTAACTAGATAGAGCAAGTAAACCCATTAAATAGGATTACATCGAGGTATTTCTTTAGGCTATTGAAAGCCGTCATATAGGGTAATTAATCCTTTATGAAACATGGAAGAAGAAGCATTCTAGTTTCATTGATTACCTTGAAGATTAGTTTCACTAGAATGCATCCTTGTTTGCTCTTGTTGATTACCAAAAGGAGAAGTAAAGTTGGGATATGTATCTTTAAATTGCATATAATGTCTAAGAGGAGAGGATACTCTCCATTGAGCTCACCAAAGATGTAACTTTCTAGGTGAAGCTTCCATCTTTGGACTTGGTGTTTGGCTAGATGTAGAAGCAATTGAATACAGGTGTGTGTGCTTCCTCGAGGCAAGGGTTTCACCTTTGGTGTTGCTGCCTTGTGTTGCTCCACCCAAAAGTTGAACATTTTTGTTAATGTCCTCAAGGATTAAAAATCATTTGGGATTTAAAGGCAGGGAGAAAATTCCTCATGTTGTTTCGATTCAAATGGAATGTTGGTATCATGCATTTATTCTAAGATGGGTCTTTCTTGAAACTCCTCCATGACTACCTTCAAAATTTGATCAACTAATTTTTCTTCATTCCCATGCTTTAATTGGGAAGGTTGAAAGCTTTGGGGTGTGAAGCTTTTTTGTAGTTTTTCATCATCCTTTAAACTATTGTTATTAGTGCTATTTTCGTGGACACTAAACACTTGAACCAAAGGCCAAATAAGTAGCCTAGATCTATGGTCAACCATATGCTTAGGTAAGTAATAACTATTCAACATTATTTGCCATTATAATCTACTTGAGTTTTTATACACTAGACCTCCTTGTGTCCATATTTTTTTGAATTTTGCAACTAGTTCCTCTTGCTTTCTATTTGATCTCTTGAACCTATGTAATTCCTTCCAAGCGGCCATGCCTATTTGTACTATGGTTTGCCAAGATCTAAATAAAGTTATTCCCAAGTGAAAATGCCCTTCTCTAAGATCTTTTACGCATTTTTGGCAACAAATAAATCCCATGGGGTCCTCATTGAGATGGTGTATGGTTTATCACTATCCCATTCCATTTTTTCATCTATCAACTCATTACGAGGTTGGCGGAGCTACCCCAACAAAATTTATTCTCAATAACTACAACCTAGCACCATAAAACTTCTAACTATAAAATCTATGAAATTGTTCCATACTTCCCAAACTAGTACACATTGCATAATCCATGTTCTTTAGTCTCCAATGTACCTTTAGTACATAAATTAGAAATGCCCTCTTGTCCTATTTTCATATGCCATGCCCCAATTGGAAGGCCTTTAGCCATAATGAGCCATACCATAGCTGAAAATTTCCTAGGAAGCCATGGATGCCACACATGCTGGAAGATCTTACTTATCTCCTTTTATGTAAAACCCCTCTCTTGCAATGTGATATCCATTTTCATAAGTTTGAATTTATTTTTAATTACAACTTGAAATCCTTTTTTTGTAATGTAGTTGAAGAAAATTTCCAAACCCATTTTCCCTTGCCTTTGCTAAGCCACTCTGCTAGATCCCATTGCAATTCATGTGTGACCCCTTATTGAACTACCCACAAAGATTGCCCATCCTCTGGTTGTTTCTTGGGATTGAATTGCACACATGTGTTGCTTCCCCAATTTCTTATCACCACTTTGGCTTCCTGAGTCCTATAATTAGGTATCTCTATTGGTATTTGAAAGACATTGTTGAAAAGCTCCATATTGTCTACTCATCTATACATTGTTGCCATCATCATTCCATTTCTTTCACTATGTACATGGTAGAATTCTTAAGTTTGGGGATCCACTTGTGGCAAGGCTAAGACCTTCCATTGTCCTTTTAGAGGTTTAAGAGGAGCATTAGGTTTTGATAGATTCCAAGGCACATTACAAATTAATGTAGTTTTTTTTCCCTAATGTATTCCTTGAATGTGCGATCCATGTTTTACCATGCATTCTCCTTTTCATTGTAAAGATCTTCAAGACATTGAATCCATTTTGTAGCTCATAAATAGAATTTGGACTTAGGTTATGTACCCATGGAAAGCCATGTTGGTTACATAGTTTTGCATTCCCATACAAGGGTAGGCATAAAATCTCTTCTCTTCAATGAATCTTCTTAAACTAGCCTTATTTGAACCTTACACCAAGTAGACCAAATTCCACTCCACAATGGGGAGCCTTGCATACCACCTTTTTTGTTGTCATGAGCCGTCTTGCTATGGCGTGCCACCTCCTTTTATATCATTGCTTCAGATTATGTACTCGATGACATAAGAGAACCTTCCAAGGTTTTGGCCCTAGGGTGAAGCCCTTTACTAACATTCATCAACTTCCTACTTAGGTCATCATTCTTTCAATGGAATTACATGTGTTGAAAGCATACAAAGGCATGAATGCAATTTTTTTACAATGGTTCCTACATATTTAGAAATGAGGTCAAAAAAATTACATTTCTTTTTTACAATGTACAAAGGGAATTGAGATTATAAAAAGGTCTTAAATTATAAACCACCACAACATAATTAAAAAATTCAAATGGAAAAATCTACCAAATAAAGGTGAATTAAAACTTTTCCTCCATATACAATAAGGTAGCCTACATCCTTGTGAAGGATTAGAACTAGAAATTTCCTTAAACCTTAGGTCTTACTTCATAGGGGGAGAGTTTACAATCTTTTAAAAAGGGCACATTACAACTTTTGACTAAGGCATGAAATTGTTTTGACCCTAGCAAATTCTTTTTCACATTTATCCTAATGTGGTTTAAAAATAAATAGCCATAAAAGGGTACATGAAGTCTCATGATTCATGTGTCCTTTCAAAATGACACCTTCACTTCAATTGCTATATACTTCCCAAATGCCATTTGGAATTTCACAAAGAATTGGTACTTGTGGACTCTTCAAAACAAATGCAAAAATGTTTCCTAATCACAAAAAAACTACAAACTTGGAAAATGACCCTAGTGTTGAGAAGGTTAAAAAGTGAGCACTCCCAATTTGGACCCTTGCAAGCATGAAATTTATCTAACATGGTATGAGTTGTCAACACCACAACAATTGTTGAGGAAACATTGTCCATTAGTAACTTATTCGTGCTTGCATTGCCATCAACTACAATTTGATATCATCCAAATTAGGAAGGTTTGCATCCTTGTAATGTGTGTCTAGAAAGATTGTTTCACCTTTGATGGTGTTCAGGTTTGTGTTTTCTATCCATCATTAAATGACATCAATAAACTTTTGTGGTGGAGGATCTTTTGACAAATTTAGTTTTATTTTTACTTGTAAAACTTCTCATTGAACTCATTTGCTATAAGAGCCAAAAACATATATTCATATTTATTCTCCTTTTTTTTTTTGTTTCATGCTAATTATTCATTGACTATGGCATAGGGTTTATTGTTGTGGGTGTAGATGGAGGACCATAATTTTGTGATGGATTTCTTGGTACTTATTGTAACCCCAACAAAATTTTAACATTGATTTTAAATTTGGTGCTTCGACAAAGTTTGTTTATTGATCCCACAAGATGATGTTTTAATTCAAAATGCATTCTACAAGTCACACTAAATGAGATTCTTGGAGTCCTAGTTAAATGTTGATTTTCCAATTGTTGTGGGTTGTAATGTCAACAACTAATTTGTCCCATCCAAAATATTTCCCTTCTTTGATTTGAAATGAATTTTTTCCCTCATTCCATATGTGTTGTTGTAAGGCATTTTTTGATTAACCTTATTCTAAAGACTATTGGGAATGTATTTTCAAAATCTTGCAATAAACATTAAATTGAAATTCATTAGTCAACATTCACAAGGGATTGAAAAGCTATTAAAAATGAGAAATCTAGATTACTTTCTAGATGTATTCTATGCCGTGTATGTAGTTTTACCTTGTATGTGTTGTTCTTCTTATGATTAAAATCAATATCCCCAATTGGACATTTGTATTCAATTTAGATCTACCAAGCATGTTGGAGGCATTCTTGATATGTTTGATAGCGTGTGGGTTGTTGAAGATAGATGACAAGTTGCATAATTTCATGAAATTTTCACTCCATACAATACTAATTTGAAAATTTGAATAATTAGAAAAATCTCTTTTGAAACCCCCTCTATTGGAAATATCACCTAAAATTCACATATGAATATTAATATATATTTTTTCATAAAAAAATTGGAAAAATACTTAATTTAATGAAATTTTTAAAAAGATCGATTTACCTTTACAGCCTCAATTGCGTGTTCTCCACCTAAAACAAATAAATTTGGGTCTTGAATATCTTCCCATATTGTTGGTCATTTTTTTACAATAACATCAAGGTCATTGGGGTTGACTAACACTAAAAGAAATTTGAAGAATAATGATTCAATTTGCAATTGGATTTTAATCATAATGGACATTTACAACCACAACATAATCACCTAAGACAAATGCCATTGGACCACAAGTTGCAAAAGATATCATGTGGCATGGAAGTCACAAATTCTTGTGATTATAATCCATTTTTTCATCCACTACCATGGATGAACATGAATACAATGTGGACCTTATGTAGTTTACATGGAACTTGATTTTGGAACTATCTTATGGATAGTTGAATGATACCAAATGTCCTAACCTACCTTAACTTTTTATGCCTATTGACCTAATCCAACATACTAGATTAAGTACCTCCTACCTACTTAGGTAAAATAATAGGTAAGTAAATAAAATATGCATACCTTAGTTTAAGTTGCTAGACCTACCTAGCCTAACTTAGTTTACCCTTCCTAGCTTAACCTAAATTAACTTTTAAGGTGTAAGTATAAGGATTTAAAATCCTCACCTCCATGAAGATAAACCAAATTTTTAACCATTGCACCACAACATTGTAAGGTGATAAACATTGTCAATTTGTTTATTTCACATCTTTTTATTAAACACATTAAAGTTATATAGGTAGTTATAAAAGCAAATAGTATGTAGGTAGTAAGTAGGTAGATGATTTATTTATTTACATAACACCTAAATTGTCGCAACCCTAGTTTTGGGCTCGCGACCAAGGCAAGGGGTTGCAAGGTTGTGAGCCAAGAGGGAGACTCGGGAGTCACATCACATGTTCCTAGGAGTGCAAAGGGTGTGAGGGAATGAACCTTCACCCTCCCAAGTGAACTCCCATTGTGGGAGTTGGAGTCCCAAATAGACTCCTGAATCTTTAAAGCGTGATTACAGAGGTCAAAACCCATTGGTTAGAAGAATTCTTTATATCATTGGAAAGCTATTGAAACTTAGATGTCTAAAATGGGTTTGCATTGCCCATTTGGACATTTGAAACACAAGTTATGATAAAAAGAAAGGGCATGAGTCAAAATGGTAATTTGATTACTGACCATTAAAATTCAGGAATTGACCTGATTTCCTCGCATTTAAGCAGTGTGCGACATATCGTTGGAAAATTCTTGACAAGAACTACAACTTTGCTTCAGACCTCATTGCAATCAAAGGTTTGCATGTGAAGTTATGGGCCCCCAAAGTTGCGGAAGTACTAGTTGAAGGAATTTCGGGACTCCCACTTGGGAGTCCCGGGACAAAAAGCCATTTGGATGTGGCCCCCATGGAGAGGTGTAGAGTATACTATAAGGGGGAAGGTGGTGATTTCCCCCAAGTCCGGGCCGTGGTGAGTCTTGTGAATCCAAGTTGCCTGTGGTTCGTCCTAACACCAAAAGTGCACCAATTATGCACTAACCACCTTGTGTTGGTTTTGTGCAGGTTCTTGTGAATAGTTGAAACTTGTCAATACTTCTTAGTCCCATCCCGGAGTTCGAGCATGCCCCTCTACCCCTCCAAAGTGTTGCGAGCCAGGGAGCGTGCTTTGACTCTTTACTCTTCTGTTGTTTTTGGTTTGGATTCACATTTGAATCCTTCAAGGAGTTGGGAACGCGTCATAGATAAATAGATCGGCTACCTATCTACCTACTAATCTACATAGGTACCTAGGTAAATAACAAATTACTTACCTACCTACCAAAATAAATGACTTATATACATACCTATTCACCTATTTGCTTACCTAGGTAGTTGGGCTATGCATATACCTACCTACATAGGTAGATGGAATACCTACCTTACCCACTTGCCAGGTCGATGGCCTATTTAATTATTTACCTACCTAAGTAGATGGCCTATAGACCCACCTACTTAAGTTAATGATTTGCACACCTACCTACTTAAGTAGATGGCCTATTTACATATCTATCCACTTACCTAGGTATGGCCTACCTAGATACCTACCATTTATGTTGGTCAATTTTGGCCTACTTATTTACATGCCTACTTAGGTAATTGGCATACCTACATGCTACCTACTTATCTACCTAGGTAAATGGCCCATGTCCTACATACCTACCCATTTAGGTAGGTAGATTCTGACCTATCTACTTACCTACCTACTTAGATAGATAGCCTACCTATTCACCTAGATACCTACGTAGATGGCTTACCTACCTACATATCTAGTTCACTTAAGAAAGATACAAGTAAAAAAATTCTCTATGATCATAAGTCAGGTTTCTGCTCATATTTAGGATACTTGAGGTAATAAATTAATATTAGGGCGACTTTAAACAAGGGTCCAAGATCCAGGGACCAATGAAGTCAAGTAATCTTATTGGTCGAAAGCTTTAAATTGGTCCCAAGGCCAAGGGTCCAAGACCAAAAAGTGGCAAATTGAGGCTAACCTACATGGCACCTGTTTTGGAGGGAAAATCAATTTGCTTGGACTTAAGTAAATATCCTCACTACCTATCTAGGTAAAAAGAGTGTGTACATACTAGGTAAAATGAGTATTTGGCTTGTGTTCAAGAGATAGCCATTTGTTCTCAAATGGGGCAAATAGGAAGTGATGAAATGATGTATTGTTGAAAATCAAACAAGGTTGTTTTTGGAGACTTGTCGTAATTAAAAACTATAAATGTTAGTAGGGAAATGAGTAGACAGTTAAGCATGTTAACTGAGCACATTACAAATTAGGTTAATGTGCCCCCCTAAAACAAAGAAAAGTAAAACTGGAATATGTTGTTGCACATGCTTGATTTTTCATAAAATTCGCACAGAAAAACGAAAGAAATTTTCGTTTAAAAAAAATGCCACCACTTTTCGACTATCCCCAAATGCAGGTTGCCAATTTTTCTGTTGTTTAGAGAAAAATCTAGACAAATTTCCAAAAGATCTTGCCAATAAATCTACCTTGGGATGCCCATCACCTATTCCTACTCCAAAAAATAAGATAAAAAACCATTGGTCAAGAGGTAAGAATAAACTCGAGAACGAATGTTTAATTCATTACACTATGATTTTGTTTAGTTCATTTCATTTATCCTTTCATTCAGTTCCATGAGAAAAGATTGTGAAACTAACTAAATAATTTTTGGTTGTCCATGCCCATGGATAGTGGAAATCATTTTACCCAATAATTTTTTAAAATAAAATGCAAATAAATGTGATGGCACATGGAACACAAAAATCATTTCTGAAGCGGCAGTTCAACAAGTACGCCATTGTATAATGGCAAGAATTATGGCAAGATCTCAGTTTGAAATCTCATTACTGAATTTAGTAGAACTTCTCATCGAGATGCATGAAAAATTCTGAAACATATCGATTCATCATATGCACACATAATACTCCAAATGTCACACAGACATTGGATGAAGTTTGAGCCAAAATTTTATGCCCAAATCTTACACCGATGCATGCATAGTCTCTTCTCGGTATGCAAAGCCAACAAGGCATCACAAACACGCTGGCCCTGCCAATAGATAAGATGTTGTACATCTACCTACCTACTACGTCCACACTCTGAACAACAAAAAAAAATCCGTTCCAATCTATAAGCAGTTTAAACACTTTCACTAAAGAAACCAGTTTGCCTAATGTGAAAACGGATTTTAATAAGGTAAAACTTCCAAAAGTTGGATCCAATGCATTAGTCCGGGCCCAACAAATAGGCCAAAAATAGGCAAGTAACTCTGAGTCTACCCTTGTGGAGAATAAGTAGGCTAGTAATAATGAGGAGGAGGAGGAGGAGGAGGAGGAGGTGTTAGAAGCTTTTGGTTTCTCCCTGGGGGCCGCCAAGGCCAGCTCATAATAGGCTAGTTGCCAGCCTAGTTTTTGGCCCCCTCTTACACACCACCACGACAATTCTGGCATAATCAGCGTGGAGAGATGTGGTGCTATGTTCACAAGGCCTGACAGGACTAGCCTAATAAGCACTCACAAAGTGTCTTTGTAGCCCAACCCCACATGTGTTTTCATTCATCCTGTCAGACCTAATGCTTGGCTCCTTCATAACAATTATGGAGGGGCGGGGGGGGTGGGGGTGAGGGGCTCTGCTCCTTTTTCCTCAATGGGAATTAGTAAAGTAGTAGTAGAGGTTGAGTTTTAGAACTCTCCATGGAGAGCAAATACAACCTATATCTCGAAATTAATTATAAAAAAATTAAATCTATCTATTGTGGAAGGTAATTTGTCTATTCACATTGAGTTCTCCCAAGCATGGTGTCCCCTTTTGTGTTCTTGGTATCCTTGGAAAAGCTCTTGATGAGTGGGGTGCACTGGGTTGGTTTGGTAATGTTTAGAATTGGGGTTCGAGAATTATTGAATATTGAGCAATTTTTGTCATTGAAGAAGATTCAAAAAAATTAAAAAATTGATTTAAATTTTTTATAGAGAAAATGGGGAAATCTCTTGGTATTGATAGAAAGCCCTTGATGAGGGGGATTTCTTGGAGATAATTTCATATGTTTTAGACTTTAGGTGAGGGTGATATGGAATTTTGAGTAATTTTTATCACGAGAAATTCATTGAAAATTTAAAACAATTTTTTTTCCACAGTTAAAGTTCTATCATTGAGGTCTTGTTCACACTTGGTGCAGTTATTGCTCATGTTTACATTGGGCCAGCAGCATAGGCCACACTAGTTTGTTATTTGTTTTGGGTTTTGGTTCAAAAACAAACATTTGCTTTATGAAGTAGGGAGAAACTAGTGTTAGGCATGTATGCGGGTAAGAACTAAGAACCACTGGGTCCAGTTCTGGTTAATAAGAACCGAACTGGAACTGGGTCTGATTTTCACAACTGGAAAAGGAATTCAATTATATTTTTAAGGAATCAGACCTGGAACTGGGTTCCCAGTTCTATTTAGTATGTGGAACCAAAATCAGAACCCAGATCAATATTTTTGCAAAAGAAGTGACTATTACTGGAGGTTAACAAGAAGTTAACCACTGGTTCCAGTCTGGGTTAGTAAGAAGTGAACTTGAACTGGGTCAAGTCTTCAGAATCAAAACCAGAACCAGTGAAGAACTGGACCTGGAACTGGAGTCCAGAAGGAGGTGGGTCCATCATACAGAGTGTATTATTATTATTATCATCGTCATCATCATCATTATTATTCAATTAATACGTTAGAGAGAGTACTTCTACTAGGTGCTCTGCAATGCTATCTTCACTCAATTATGAAAATAAGTGTACTCCTAAAAATGAAAACAAAGAGCTGTCAAGTTTTTGGGATGCAGTTGATTTGGCATGTGATGAGTTCATAGTCAAGGTTTTTGGCTAACTTATTATTCATGAATCATAGTGGATCATGGTGCAGAGTGGTCCTTTATCACTTCTTCTACAGCATGGGAAGAACTGTTCAATTACACAAGATGTGGTGTTCAGTAGGGTGTTTAATTTCCGCCCCCCCTCCTCTCTCTGCATGAATACATATCCCTATGAATTAACTGATAAAGCTCTGTTCAGTTTCACCCATTGTTATGAATGGGTGAAATGGGTGAGCTATGTAAGAGTCATTTCATGTACAAGGGTAAGGTAGTGTAGGGGAAAAATGCTAAAATAATTTTCATTGCATGTGCTTGAGTTAAAAAAAAAGAGGGAGGGGAGGGGGGGTGTGTGTGTAATTGTGTGTCCAATGATGGTACATGGAATTGCTTCTTTCAATATCCCTATGATCTTGAAGTCTCTTTTGTCAAAAAGGTTCAATTTCTCACCATTATTTTATTGGATGGTTTCAACTTCTTTGTCTCCAGGCTTTTTGTTCAGTCCTAGGTTTTTCATAGTAAAATATACTCCCCTGTAATTGTGGAAATCAATTGAACAGGAAATGATGAAATAAACTGGGAATCTGACAATGGAGAGTCTCTAAAAAGGGTCTATAGAAATGTGATTGGAGAAGAGAAATCAAAGATGGGTATGCTTGATTTTGTCAATTATTAATATTAAAAAAATCTCACACCTTCAATTAAAAGACTTATAATTACAGCATCTTGATGATAAAAAAATCTTTTTAGGTATGCTTGAGACCTGAAAATTTATAACTTTTCACAATGTAATTGTGCAATTTAACACCATTGTTAAGATTCACAAACATAACAAGCTTCATGAGAAGTGGATCACTTTATTTCGATGACCATGGAGGTGCATAGTGTATTTGGGCATGATATGGATCAATTTATTAGGAGTGTGTTCATCTTTTTCAAGATAGCTTATTCTAAAACTCTTATCATTATTAGATCTCACGATTTGTATGCAAGTGACATTGGAAAGGTTATGGGTGAGATTATTAGATCTCACGATTTGTATGCAAGTGACATTGGAAAGGCTATAGGTGAGATAGCTTCCTACCACGAAAGGGATTCACTCTCTGCCTTCTTTGGTTCTTGCAGACTGTGCATCTTTTCACCTTTCTTTGGCCTTCCCTTTGTCTTCTATGTGATGGTTTTAACCATCAGTTTTTATTGGAATTTTTTACCCCACTTTCCACTTCTGAAAAGATAATCAGGATGGGAAGGAGCTCCCCTTTGGCAGGCCCCCAAATAGGGGCCTTATTACTTTGCGTAAAAACCTATTGAGATTAGTATTAAAAAATTAAAAAGCAAGCTGTAAAGGGGCCTTACAAGCATAATCCCTGATGCATCGAGGGGCCTTACTGAGTGTAATGCCCAGCACATGAGCAATGCCCTAAATAGCAAAGGCAAAACATCAATATGTTTTACCATACGAGTTTATGTCTAGGATTTTCAGTGTACCATAATGTCCAGTGTTGGTCTGGTATTCACATTTGAATATACCAGCCGGTCCTGGTGTCAGGAGCTTTTGTTTTGTTTTGTTTTGTTTTTCATACCAGGCATGGTACTGGTATTGGGTACTTTAAAGAACTTTCATACCAGTCTGGTCCTGGTATGGGGTCCAAGACTGATTTTTGGCTGGTATTACCTAGTACCTACATAGTATACTTGATATTGAGATTGATGTAAAATTGGTACAAGGCTGGTATTACCTCAAGTAGGTACCTTCCAGAATGATACTGCTATAAGGTTGTTATGGTCTCAGCTCATACCAGACTGGTAGGATCCTTGGTACCAGTGTTATACTAGGATTAGGCCTGTATAACAGAAGGAATGCCCTAGCAACAATATGTAACTTATATTTTCACTAGTGGGTACCCGTGACCTTCGGACACTGTGAAGTCCCCCAGTTTCTTTAAACCAAGAGGGACACACACAAAGGCGCAAAGCAGCTATTTTTATTTTTATTTAATTTATTTTTTGTGACGAAAATTCATTGAAAAGTCCCACATGAAAACATACATGGTGAAGCAAGCTTTTATCTTTTTTATATTTTTTATTTTGTATAATAAAAATAAAGTGTTTATTTTTCACTTTTATATTTTTGTTTATTTGGATGTAAGTTTGAAGTTTGGAGAAAGAAGACAGACCTCATTCTTTTTCAAGTAAGGTTTTTTTTCATTATTATAAGTTTTATTTTTTCTTATTTTTTATTCTTTATTTTGTTTCTTCATTTTGGGCTGGTCTGGGGAGACGGAGGATCCAGCGAGCGTGTGTCTCTTCGCCATCACAACTCGCACCTGGTGTTAGAACATTTCAGGACAGGTGCGGCTCATTTCGAGACTTCGTTTTTGTCATCTGGGGGTTGCAGAATCGGCCTTGCAGAGACTGTTAACAGGTCGAAATGGACAGGTTCAGACAGATGGACAAGTGAATTAATATATAAGATTCACTAGAATTTTTAAAATTAGGAAAAATCATCAGATTTCTATACTTTGTTAAAGCAGGCAGTTAGAAATATAGAGGGACATGTATGTGAATTTTTGTACATTCATTTCTGGTTTACAGCCCAATTTGGCTAAATCTTCTTATGATTGCTCACCACTTTGGCTACATCACAAAGATCGACCAAGAGAAATTGGTGAGTGACCTGTTTATTATGCAAAGCAAAACTTTTATCACTGAACGCTGCCATCAGGATATCTTTAGTTCCAAACACGATTCCATTTGTTGGAATATGTCCCCTCTGACGTATTCTCCAAATCATGGCTAAAAAGGGTTGTTTCACCTTGTGGTTTGGTTGAACGCTGCCATCAGGATATCTTTAGTTCCAAACACGATTCCATTTGTTGGAATATGTCCCCTCTGACGTATTCTCCAAATCATGGCTAAAAAGGGTTGTTTCACCTTGTGGTTTGGTTGTGTCTCTTTAGCCCCAGGTCCACATGCCAGGCTAGTGTGATCTGGTGTGATCCATGAACATACCAATCCCCTTTTCCCATTTTGAGGCCATCCACTTTGATGAACTAAAATTTTGACAACCCTCAGCTATGGAATGTTAGATTAAGGGAACCAAAACCCAATGAAAAAAAGTCTATCCATCCATCCATCCATCCATCCATCCATCCATGATGGTGCGTTTGCGGGGTCAGTCAGTTGACTCAATTCTACAAAAAAATAAAATAACCCTAGATAGAGAGAGAATGAGTTAAAGAGTTATGAGTCAAGAGGGTACATTGAGTACCTAGTTATTTTACTTTAATTACAAGGGGATTGCCTGGACACTTTCAGGACACAGATTTCACTGGCTGTGCTGTGCTGTGATGGGAAATTCTTTGTTGAGCTGTCTGATTTGGTTACAGGGATGGGATAAAGCTATGAAAGAGGGAGGGGGGGGTGGGTTTGGGATTTATTAGGGTTTGTAGGAGATGGCCACTGGAGGACAAATTTGCCAGTTCATCAAACAAAGAGATTGACAGCCTATGGAGGTCTCGCGTATGTTATAGTTGGATTATTGATAGTGGAGCAGCAGCAGTAGCAGAGTGTGGCAGTCAGGATATATAGAACATGTATTCCTCACCCGTCTACTAATAACAAAACATGGGTCCAATTCCATGGCTCTATTTTACATCATAAAACTTTTACCATTTCAGCAGCAAACTGTCGAGTAATTAATTTTAAATTTGAAATCTTAATTTCGAAATTTGATTTTTTGTAATTCTGAATTTTTTCAGCAGTTAATGATTATACAAAATAATAAACAGGATGTTGTCAATGTTATGAAACAGATTAATGCGTTTAAATTGCCCTAGTTTTAAGTCATTATCATAAAATATATGCGGCTGAAAATTTGACAATTGAATGTTTTATTTTATTAAAATTTTCACACAAATAATAAATAAAATTTCAAAATTTTGAGGAAATGATAAAATAATTTAATTTATGCCGAAATGATAAAGGTAATACAAATCTATTGTCATTCTAATGAAAATGACACAATGCTATATTCTCCCCTCCAACTTTCACAACTCACAAGCTTCTTCACCACCCCCACATAAAGATCACACTCAATTGTATTAAACATGCATCTTTCTTTTATTGCAACACTTGGGCCAAGGTACGTCGATATATATTTTTTAATTGTGACATTCAGTAGCCCATTTAAACCCATTCAAATCCAGTCATAATTTTAGTAACAACTTCCTTCATTTTGGAGAAGTAATTTCAAGTACATACGAAGCGCTTTCTTTCCCCATTCCAGTTACATGGAATGGGTATGGGTACTACAATGTATACGAGTCTACCTGCATAGGTACATATGGGTGCAACTGGATAGTTGCCAACTGGAAGTAAGTATAATTATGCTACACACCTAATGTGTATGGGGGAGGCAGGCCTTTTGAAGATTGTAGTATATTGGCATAATTGTTTGCATGCACACAATTGTGAAGACACCTTTGACTATTGGACTTACAAACTTTGGTGTACCTTAGCATCATCATACCTGTGCTTAATTCACTTGGAAAGTGGCCTAAATTTGTCATTTGGGAAGTGGCCTAAGCTGGTTTGAATTGTAGTTAGTCTTATTGTTTTCTTACACACACCATAAGCACGGAAGATTTGCATCATAATGTAGGTGTTCACCGTCCGTTTTTTAATGATGGGAAAATGAGTCATTATTTTTAAACATGCAGTAACTCCCATAAATAAACATAAAACATAATTATGTCCATTTTGGGAATAATAAAGCATATTCAAATATAATAATTTGAAGTGAAATTTCCAAAATTATTGAATTGAAAGAGGTTGTTGTGATATTTTAATTTATTTCTTAAAAAAAAAATTTACTTTCAGAAATAATTTATATCTTGAAGTTTGTAACAAAAATAAACGAATACACAATAATTGATGTATTCGTGAGATTGTGATGTGGAAATATGTTTGGATGCAACATTACCAAATATGTTTGTAATTTAGAAATCTAAACCCGGTGAAAACTAAGGGTACAACAAAGTTCAATGTTTATTTCCTTTTTCCAACCTTTTGGATTGAAAGTATAAAGGTTGTCAAGTTAAAATTGCACAAGTGTATAGTGTGACAAATTGTTGTGTTTGAAAGGGAATGTGTTACAAGGAAATCTTAAAAAGGATGTGGAGATGTATGGTGTCTCAAGAGCTTTGTGTAGACTAAAGCCCTAGTAGGAGGGCATTCCCAAAATGAGGGGCCGGGAACAAGTCCAAAACATGAGGTCAGTGTTCTCTTAACCAAAACATATTGTAAATTACCAGGTGAAGGAGGGGACGAATCTTACACATACTCCTTCAGAAGTGGGAGGGATATTAAACCTACTTATAGGCATAAGATCCCTCCTCTTTTCTAGGAGGGATATTCATGGCTATAAGGTGTGATGCAAATACACTTAGGAAATTTCTATGAGTGCTTTATGTGTTAGGAACTGAACCAACTAGAAGGTAGGGCATGAATGAACCATATGAATTTCATATGGATTTCACTCCCTTATTCATCTTGTAAAGGAAATTTCCAAGCATAGTTGATAGTACAAAATTTCCCTTACAAAAGAGGAATTCGGGCTATCAAACCTAGAAACACCGAAGTGGAGACAAAGGTCAAAACATAAAAATCGGTGTCATCGTAATTTTTTTCCATATGCAATTGCATGTGGTACTTGATACTTGGTAGGTACATCATGATAAGAAGAGGAATACCAAAAATGACCAACCACCATCAAACTCATGGAAAAAGAAAAATCGGCAAAAGGCAATGATCTATATGGACTCAAGTTTAAGTCCAGCTGAAAAAAATAAAAATAAAAATTGTAGAATCATTTGAAAAATGTAGAAAGGGGAATGATATGGTACACCTATAATTTCTAATTTTATAATTGTGTGAAAGGAACTATTGTCCATTATGTATAGATTCTAACATCCAGGTATCATATAAGGGAAAATAAGGTCAATAAGAATTCTAGAATAAGGCATGAGGATTACCTTATGACCTTTGCACGCTCGAATCTTTGAAATTATTGTGAGAACCCATTTTGAACTAAAAAAAACGTGTTAGGCGCTCAACTCAACTTCAAGTCTCAACTTGAAGTTGAGAATGTAATGATTCCTTTTGTTAAAAGTTTAAAAGTTTGTACAAATAAGTGAGCACTAGAGTAGGTTGGCCTCGTATGCTCCAAACATGATGAATAATAAAATTCATACACTAAATGTTTTGAACCTGTTTTCCTGTCCGTCCAAAATGATCATAGTCCATTGTGTTGTCAAGAAATTATTTCACCCAATGTGCAGAAGTGGACCTATTAAGAAAATTTGTGGAAGAAGAAGTAAAACAATTTATGGATGAAAGGAATGTGACAATATTTTGGATTTGACTTTGAAATTGTATTGGACTGGCAATTAATGAATGAGGTGATCTTTTATTGAGGAACTCATGAACAAACAACAAAGCCATTAAACATCACGCACTTGCAATTCTAAAACCAAGTGAAAATAGTTTGGGGGAACACACTCCTCCAGAAAAAAGTTTTTTTTTTCACACCAAAATGTTGTGCAAGATCATAAAGAAAGACAAAAGACTATGATTTGGTTTGCAAACTTAGGACAAGAAAATACACCATGTTGATGTGGGAGATAACAGATAACTCCTCCTTCAAGTTGCTTACAAGTTTAATTTTGATCCATTTTAATTAGTTTTTGTTTGTTTGGTTGTTTAATTTAATATAATTTTTTGATTTCACTAGGTTGTCTCCTTTAGTGAAATCAAAAAATTATATTAAATTAAACAACCAAACAAGGTTTTCAAGGTGTTTTCTAAGAAAAGAATCACAAAATAGCAAAAAGTCATAGAAAAAAAACCACTGGTTTGGACAAATCCTTGTTTTGAGTTAGGAGTGAGTTGTTTTAGAACCATGAGTGTTAGGTGATTAAAGGAAGCCCTAGGTTTGGATGAGAATTTAAGTATTCATTATGTGTTGGAAAAGGAAACTTTTGTGAACTTGGTGAACTATCCCCATAAAGCACATGTAATGAATTCCATTTTGTGTGTCCTTCAAGACAAAACCTTAAGCTTCTACATGATCCTACCTAAAGGAGGAAGTTCAACCTCCATGACTTGTGTTAGCAAATGTATGAACTTTTTTGCTTTGATGCGCAAACCTAATTTTGTTTCAAAAGGCTTTTATCAACTGAAAACAACCCTTGCAAGTCCAAACTTCATGCAAGGCGAATATTCCTATCATTACACTTGCCCATGTTTGTTTACAAGAGTCATCACAAGAGCACTGCTTCAATTCTTTCTCCTTGGTCTGCCCTATGCCCTAATTTTTTTTCACCTTGTCCTGTTTTGCACCCATAATGTCCCATGTTACAGTTACCAAGGGGCAGGTAGCATGCACCAAGCAACTTGTAGCATGTTACATACCCCCTAGCACCTATAACATGCCCAAAACATGTATGACATAGACTCAAAGCATGTCTAGAAATACCAAGGTGAAAAAAATTGGGCAAAGGGCAGACTAGGGAAAAGGAACAACTATGAGCATATGCAATGTTAGGGGGCTAAAAGTACTAGCTTACACATCTTAAGCCAAAAAGAAATGAAGCTTGTAACAAGTTTTACCCAAGTGATGGATCAAAAGAGTTTTATTATACCCTTGGACATAACAACACACATCCCCCATTACCCTAAACCAATTTCACCTACCAAAAAAATTATGTAAGTAAAATGTACGCAAGCAATGAGAGTATTCGCCTTCAGAAAATGGGTAGGTGGGTGGGGTAGGGAGTTCACAAGGACAACCAATTCATTAGAGAAAGAGATGAACATACTAGGAGCGTGGGCAAAGAACATGCAATGATACGGAAATGAATACAGAAATGAATGATGGTGAATGTGGAGGCAAGTTCATGCAATTGCATGTAAATTCTGTGAAAAACCAGAATATCTGAAGAATCCAACTTCATAAGATGAGGAGGCCTCTTCCCAACCTCTTCATGCATGCCCCCAAGCCCAAGCATACACCCCAATTGAGGATTCTCTTGGCTAGTAACAAAGGGAGGGGCCAAAGAGCAAACCAAACACTAATGCAGAAAAGAAATTGCAGGCTTCCTCAACACTCAATCAAACATTAGGGAGATGCTAAAAAATGAGTGGTGCACAAAGACTTGTGCAAAATTTGACACAATCATTTCAATTGTGAACATATTGGCAAGCTTTTGCGTGGATAGTAGTGGCTTTCACACATCCTGCACTCATTACCTGCCCAAAGTTGTTCTCCTTGTTGTTTTGGGGTTGTAGTGTTGTTGTAGTTGTGGCTCTATCGATTGCAGAATTTTGGCATCACAACTTATCTGAGGGCCTTACCTTGCGTAAAATTGCATTGCCTTACAAATTAAAAGGGCCCAAACATGCACGACCCTAGGCAATAAGGTCCTAGCTTAGGCTGTCCAGGTTTAGGGTGTTTAGGGTTTGAAACCCTAAACAATATGACACACTTAGTCACATGCCATCCTCTATAATCAAGAAATTTTCAACCAAGTCTTCATCTATGAGCATATTGCTTCCCATTGAGGGCGATATAGTTGTAAGCTCCATAAGCTCTCTATACTCAATGGGCAGTAACCTTGAGTGTAACTGGTTTAGAGCATCCCCACCAGTTCTTGTAAAACACTCTGGATCACAATAATTGGATGAAGCAAAGAAGTGAGAATCAGGAAATTCACCTGAACAGCCTCGTTCTCCTACCCTACACTATGTCCCCTTAATTCATGCCCATACGATTAGTCTAGGCCAAAAATGTGACGAACACAATTTACGAATATAAATCCTACCTAGCCAATGAGGTGAGGCAAAATGCACCCAGAGGCTTAGGGTTTTTTTTTCTCATTTGAGGTAGTAAGCGATGGGACTTTTGGGAATTTGGTGTTCCTTCAATAAGGTTTCCATCATGTTTCAACAATGTTCCCAATGGTAATTTTTAAAATGTTCCTTAAGTTCTTGATAGGTTCCCAATGTATTCCCAACAGCACCACACTTTAACCCCATAACCTTTGCCCAAAGTTCTCCTCTTGCCAAATACATAGGTAGCCCCAAAGGCAATATGTATATTTTGGGAGTGCCCAAAGTTTGATTATATTTTTCTGTTGATGGGCCAATCAAAGAGGCTGATCACCCAAAAAAACAATTTGAATTTTTGGGGTCCCCACAACTAATTAATATAATTCACACTATACTACTCCAACTTGATACTCAGCCCGTGGTACACCAAATTCATCATTTCTCATGATTTTGTTTGAAACTGCCATGAAAGGCAAAACCATTACAGAATGAGCAACTTCCTATCATTCCTATCATTGTGGGTAATTATTCCATATTGTGAATTGGAGTTTGTGAGTTGAGTTTATCCACATGAATTTCCCACATGAATTCCCTGCATTGAAACAAAGAATTGGTGACAATGTAACCTGAGTACAGTACCACCGGAATGCATGGTTTCATGCTCAGGTTCCTGGAATTAACAAAAACATACAAAATACAGCTAATGTATGTAGTTTGGTTTTGTGCCATACTTAAAGGACTCCAACAAATTTCCTAGTGTATTGGGGGGCGTGGTGGGGGCCGGGGTGCACCTTATCTTGAATACCTCTCAAGCTTGATTTGCGCAAGGGTTTGTAGCCATGCTCTTATTCCATTGAGCCCTCTCTTCATTTGGAGGTTAAAATGTTTAAAGTCTAAGGAGTAAATTAACCCCTCTGCTGTTCATATAAAAGGATACAGTAAAAAATTAATGAGATTAATTTAAATCTAATTTGAGAAGCCGAGACTTAGGATGAAAAAAAATTAGATGGTGAAAATCCATTCTACATTCCATCGCTTCAATTAAATTGAAGAACTCTATAGAAGAAAAACTACATTGGAAAAAATTGGAGGAAAATGATGAAATGGTTCTGCAAAGCAGATGTTCAGAATTCCTGAAATGTGGAGATTAGAGTCACGAAGAACAACATTAGAATTCTTTGGAATGGGGTTAATTGGACTCAGGGGAGTATTTTAGTCCTTTGAAATCAAGGGGTCAAACTAACCTTCTCATTTCTTCCTAACTGGAAGCCAAATGCAAGAAAATTAATGATACTTATTTCTAAGATAAGTTATGGCAAAACAATAAACCCCATTAAACCCAATGACATGGCACTTGCACAACTCTGTTTTTACATTTTATTTTTGAATGGGATAGCATTAGGGTTAATTTATTCTAATTGTTTATTCTTTTTGTCCATCTTTAAACAAGAAGAGATCTTATGTCCACTCTTTTAAGTATTAGAGGGTTTTTATAACTACTTACATCTATAGATAGACATAAGAGCCCTCCCCTCTTTGTGCCTCATGATCTACATATGTATAGGACCTCCCCTCATGTGCGTCCTGATCTACAAATGAGTAAAGGGTAAAGCCCAAACATGAGGGATGTTCCCAAAAATGTGGGGCTAGATTGGGCTATTACCTTGTTCTCAGCCCCTTATTTTAGGAACGCCTCACATAAAGGCTTTACCCTACGCTACACAGCAGTTTCTGACTTAGACCATCCCCACCAGTGATTAGTATGTCACCCTGCAAAAATATTTCTCACATCCAAGTTTAGTTTTTCCCTATTTGCAACCTCACCCATAAAACTGCAACACCTCACCCATAAAACTGCAACCTCACGCATAAAACTGAAACTGGGACTGCAAATAGGTGTGAGCTACTAATAGCAAACCACCTCGACCAATCATTATGTTTGGCCAATCAAAAATAGGGGACACCAGTCAGATCACATTTGTTACACTCTTCTCTACCAGGTGCACAGCTTTTCTGTGGCTTTTAGCAGCCTCAGCAAAGTGGGTAAATTTGCAGGTGCAAAGCCATTGTCCTGGATTAAACCGGCATTTTTTACTTTTCTTCATCCAATTTTAACGTGTAGGGTCACTTACTGAGCACCTATGGGGATGCTCTTAACAACAAAGTGCAGATAATATATGACGAATTCTGCCAAGAGCACACCATGGGCTTGCCCTAATGGCTTAGCCAGGGTATACTAACTTGGCAAAATCCACTATATATTGTCCTCGCTCTAGCACATAAAATCCTATGTGAGGCTCTGTCTATCTATCTATTCACTTTGAGAAAACAATTCTAAATCTTTCAAATGTTTGGGCTATCAAGGATTCAAAATAAGTTTGCTACATATTTAGTCACGACCCCCTAAAAACCATCCATAAGCATGTGCAACGAGAACACTAGAGAAGGGGCAAATTTGGGGAGGGTGGTGTGGGGGTCCAGCCAAAAACTAGAGCAACGAAGTAAGAAAAAACACTAAATTCAATCACTTAACTGGCAGCCAAGCAAATGGACACCGCAGACAAACCCAAAACGGTTCTTTCCTAGATTGGGTGGCAACTGGCAACCGGGGTTTTTCTTCAATTTTCAATATCGAAAATTTGACAAAATTTAAAAGAGAAGAAGAAGAAGCAGAATTAGTTGAATTCATAGTTGAAAAAAAAATTCCAAAAAATTTCCCAACTTTTTTTAATTGAAAAAGAACATAATTTGATGGAAAAAAAACACTGCTAACAACATGTAAAGGCTACATAGATACTGTAGTACAAGGGCAACTTCAACACATGTCTGTCAAAAATTAATTAAATTTGAAGATTCCATGTTGAAAAATAAAATATTTCTGAATGTTTGTAAAAAATAAATTTCCTTGAGAAAAAAAATTAAAAAAAATTTCAACATTTTTCTACAAATAATTTAATTAGTGAAGCTTTGAAGGTACTATGGTATATGTAAAGCACTGGTCAGAAAGTTCTAGTGTAATTTGTAAGTCATGTTACAGAGTGTGAATTTGTGTGAGCGGACATTTCATTTTCTGAATACCATGAGTCATTAATTAATTAATTAATTCATTCATTCGTTGTGATACACAGTGAGTGGATAGGTACCTGCCAGATTCCCACTGGAATCATAGGAATAAATAAATATATATATTTTCTGCTATTGCACATTATATCATGGAACACTCTTGGAGTGGGCCATTCTCAAAAAGAATTCGCGTTGGGGGCACTTATTTCAGGAATCCCCCAGGCGAATTATTTCCGGAATCCCCAGCTCCTCAGGCATTATTACCCTTTACTAAAACCACTAAAACATTAGAGAGAGGGGTTTGAAAACTGAGGGAAGTTTTTTCTTTTTTGGGGGGATGATTTCTGGATTTCATTTCCAATTTTATGTTGTGTGTGTGTGTTTTTTTTTTTTTTTTTCTGGGATGGGGTTTGGAATTTCTTTCCCAATGTCAATATTATTCTTTTTTTTTTTTTGCAAATTCAAAGAAATTCTGAAAGAAATCGCCATATTCAAAAAAAAATTTAAAAGAGGGATTGCCACACTTCTATACAAGGTTCAAGCAGGTAGCCAAAAATATATAAGGATGTTAAAAAATTTCGTTTCATATTCTCTTATGTGAAAATATGTGCAAAAACAATTTTTTTTTAGTGTAAATATCTGACTACATTTTGTCTTTTTTTAAAAAATGAAAATGATTCTCCAATGTGAAAAAAATTGCAATTTTTTTGTTTATGCTATTGGCCCATTGTAAAAAAATGGCTAACTTGGGAGGTGGAAAAAAAAGTCTCCAATTTCTCAATATCACAAAATTGGAAAAGAAAAACAGAAAAAACCTGCCAGTAAGTTAGTAACAGTAAAACAAAATATAGATAAAACAAAATATGTGAGTTGGAATCAGGGCAGCCGAGGCTGCGAAGGGAGAGGCAGGCAGGCAAGCAGGCAGGGAGGTAGGTAGGCTGGTAGGATAGGGTAGGGTAGGGTAGGGTAGGAGGTACCTAAAAGTTAGTTGGTTGTGAAAATGACAAAACAACAACAACAATAAGTAGGCTAGGTAGAGTAGCTAAGTAAAAAGAAAGTTAAAAGAAAGAGAGAAAAAGAAGAAGAAAGGAAAATACATACTGTCTGTTTGTGTTGAAAGAGCGTTGCTGCTGAATGATTAGTCACAAGCTGCCAGACAGACAGCCAAACAACCAGACCTACACACACACACACACACACGCAGAGTCTCTCTCTCTCTCTCTCTCTCTCTCTCGTGTACTCGATCACGTTTTTTTCTTACAATACATCCTCGGATTCTCTCTCTCTCCCTGTCACTACTAACTATTCCATTGCACTTCCCCTCCTCTTCCTTCTCTCTTGTGCACTGCTGCTGCTGCTACTGCCATTTCTGCAATACTTACTTAGTACACAGCAGCCGTCTCTGCCTGCCTGGCTGCCTGCCCTGCCTGCGCACGCGCCTTCTTAAATTAGCTGTAACAGGATTAGATCCTCGTACTACTTACTACTTTACTCGCTTCCTGTTGTTGCAGACTCAGAAATGATGTGCATCGGGTTCTCTACTTGACGCACAAGAAACACTACTGCAGGAACAACATACAGACAGACAAAAGAGAGAAAGCTGAGATAGACAGACAGACAATAGAGATACAGCTACAGCTGTCGTGAATTGGTGATCTAGTCATTGCAGCCCTCTGTTGTAGTGATTTGTGTCTCAGAACTGATTGATACGTACGTGCCTTCTTCTTAAAAGTAACAGGATTATTAGATCCTCCCTGCTGTTCTTGCAAATAGATGTGCATCGGGTTCTCTTGACAGAGAAACAGACATACAGAGATATATACAGAGATATACAGTCAGAGAGGGGACAGAGATCACTCGAGACTGGTGAATTCGAGTCAATGGCTGTACAGATTTGTGGCGATTTTTCGAAGAACTGATTGATAGTCTTGGCGTCTGCTGGTACCGTCTCCGGGACGTTTGGATCCAAGAACAACAGGGTCGATCTTATACGGGAAGTTTGGTCTATAGTATTGTGTTGTGGCCTGGTCGAGAGCCAGGTTTTCTGCAATGACGCGGAGGATGATGATTTCGAAGCGGAGCAGGAGGATGATGCTGATGGTGTTCGCTTTGTAGAAGGACGTGCTTTCGACGTCTCGCGCGAGGCTGGGGTAGCTGTGTTGTCTTGCAAGCGTCTCTTGTTGTCATTCATGGAGGAAGGAGATACTGTCATTACCTTGGATGTGGACTTCGTGCCCTGGGGAGGCGAGGTAAGCCGTTCTCAATGCTGTTGTGTGCGCAACTGCTGCTGCTCCTACTACCCTCTGTTTCTTGCGTCTTCTTCATTATACTCCGTAGTATAATATACTTCGCTCTCCCTTCCTTCGGATCCGCTGCCTGTGTCACGGTAGCTGTAGACTTTGGTATAGTGCAGTTCTCTGTACCAGAGAACGTAGCTGTGGTTTGGGAATTCCAAGCAAGTGTTGCTGCAGTTAGAGATAGTGCAGTAACGTGGATGCTGCCGACATTAAACTTCAGGATAGCAACGGCTTGCGTGGAAGCTTGATTGATTTCTTCTTAGTTATTCCAAACGGTATATCAACGATCCATTAGTAGTTTCTCAACGCTCTGCCAATGGAGGACTCTTCTTTTTACTGCATCTTTCCTTCCTAGGTCGTACATTGTATAGGCAGGTGATTCTCATCAAACCTCCAGTTCCTCACTCCTTCAGTGCATCATAGTTTTGAGGATCCCTGATGTTATAACGATCCTGACTCCAAGAGGAATGGCACTCAGTTTACTTTGTAGTCCTTAACATTGGCAGGGTGGCATCTTCAGTGCTGGTTATATGCATTGATAAGTCTTCCTCATGTATCATGTCCTAAAGAACCAGGGCAAGAATGGATGATGTGCCATAATCTGAAAGCAAACCATACCCTCTCATGTCATATACCACAGGAAAGGCACATGAGATGCACACTGTGACATGATATGAGGAGAAGAACACATTACAGGAACATTGAATTTTTCCTTTTTACTTTAAGGAGAGTTGAATTGTTCATGTAGGTGCACTAATTATTGTTGTGGTTCCTCCTTGATACAGAGGCATCATGTTCCCACTGCTCTTGGGTCAATCTCAGTGGTCATTTGTGGTGATCAAGACAAGCCTGCCCTGCTCACTTACCCCGATGTTGGACTGAACTGTAAGAGTTTTAGTTCTTCTTACTCTTCTCTAGTCTGTCCAATCTTTGTTGATCAAGTGCTTCTGCCCCTCAAAGCACAGCAGGTTGTTGGGAGTCATCACCACTGGATGCGAAGAGCTGAGAGGAGTGCTGGATAGATCATAGAAGCTTTCTCTGTGGTGGCCAACTCCATGATGCATTGACAAGTTACATTGTTGAAAAGAAATAGCATCCAGTCATTGACTTATCATGTCCACATTGTTTGGAGAATCTTGGGTTCTTTGCAAGTGTTTTGTGATTCATTACAAAGTGTGAGAGGTGTGGGGCCAAAGGACTACATATTTACCTTGTTTCAGTGGTTTTTTTAATGCAGCTGTTTCATGCTTTGGAGGGCTTTTTTCATGTGCTGAGGCATCATCAGTGCTGTACCACAATTTTTGCATTTACCATGTTGATGCACCAGGTCATGAGGTCAGCACCTTGTTCCATCAGATGCTCCTTGCACCTGTTACCCTACTTCTGCAAGGCATGGCAGTGCCCCTTGAATGCATCATGTCACAAAATGAAAGGCAGAAGGCATCTGGCTTAAGACAGATTGATATGTGCAAGCAAAGTAGGTCCCTGCCATCAGATTCAGGTGTCCAGACTGGATTAACCATTAGGGTTGCCCTTGACATATACTGACCTGTCACTTGCTCACAGGCTGGTGCTGCTGAAATCCCAGCGGATCAACCATTGTTGTCTGTGGATGACCTGGCAGACCAAGTGGCTGAAGTCTTAGATTACTTTGGGTGAGTGTCAAAATCCATTTCCTTCTCAACCCCAATGTAGATTCTGGTGCTGTTGTTTTGGCCCCTGGTATAGAGGTAGAATTGTACAATTTTTTCCTAGACATAGCCCTTTATATTAGCACCTCTGATGTGGATAGTGCAAAGACATGCACTTGGAATGTTGAATGTCTGCAGTTGTGGTTACCCTGAATTGGCTGAATGAGTTTTTTTGGTTTTGTAGGTTGGATGAAGTTATTGGCCTTGGGGTCACAGGTGGAGCTTATGTCCTTACACGTTTTGCAGTAAGACTCCTGGACTTCTCTCTATTTGCAGTTCAGTTTGTCACACTCTACTCCTTCTGTTGCAGTAGTTTTTGAAAAGTAGGGATCTGCATGTGAATGTGTCGAGGGCAGGAGGACAGGTCTTTTCAGTTGTTGGGTCCCTCATCCTGGAGATGATGTCATAGATGCTGTGGTGTTCTGAAAGTTCTCAAGCCCTTCTGTGCAGATCTAAGCCTAGTTTTCACATTTATTTTGCAGTTGAAATATAGGGAACGTGCACTTGGACTGATATTGGTGTCACCACTCTGCCAAACACCCTCATGGACAGAATGGATCTATAATAAGGTATGATCTGTGATGAGACCTTATTTGACTTCATGAAAACTCAAGAGCAGCACAGCAGACTCCAGTTTGTTAGTCTTTATTTGCAGCTAATTGGTATCCACTCTGGGTGTTACAGGCCATGATAAACCTGCTTTACTTCTGTGGAATGTCAGGCTTTGTGAAGGATACTCTTTTGCAACGCTACTTTAGTCAGGTAATAGGATGGTTGATTGCCTGTTTGGACAACAGCTTTTTGGTTTTGTACATTTTTATTCTGCTCTGCCAGTGAAGTCTATATCTTGTGTTGACTGTTAGGAAGAAGGGTATTTTGCACTTGGAAGTATTGAATCTGAAATGTTTCTTTGCTCAATTATGGCAGGAAGTATTGAATGCTGCAGGTTCTGGGCTGGATGTTATAATGACTTATCGCAGAGTAAGTGAGCCAGCTCTTCTTATCAAAGGCTGACTGTATTTTCAGTAGTAGATGCTCCCCTTCATTCTGTTCCAACAGAAGCTTCATTTGTTTTCTGATTTGTTCTTTTCTTGTTGTGTGCAGCATTTGGCTGATGCCCAAAGCAGGAATGTTATGCAGTACATGCAAGCAATTCATCAGTATGTTTCATCTGATCCTGAATATTCAAAGTGGAAAGGTTTTGTTGCCAATGTCATTAATAGCCTGACATCAGGTGGGAGGGTAGTATATTAGCTGATAGAAAAAGAAAGTCTAATTGGTGTCATGTGTTGCATGCAGCCGGGTGGATTTAAGTGAGAGCTTGAAGAACTTGAAATGCCGCACATTGATTATTGTTGGTGAACATTCCCCTTTCCACCATGATGCTTTGCACATCAGTACGCAGATGCATCGTCGATACAATGCATTGATCGAGGCAAGCAGAATTTCTTAACCAACAATATTTGGTGCGCTATACAGAGAGAATGATTTCTGCAAACCATTCATGTTCTTGTAGGATGAACAGTTTGCTAAACTTCACTTCTCTGCATATGCAGGTGCAATCTTGTGGATCTTTGGTGACAGAGGAACAGCCTCATTCCATGTTTGTTCCAATGGAGTTATTTTTAATGGGCTATAGCTTTTACCAACGGCCATTTTACTCTTTCTCCTCTACACCCACAAGCCCACTGAGTCCACCCTGTGTTGCCCCGGAGCTTCTGTCTCCTGAGAGTCTTGGGCTGAAGTTGAAACCGATCAAGACACGTGTATCTGTACCCGAGGAATAGAACTGCCAAACAATGAGGAGAACCCCACCCCTGTATTCCCAATGACAGCATAGGTAGGTATATTTTTAAGTCCTTCCCCTTGTCAGTACGTTGAGATTTTAAATTGGAATGTCCTTCTCTATGACTTGTCTGTCCTGGTAACCAAGAGAGACCAAGAGAGACCAGCTGGGCGCAGTACTGATGGTAATAATGTGTGGTGCAAGCAACAACTCTCTACTGGATCTGTGCATCCAGTGAAGTTGGGTGCCCATCTACACAGGGTTAGGAATTTGCCATTTTTGGTGGAAATTTGTTACACCACTGCAGATACCTATATAATGATACAGACAGTCATTTTCAATAAAAAGCGTCATGTATACTACTCAACTGCCCAAATGGACAGTGTGATGAGTGTTGATGTTTCTATATTATCCTGTGTGTGTCTCTTTATGTGGCATTTACCATGACTCCATTCTGTTAGCACATATTTTAACATACTTGAAAGTGCTTTGATACAACCATGGTTAGAATCTGTTATGGAGGTTTTGCTGTATTGAGGGACTGCAGGGATCAAGAGCAGTCAGTTCTAGGCTGTCTTTCCACAGGTTGCCCCACCAACTATGGCAGTGGAAGAAGACTGCAGTTGTGTTGTTCCGTGTTGTGTCCCCACCAACTGTGGCAGTGGAAGACTGCAAGATCTTTGCTACTACTGGGTGTCAGTATGCCCATTCCAGTTTGGTCTGGTTTGAAACTTTTGTTACTAGATCATCACATGGAGGTTTGTAACGAAATTGTTGTTTACAACTTTGCATGTGAGAAGCCTGAAGGTGGTGGTATGATTCATCAGAAACTGCAACCAGTTCAAACATAACCAACTGCTTTTACAGTTGTTTGCATATGGGCCTGACCCTGGGTATGATCGATCACACTGCATTTGACTCCACACTACCTACCTGACACTACGACTGCAGTCACTTACAATTTCCAAATAGAGTTTGATATGTTTGTGAGGGGCAAGTTCTGTTTCAAAACAAATTTCCTCTTAAGATTCCTCAGTCCCACCACCAATTCTGCAACACTTGCACCTGCAAGCTTTGAAATTTGAGGGACCCAGGCCTTTTTAACAAACAAGTCCTTTGATCTCTATGCCTCTGCAACTTGTGATCTGCTTGCGTTTGGGCTCCAACTGTATAGTTGCAGAGTTTTCTTAAGATGTGTTGGGATGTCAATTCTTCCCTGGACAAATAACATTATGTGATATGTGTCATATACCTAGCCAGCTGATTAAAAGAATTGAAGCAAGTGGGTAAAATTTGAATTGAGGTAAGAGCAACTTTATTGATCTACTGCAATTGAGGGGATATCAATACGTATCAAGTTCAAATTTGGTGTGAATGTTTACCCCTCCCTCAACCCTAAACCAACTTGGATTGGACCCTGCCTTGGACCCTAGCTTCCATCTTGGTTCTCCAAGTCATGAGCTCTCCATCGAGGTCCTTATTTTGGGGTCTGAACCAATCGGTTTTCCTTCCAAAATGGTGCAATGTTTAGCCTCGATTTCCCACTCTTTGATCTCAGACCCTCATCTAAAGGCGATCGGTCCAATTTATGGCTCTCAGCCAATAGCATTGCTCTATTCCATTGGACCCTGGACCTTAGATGCTCATCTTAAGTGGCCCTAAGTTTCTTACTATTAAATAAATTCTGAGATGCCACCATTTGCAAGTGCATCATGAGGGATGGATGGTTACTGAAACATTTTTATTTGGATTCTAGTACCCTAGTGGTGTTTAGGATGGGGTTTAGCTTTGTTTCTATTTTACTAACTAGCCACTGAAAACCCATTAGCCCTTATCTATGTAATATTGCCTATTTCCTTTTCACCCTCTAAATCTTATAATATAGGTGAGATTTTGTCTATTCTATCTTTCACATGGTATAGTTCTAGCCCACTTTTGAGCAAAGGCTCACCCAAGGTTACTCTAAGTTGGATAGTGCGGCTTATAGAACAACTAACATAGTAATTACATTATTTTCAAAAATGTTGAAATTTCCAAAAATATATATTTTGGAAGAACAAAATTGTATGGAGTAAAACTGAGAATCTTTTAGAATATTCTTTCTTTTGACATCGAATCTTTCAAAAGAAAACAAGTTTTTGACACTGAAATGTTGAAGTTGCCATGGTACTAGGGTACCTAACCAACCTATGAACTGGCTTGCATCCCTTTTTCTAGCTCCTTAATTCAGCTGAAAAAAATCAAGAAAAATACAAGTTGTTTTTATTGGCTTTTCCTAGAGGAAGAAACTTTGCATCTGTGTAGGATTTGGGATACAAATTTCACCTGAATTGGCCCAAACCTTGAAAACACTTCAATCTTTGCAACACTTTTACATGATTGATTTGGGTTATTCAAAAGAAGAACTTTGAGCACACAAAATGCTTCTACTGTAAATAGATTTTCAACTATTCTAATTTGGATTAGCAATAAATTTTGTTTGTGTTGGCAAGTTGAACTTACCATAGAGCAATGTAGAATATCAGATCAATTTGAGGAAAAATCATGGAACTTAGGCAATGAAGCTCATAAATTAAGTCTAATTTGCCATATTGCATCTTTAATCACAGTTCTTTTACAATGATAATTTTATTTGGAAAATGTAAGTATTAGAATGGCAATGAAAGAAAGAGATATTGATGTGCAATGCAAAAAATATAAAAAAACAAGTGAACAAAGGTAGTCATGAAACATGGAAATGCTAATGAAGATCTTTTCTTTGTTATTAAGCTTGGCAGTTGTGCCATAAACTAAACCTCCACATTGATCAAGTTTGTAAGTCAATTAAACTCTGTGTGTATCAAACACTGCAAATTGTTAGAAACTTCATGAACAAAAAATTCTTGTGAAATAAAAGTATATATGCAATGTATGAAATTCAACAAGATGAAACCAGAATTTAACATGGGCTTAAGGTCGCTTGAGAGCATTTTTTCATTCTTCAGTTCAAAAGTTCAGGGCTCATTGTAAGACACATCCCAGGTTCATTGCACCTTGGATTCTTTTGCAACATAATAATTTGTTTAAAACATATTGCCTATTATATGGATTGCTCTTCATTGGCTTCATGTAATGGGATCCCCTATCTGTAGATCTCACAAAAAAGTCCTGTTAACCTGCAAGAATTTTCCCACTTCCAGGACCGGATTTGTCTCCGAAACACGTCTTGTAAACTTGGTGTATATCATGAGACAGCTTCATTTGGCAGAGCTGCTTGGGGGGATCCTATTAAGCCCATTTCAGCTCGAATGATTATGACGATTGCGCACACTGCATTTGCACCTTGAGATGAGGAACCCAAACAGAGAGAGTCCAATTACAATCATCACAATCATCTGCCATTCGATTTTCTCATAATCCATGTTTGTTCTGGAGTTCACCAATCTATTCCACAGAACAGTTCGATGGCTTCTTAACTCTTAAATCTTTTTCTTCACCCATGACAAAGTTTCCCATATTCAAGTTGCAAATTGCTTCAAAGTTTGGAATAATTAGATGAGTTTTCCCCCACCCCAAATAACACAGACCAAGCTCCAGACTAATTAATCTATGGAGTACCTAGTAGTCCCCCTTCACTTCTCACAATGCTTTGTGGTTGATCCCCCCCCCCCTTGTGCATGAAATCCTGTTTCCAGAACTTGCAAGAAAACCAAGGTGAGTAGACAATTGACCAGTAGAAGAAATAGATGAAGAGGTATATCTCTTGGTGAATTACAATATCATTTTTTTCCCATAAACTCAAAGGGGTATGCCCCTTCCTTGTTAGTTTGCCACACATTGAAGGGTGCCCACAAACAGCCCCCACCACCCCCAGAACAAAAGCCCAGCACCCATTTGAAACAACTACTTTAAATTGCAGTTTTAAAATACAGAATAGAATAACTGTATACTGTAAATATACCTTTTTACTGGACTTTACACCTAGTGCTTGGTTTTGTGGTGTAGTGGTTAGCACTCTGGACTTTGAATCCAGCGACCTGGGTTCAAATCCCGGCAAAACCTTTTCTCTAAAGTCGGGTTGAGGGGGAACGGACTCGATGTGTGTTTACTCTGGGCCAAGTGGACTCCCACTTTAAGGATCCAGCCCACTGCGTCTCCTCATTTAGCTGAAGTTAGGGTTTGATGAAACCCTTTGTTGTTGCTTTACTGATGCTGGCCTTGGCGCGAGTCATCGTCATTCTTGTGGCATGCTTCATCTCACGTTGATCTACATTCTACTACTGTCCATGAAGATTTGACAATCATGTGGGTATATTGCTCTGAGCATCGCCATGGCTTTCTCTCTCTCTCTACGAGCGTTCGTCTTTTTGAAAGAACTGGTGAGTGAATGTGGCTGTTCTTTGAGGGAAGAAGATACGGGCACGTGTTTTCGAGTGCTTTACGGCGCCTCAAAATTGTTGGCAGAGTGAGTATTTTTCTCTTCTTTGGTGCAATGGGCATGGCATTTCTACAAAAGGGTGGTGGAATCTTTGCCAAGCTCACCATTAGATCCGCGGCTGATCAGCTGGTGCAGTCACCACTTCCTCAAGCACCAACGGTCCAACAACTGCAAGCTCTCTTGAAGGATCTCTAATGGGTGCATTCAGAAACAAGCAGTCTCAGGCTCTCCTCACAGGTATGCTTGTATCCGAAACCCTACACCCTTTGCCCTAAACTTGTCAACCTGATGATGCCCTTACTCTGCAAGGCAGGATGCAAACTTCAACAGAACACTTGAAAGAAATGGTGTGGATTGTATAGAGGGATTAGGTGAAGATTTTTGGTTGTTAGGAGTGTGATGTTGACTTAATGTATTGTAGCCGCATCTTTCTCAGCCAGCTCTCTGTAAGCTTATAGGGTAAGGATGCCCGTTGAGGACTTCATGGCTACAATCTCCCTATACCCAGAGGGCAGCCAGGTCTTTGTATGTGGGGGTAAGGCTCCTTGTTGATGGCTTTGTGCCTGTGAGCACCTGATACCATGAGGTGTGGGAGCTCAGGTATAAGGAGCTTACAACCATAACCCTCAACAGGGAGCCTTACCCTAAAGGTGAAACCTTGTTGGAACTGGAAAAAAAGTATCTGTCACTGGCCTTGCAGGCATAATGCCCCGAAAGAGGGGCCTTACAGAGCACACAATGGCCCCATGGGTGGCAGTGGCTTGCAGAGCATAAATGGCCCCATGGGTAGGAGCTTGCACAATGAGCCAAAATTCCCCCCTCACAATTGCCTTAATCACAATAAGCTAAACAACAAACAGTTTGTGGAGAAGAGAATCTGCTCTCCTGGAGAAGACAATGCAATCCTAGTTGAAATTTCCAGATCCAGAGTGAACCAACAGCCACTTGCACACCATAAGGGATGGGTGGTTGGTCGACATGAAACACTATTCCATTGTGTTCACGTTCCCTAGCTGACTATCTGTTGTTAGCACAGTTGGTAGTTTGCTCAGTTGGTCTTGCCCCAATCACATGAAGGCGGATGCCTTCCTTTTTGTCAAGACCATGGTGTAGATTGCAGGTGCATGATGGTGCAGACGCCGAAGGGTGAAAACTCAAAAGCATGCCTCTCCACTTGTGGCAAATGCTCCACCAGCCTTCTGCCTCCTCCACCATGCCCACAAACTCCTCCCCTTCTGGGCTTCATCTCCTAGGCCCAGGTCCTTATTTCTTTTTTGTTTATTGATTAATGATCATATATACTGAATAACCTAATGAAAAATACAAAACAATACACTTCAACTTAAATTTTAGCTACCTTCTTCAACCCCAAATTGTACCAAGACATGTAAATATGCTATTTACTCTTTCTTCTACAATGAAAAGAGATTTTAAAAAGTATACAAGTTTCATTAATGTTCTTCATCTTTTTCTATTTTGAAAATGAAACATGATGAGAAAAAGAAAAGGAAACAAGAGGAAGACATATGTATGCAATGTTTTTGATCTGTGTAACCCTTTACTACATATATATGTAAGGGAAAAAGATGGGAGAAAAGGAGGAAGATCATGTGTTGTTGGGTGGTTCTCAAAAAAGTTAAAGAATGTTTTTAAAAATATGTAGAAACATGGTAATCAAAAATACAAAAAAAAACTCACCTTTGTAACCATTGGCTCTTTATCAACAAGACCAATGTTGGGCAAGTTTTATTTTTGTTGTTAATAACCATCAATTCAAATTTTGAAAATATTTCAAAATCAGAGAACTACCAATTCTAGTTTCTTGTGGGAAAATATAAAAATTGAATACCCATTAATTCTAGGTATTTCAAACCAATCAAAGAACCTTTGGTTACAAAGTTGCTGTATGATTTTTCAATTTTTGAGACCGTGTTTAATATATCAAAACACAATTCTTTGATATTTTTTCATTACAATTTTTGTTTTGAGCCCTAGGAAGAAGCCTCATAAATATTGAGGGTCTACTCTAGTGTTAGGTGGACACTCACTTTGGCGGGTAAGAATTGTCGACTTTGGTTTCAATAAGTAAGAATCCAACAAAAACCTCAATTAAATTCTTAAACTTGAGAAAATACAAAAAAAAAGTTGGTAATGACTAAGTTCATAAGATGAAGGGAGGGTGATCACATCTTCTTGAAAAGAGAGAAAAAAAAGGAAAAGAAGAAAAATAATAATTCGATGAAATAGCTCAAGACAAATTTAAATTTGGGAATGATGAAAAATGTCTATAGAGAAGAATCATAGACAACTTCTTTAAACAAGGAAGGAAAGAGCTCATGCATCCTAAGCTGCAAATTGTTGAAGGAGATTAGGGGAGTGTACCTAAATGAAGATTACCCTTTTTCAAGAGTGGTTTTTAAGACCACCAAGCATATTAGTGTCTGTTGCTTACGACATTTATAAAGATTGAAAATTCCTTATGAAGTATCAATATATGATGTTAAAGGAAATGTTGATGATATTACATGGCGCCCCTGGAAGAGAAGCATATGTGGGTATTCTAAGAAGGGTTAGGCTAATTGACATTTGAAAAAGCCTTCACAAACCACCCTTCCTATTGATTTTTCTGGGAAAACATCATGTTCACATTTTGACCCACATTGTTGGGGTTTGTTTACACAAGAAAGGCCTTGGGGATGCATGATGAAATATTCTTCCAAACAAGGGATGAAACTAATCAATGGCATGCAAACCCTTTCAAAACCAATCTTTAAAAATGGAACCCCATCTTACCTCACACCTTCAATCTAAAATGGAGGACTGTATGGTTGAAATTGAAGGATAAGAAGGATTTAGGGTGCATTTGGGCCACTAACATAAAGTTTTTGTAATCAATGAATAGAGAGCTAAGGCGATAACAATATTGATAAGAATTGTGTTGTGTGTAATCTTCAAACTCCTAAAGCTATAATTCATAGGTTTTGGGAATGTTGTTGAGCAAGAGAAACATGGGTTGTGTCTTTCATTTACTTGGACTTTAAATTACATATTAATGTGGATGAAACCTTGAAAGGGTTGGCCATGGAACAATGCCTCTTCAACAAGCCTCTTTTGAAATAGATTCAACAATGGAATTCAATATGGACATTTATGAAAGGAGTAACAATATAGAATATTGGGGTTTATAGGAATGGTATCATGTTCAATAGAAATAGATGGAATAATAAGTAACTAGCTCAACAAATATGGGAAAGGTTGTAGGATTATGGTAGGCTTGCATGGCAATGGGTTATAAAGATTAATAAGTAGCCATTTGTTGAACATGAAATTTTTAATTTAAATTTAATAGGACATGGTGCCCACACCATAAATTTATTCTAGGAATAGAAGAAAAGTTAGATGGTTTTTGAAAATCTTAGGTTGTGTAGATTTATTTTGTAGGTTGCTCCTTTGACCTAAATTGGGTCTCTCCATGGTTATGCTTTGTATTGTGTTCTTTTTGCAATGGTTTTTCCATTTATGTACCCAAAAAAAAAAAAAAAGATTATCCCTTTCATTCAACCTTATTTTCATTTCCAACAATAAGGAATATTGCTCACACAAATGTCCTTGTTCCATCTCACACCCCATAGGCTCTCCCAAAGTCCTTTCTAATTATGATGATGTGTTCCCCATTCCTCATTCTAACAAGTGTAGACATTTTGATCCACATATTCACACCTTAAGTTAGCTCCAACCCCAAATTTTCCCTTCACAAAGCATGTTTCACCAAACATGTGGTCAAATATTTATAAGAGAAGTATTCATTCACCATCAACGACCATGTTACATCATAATGGATCTAAAATATAGTGTTAATTTATTTATATGAATTGTCAAAATCAGCTTTCCATCACATGTTCTATTTTAACATGTCATCCTTCTAATTATATTTTTTGAACATTTATATTATCAATATGATATGAAACATTCATGTTGTGGTCTTTCACAATTGTTTTGGTTGTATTTTCACATTGCGCAAGGTTATAGTCCCTATTGAACAATGCATGTTGTTGGAGGAATCCATCCTTTAATTATAATTGATTCTTCTAATAGTTTTTGTTTGATAAGGGCATATTGTTATCACTTCAATAAGAGATATTTTGCATGTGTTAGTTTGCTTGAGTGTCACAAAAATGGACATATATTTTGGTATTAAACAATACCAAAACATACCAAAATTGTATGTGAACATTAATAAATTATATTATTATAATTTTTGCATGCCTAGCTTCAAATAGAAGAAATATAGCTCATTAATATATGTGATATCAAATACAATGAGAGATCATGGCCTCCAATGCATATAGATGTTTTGCTAAGTGAAAAACAAATGTGACAAGAAATCTCACTCATCAAGGGCTTCCCACAAATACCAGGAACATCCCCTAATTTTTCGAATTTTTTTAACTTTGACTTTATTGAGTTTTCCATGACAAAATATTCTATATTCAATAACTCCCCTTCCATATGTCTAAGCCTTATGAAATCACCTTAGTGCACCCTTATCCATTGAGGGTCTTCCAATAGTACCAAGACTATGATGGGGCCATCATGATTTGGGAAATTTCAACCAATGTTGGGCAGGTATAAATCATTGGTTCTAGTGAGTAAAAACCCGAATTGGAACCATGTCTAATTTTCAAAATCAAGACCTAAATTTATTTTTAAAAGAACCAAAACTAGAACCCAAACCAAAATCATTTTAGTTAAATCAAATCCAAAACCAAGTTCTTGGTGGGTGAAAGTATGATTGGATGGTACTAAGTTAGGAACATCACATCATTATTTCCTGGACCACTCGCATTTTAGGAATAATTTGTAATTTTATGGTACAATATTTGATTAATTTGTTTATATAAATACATTGTACACACATGGGTTTTCTAATGGGCCATGTCAATCAATATTTGGACATGTTTTAGTGCCATTTTAAAGCATTTCACATGTTAAAAATTTCAAACAATCACAAATTTTAAGAACGAAAATAGGAACTTCTTAGGAATCTTTAATGGCCTTGTATATTTATATTTCTTGTTGAAGGAAATGCTTATGATATATGTTTACAAAAAAATCCAATAACAATCTAAATTATGTATATTGAATTTTTGAATTACAATTGAACATGAAGAAAAGTATTCATCAAAGGCCACATTAATAAGGAATGGATTTTTTAAAAATAAAAAATCAATTTGGATTGCTCCTTGTAAAGCTTATCAAATAATATACATTTATAGTGGTTATTGATTTTTTAAATGAACCCTTTGATAGCATGATGTCCATCAAGGATTTTGGCATTCTTGAAGTTCTCCTATGTTTAGGAACACAATATGAAAATTCTATCATCTTAGAAATTTAAAATATGAATCTTACATTTGATTGTGCAAGTAATCAAAAATCTTTGGTTACATACATAAGAACATAATTGGAAAAATGCAAAGTGGGAAGAATTTTTATTCTTTTACTAAAAATTTCCTAACTACTTGTAAAACAATTCTTAAGTGGTTCCTAGTGTTACTACCCAATCATACTTACTCCATGTTTCTAGGTTCTAGGCGTGATCCTTTGGTGCAAGTAGGTAGAACTTTTTTGAAGAAACTATGTAATATTCGGTGAGTGGTGGGGATGGTTATTTCAGAAACATAAATAAAGACAAAGATCTGTCATCTTTCAAACATGAGAGAGAGACAAAAAGAGATGGCAATGGGCGGTGATGGAGCTTCCACAAATGCAAAGGAACTACAGCGAATGAAAAGAACAAGAGAGGAAGAAAGGTTTTGAAGCACGAGGTCTTAATCCAAGAAGTGCTACTACTTCATGATGGAGCTCCTTGACCACAACAACCATGATTGGGCTTTCCACCGCTAGTGAACTTTTGCAATGGCAGGAAGGTTTTTGTCTTATGTTTTTTTTGTTTTTGAGGGGGGGCTACGTGGGGTTTTGTTTCCTAGGGTCTTTTTTTTTTCCCTAGATGGCTCTTTTTTGCGTCCCCCGTCGGTTCAAGATACCCCTTGTCCTCATTGTTCTGGTCCTTACATTTTAGGTAACCTCTTGTAGCATGTCAAGAGTGCTCACCCTTTGCTAACTTCGTTCCATAAATTAGCCAATTTTTTTTTCTTTGCAAGCATCCTCCCTTCCTATGCTTCTCCCTAGTTCTATTCCTCTTGCTTTTTAGGGTTTGTTTCAGGCCCAATTTAGCTCCATTTTGGGGTTGTTTGAGTCTTGTTTCACATGCCCTTGTTTATTTGTTAAGATCCCTTGAACCATCCAAGATGAAATTAAATAGGCTTTTTGTTTACCCCGAATTATTTGAAACCCAACGGATGAATTAGCATGGTACCTATTCTTCTTGTTACCACATTGGTGTTTGTGTCACAACCCTAGCTTTAGGCTCGTAACCAAGGCAAAAGGGCGTACAAGGTTGCGGGCCAAGAGGAAGCTCGAGAGTCACATCGCATGCTCCCAAAAGTGTAGGAAAGTGTGAGGGAATGAACCTTCACACTCTCAAGGCAACTCCCACTTTGGGAGATGGAGTACTGGTGGATTCTTGAATCTTTAGAGGGCGATTATAGGGATCAAAACTCAATGGATTGAGAAGTTCCTTACATCATTGGAATTTTTTTGGAACGTAGATGTCTAAAATGGGCTTGCATGACCCATTTGGATATCTAAAACACAAGTTATGGCCAAAAAAAAGGTTAGGAGTCAAATTGGCAATTTGATTCCTGACCACTTAAAGTCGGGAATCGACCCGATAACCTTGTGTGAAGGTGTTGTCTGACATACCAATGAAAAGCTCTTGATGAGGCTACAACTTTGCTTCAAACCTCATCTCAATCAAAGGTCTACATGCGAAGTTATGAAGCCCCAAAGTTGCGGGAGTCCCAACTTTGGCAATTTCGGGACTCCCACTTGGGAATCCCAAGACAAAATGCCATTTGGATGTGGGCCTCATGGAGAGGCATAGAGTATACTATAAGGGGGAAGGTGGTGGCTTCCCCCAAGTCTGGGTCATGGTGAGTCTTGTGAATCCGAATTTGCTCGTGGTTCGTCCTAACACCAAAAATGCTCCAACTATGCACTAACCAACTTATTGTTTAGTTTCGTGCAGATTTGTGTGAGTGATTAAGTGCTTGTCATTCTTCATAGTCCCATTTTGGAGCTCTAGCACGCCCTTCTACCCCCAAAGTGTTGCAAACCAGGGAGTGTGCCCCAACTCTTTGCTCTTCTGTTGTCTCACTTTAGATTCACATTTGAGTCTATCAAGGAGCTTGGGAGCATTAATTCGCGTTATACTCAAGGTGGTTGTTTAAGTCAACAAGAAGTTTTTATTCACCTTAAGAGGTTTTTAGTTGACAACTAATTTTCCTTTCAAGAAGAGTTTTCATGTGCCTCTTGTGCACCCCATTTTCTCCACTCATGGGAAGATTCTTTGACCATTCATCTTCACTAATGTCTAATTTTAAAGAAAGCCAGTGAATACAGTCACACAGTTAACGTTATCCAACCCATGACATTAGCTATTCCTTTGGAAGACACCATTGCTGCCCTATGCCAATTGCACCCCCCTCCTTCAAACCTTGTCTATCCACCTATTTTTGAATATTAACCTAAACACACTTTTGTCCTAAATAGGACTTTGTTTATCGAAGCCTTAACCATTGCTCCCCATTTGTCTTCAGGTTGGCTGTCTAAAATGTTATTTGAACATCTCTCGAGATGCTTCATCTTCAAGGTTTTCGAAATTATTTTAAGTTGCAACTACTATTGCTCATGGGAATATCCCTAGGTTAGTGGCCCTAGTGTTGGGGGTTAACAAATTGTTAGCAATGGCAAAAGACACAAATGGTTTTCCTTCTATTAGTGGGCAACCGTGGGCATGGGTAAGATGTTTTTTCAACTTATTAGTCGTTCCATTGTCTTATAGCTTCAAGGGCCATTTTAAGAACACTTATTCCCCCACCAATTTAGAGTTTTGACCCCTATAAGTTATGAAACCATCCTTTTTGGCATCCAAGCATTCCTCGACCTACACCCTATTGGGCTATGATGTAGGTCGACGTAAAAAATGTTTTTAATAGCATTTCTCAAGCTATTATTTTTAGAAAGTTGTGTGATGCTAAAAGGCTTTTGCCGAACATTGTCCCCTTTGCAATGTTGTTTTATGGCGCCCATGTTTCTCTTTACTACCAGCATGGGCGACATGTGGAAAGGGTCACCATTATTGAATCATCTTTAAGCACAAGGCAAGGTGACCCCCTAGAAGGTCCTTTATTTGTTTTGGCCCACTATCGAGCCCATCACGCAACCCTCCAATTGCATCTTTACATCCTTAACGAATGATATTCACATCATAGGGCATTTGAATGAGATTACTTGTGCCTTTGACTGCCTTTTGACCCAATTAAACCTAGTTGGGCTTAAGGTCAAGGTGTCAAAGTGCAAACTTTGGAGTCCATCAAAGATATTTCCAAGCATAAAAATTCCTCAAGGCTACACCTTAGTCACAAATGGCTCATGCATTTTGGGTGTGTAAATGAATTCTCAGGACTTTGCCACACATTATTTGGATGAGGCTTTATCTTAAGACATGGTGCATATTAACGATCTTCCTTTCCTGGGAGACACCCAAGTTGCTTTGGGCATTTTGTCCTCATGTGTAGCTCATCAACCTTCTTATCTCACACGGATGGTATTTCCTTTTTCTTCCTTCATGTTTTTTTTGGCAGGTTTCGACAAAACAATTATGTAGGTATGTGGGGACATTATGGGTCCAAGATTTTGAGGATATTTTAAGGCCTTTTAATGAAACCACAGGTTCGACTATTAATATCTTTTGGTGGTATAGACCTTCTATTTATCAAAGATTGTGCCTCGTCTACTTTTCTAAGAAGTTGGGCTCTAGTGGTTCTATATTTTTGCTTTAGGTTTCATATTTTTTATAGACCCGTTTTGGCGAAGTATGTTTCTTAGGCTAAAAGGGGTCCACACGTGCTTTAGTCTTGCTTATATGCAGCGCAAGATGGCTTCTTCCTCCTGCAACTAAGGAGATGTACCCTTCTTCTAAGAATCTAGTAGATAGCAACACCTTAGGTCTACAAACATTTTTGATAGATTTCCACCATGACACATCCTTTAGGTCTATTTTGGAAAATGACTCCATTTCTTTAGCATCCAGAACCTGCATTCCTTCTTGTTCGAACAAGGGGGCAGGGTTATGGTTGGTTGTTAAGCCATCTGTGCGTTCATTTTGCATCACACACTTTACTTTCACCTTAGTGTTACGTTTTCATCCTTCGGCATCTAGTCTTCTCGTGTGTGAATGTGGCCATGGGTTGGACGCATCTAGCACACACTTAATTCGTTACATGTTTGGAGGTCAATAAATAATCACACATGATGTCATCCAAGATATCATGTATGTCTTTGCTCAAGAAAATGGGCATGATGTATGGAGAGAGTGGTGGTACGCCTTTACATTAAGAATTTCATTATGAATCGATCTCTACATGACCCAAGAGGATTTTCATCGCCAATGTGGTGGTTATTGACCTGATTTGGAAGATGATGGTTTCAAATGTCATTACTTGACTAGTACGTGTAGTTGTGAACATTAATGGCATTGTTAAGATCTGCAAGTATAAAGGGTTTCATGAGGGGCACCATTTTATTTCGATGGCCATGGAGGTGCATGGTGCACTCAATTGTGACATGGATCGTTTCATCAAGGAGTGTGCCTGTCTTTTCCACGATAGACAATCAAAAGGTCATTTATCCTTGTTTTTTTTGCATTCAATTTTCAAACATTGTGTTAGTATTGTCTTTCAGCGTGCTATAGCTTTTACTATAGAGAGGAAGATTGGGTTGGTGGGTGATGCATGTTCTAGACCTCCCATAATTATAAGATCTCATGATTTGCATGTAGGTGACATTGGAAGGGCCATGGGTGAAATAGCTTCACACCACAATAGGGACTAGCTCTCTCCTTTTTTTGGTTCTTGAGAGTAGTTTGTGTTTTGGCCTTTCTTTGGCCTTCCCTTTTTGTCTCCATGTGATGGTGCTAGTTACCAATCCTTTATTGTACTTTTTTATTTCCCTAGTATGAATGCAAATGGAATTGTAACCAAGATTCATGTTTTCAACCCCCTAAGAAAAAGTGACAAGAACTGAAGGTAAAACATCAATTAACTATTGGTTATGTTCCACATTAAGAAGAACCAGGCCAAAAGTGTGTCTGATTTTGAAAACTGGAACTGAAATGAAATTAAAATTTATTCTTTTGACAAACCACACCAAAAACCGGATTCCCAGTTCCATCTATGTGTCAAATCAAAATTAACAGCATTTAAATTTTCTTTTTAGAACCAGATCAGATCAGATAGAGGGGTTCTTCATAAAAATAAAGAATCACTGAACAACACTGATCTCAGCATTCCAAACCAAAACAAAAAGAAACAAAGGAAACAACTATCCATGTAATAGAGTTATCCGTAAAGAAGGAAAATCACAGCACCAGAACCCGGAGCTTGGTCGTCATACACTGTGTGAGGTTCAAAAGAACCCTGCAAAGAAGTACATTAGCATTCGAGGAGGGATGAAACTCAGAAAAAACCATCAATTTTGGTGGGAAACCGAGTTTTATCCCGTCTTTCCTTTTTTCTGAGCGCCTCCACTGCTGCTAAATTATATTTTCACTGCTCCTAACTATACAACTACTATAAATGGTCTCGAACCTTGTGCATTAAATGCTGAGGTGGAGCATTTCATACTGAGATTTATTAGATGTCTGTATTTTGCAGATACCACTGAGAGAGGGGATAGGGGATGAAAGGAGGCCCAAAGGGAGGGTGAAGACAGGGTTACTTTATGGATAATTCTAATACCTAGATGGTTTACAATGATACCTATGTGCTCAAATGGCACAGGCCCACAAGTAGTTGGTTAGTTAAGTTAGTTAATAAAAGGCTTCAAGATTCCCAGGCTCAAGAAGGGTGTTGGCACAGGCGGGGTTATTAAGAGCCCCAGGGCCACCAAAAAAGAAATAACTCCCCCAATTAGTGTAACCGCCCTGCTGAATCCCAACAGTGTAGCACTTCGTATTGGTGATAGACTCGCCAGTAAAACTGGCAGAGTACCAGTTCCCAGAAGCAGCGTCGCCGTAGGAAACATTTCGTTGGTAAGCGGCCACGGGGTAACTGGCGCTGGCAAACGCACCGGATCCCATTCCCGTCGTGGTGGCCTTGGTGGACGCCGGCGCGATCTCGCCACCCCACTCCAGATTATCCGCACGTCCCGCTTTCAGAGTAGTGTAAATGGCCGACGGCCAGTACCCCACCCAAGTGCCTTGGATCTGCAACCACCAACCGGGGGTACCAGAGTCGAAGACAATGAAGATCGAAAACTCGTATTCGAATTTTGCTTTCTGGGCCAGAGTGGTGTAATACGCTAGCGCACCACCCAGTACCCAAGTGGAGTTCACTTGGACAAACCCAGGACAGTTCAGGTTGTAACAACCCGTGCTCAGGTACGCATCTCGAGTCCAGTAAATGAAGAGATGGGGAGCTAGCGGCTGTTGCGACGGGTGTAATGCCGGGTACACTTGCCAACCCACTTCTGCGGTGTTGAGATTCTCAAGTTGGTAGGAACCAGCAACGGTCCACAATTGTGAAAGACTGAACTCGGAGCTGGGTTGTCCTATGTAAGGGCCATTCACACTCAGAACTCCTCCCTGACCCGTGTAGCCTCCGGTCTTAGATGGCACTGCAACTGCAGCATAGTCATGTGCTGGTCCGTTGCTTGCAGAAGTGGGGTTCTTCATTGATGTCGTTGAGGTCATCCCCCGATCAGCTGCTGGACCTTGGTGCTTTCTGAATAGCTGCTGATTTGGGTCGCTTCGTTGCACTGGGATGAAACCTTCACGACATCCTCCATGCTCTCTTGCGAAAAGTTGTGGGTGCTGTGGCAGCTGCTGCTGCTTATCTGAAACATTATCAATTTTTGGCAAGAAAATATTGTTCAGAAGAATTTGTGATGATGGCTGCATCCGGATAATGTGATCTTGGAGGTTGGGCTCGTGTGCTGCAATTTGCTGCTCTATAGGAACACAATCTACCCAGCTTCCATCTGAAAGTTGGAAGGACTCGCTAGCAGGACCGTGCCTGGCAACATTTGTGCTGTCTCTGTACGCCTGTAGTCTTCTTGATGACGGTGCGACTTCTTCCTGCAACGTTGATGATCTCCCTGCTGCTTGCGATGACTTCACCAGTAGGAGCAGTAGCTGAATACACGTCGTGGCTATGACTACCCGCCGGCCTAATTGCAAGCTCCTTGCAGCTCGAGCACTGGATCTTACTAGTCTTGTGGGATCCATGGTTATAATTCCCCCGCCACTTGCAGAGCAATCGATCGCTAGGGCCGGTGTCTTTCAGCTGGGGATGATTATCAAACACAGTAGTAAGTACCGGAGGTCTACAGTCTACATGTCAGTGCAGGAGGCGATTTACAATCAAGAAGAAAAACAGCATGTACACTAGTAAAATGATCAAGAGTTGCAGTCCATGAAGCGTAAATCTAGAACTTAGCTAGAAATTGATCTCTTGGAATTCGTTCTTCTACTCCTAGCTAGAGGGTTCTGCCCCGGGATTGCAGGATCAAGCAGGCATTTAGATCAGATCAGTACACCTGAATGAAGAAACTGTGGGATTCCGGAGCCAGCAGCTGGCACTTATCATGCAGTGCAAGAGGAGGACGAGGAGGAGCTCGACCACAATATTGACTAATATGCATTTATTTAGATTTGACGACACCTTAACATTAAGTTGGAAGATTTAATGATTACGCATCTTTTGTATTACGCTAGCTACCTTGCAAATTACGAGACCTGTGTCTGCAGCAATACGTCAAAAGGTCTAATAAAGCGGACTGTCTAGAAAACATGGATCGAACCAGCAGCACCAGCACCAGCGGCAAATATTTCAACTAATTTCGAGTGAAGATAAGCAGTTCTGTTCCTCATATGTTCTGCTGGTGGTGGTGGTCCAAAGTCAAGATCTAGTTCCATTTGGGTATCATGATCTGCAAGTTACGTGCAGTTAGAAGAGTACCGATTTCTCACATTTCTGATGTTACGGGAAGAAGACGACTAGGAAGTCCTGGATCATGGCAACAAGGTCCCTGGACCCACGGTCCCACTCCTATCCCATGATCATCCACAAACTTGCAGCAAATTCGCGTGTTCTGCAAAAAGTTTTGATGCTCATCTCTGACTTTCTTCAACACTAGTCACATGTTTCATTACATTACAACTGTAGTGGCAGCACATATAAAACTGCATTCACACTGGGTGTTAAGGACTCTAGTATTAAGTCCATTAACACCCAAGCTAGTCATTTAGGACTTAAAATCTATTTATCATAAAAAAATTTATGTTAAGTTAACATTCACTTAATATTAAACAATCACCCATTTAACACGTTGGCTGCCACCTAAGATGCCACCTAGATTTTCACTTAACACTGACTTAACATTAGGTGGGTTTAGGGTTTAGGGTTTAGAGTTCTTGCATGGAAGAACAAACCAGATCTCTTTTTGTGTGGAACCGGAACAGCTCCAATTTATTTATCAAAACCGGATGGGATCCTGACAGAGGTTGGTGCCACCCACCAGCACACACCATCCACTGGATGCCCCTTGTGACTCAGTTGTGGATGAACCTCAACTGAGTTAATGTCCAGTTTAACCTCGGTAGCCCCATTCTACTAGAAGCTAGTAGGTCCTGAATATAGGTACATATGTAAGTAGGAAAATAGGTGACTACTAAATAGGTAGGTGATTTCTACACTACATGTACTTCTGGGTTGTTAGTAGGTACTATAACCCACTGGATTCTCACAAAAGTTAAACAACTTCTTTGAGTTTTCAAAATAAGCATTAGAACCTGAGGTTCATATATAATTCTGATTTTTTGGGTTGGAAAAACTGAAAATCAATGATCTTTTGATTAATTTTTTTCCCCGAAGCACAATTGACTACCCAAACAAGGGAACTAGAGGTTCAGTGGTCACAGGAATTATGGATCAGATGTTGACATGTTTTAGCTTTTTCAAATGCTACGTAGATGACATCGTTATCTTTAGCTTGACACTAAGAAATCATAATATTCATGACTTGCAAGAAGTGTTTGGAAAGCTTAAGGAACATAAGCTTAAATTTCATCTTGGCAAATGTTGGTTCTTTCACATTCAAATATAATACCTGCAAGTCATATGATTTAGTTAGGTGGATTGGGAATTTAAAAGGCCAAGGTTGAAGTCATTTCACAAATTCTACATTCATTGAATGTTAATTGGTTATGAATTTTTATGGACTTGTGTAATTATTATCAACGGTTTGTCAAAGGGTTTAATAGAATTGCCAAACCTTTGACCCAATTGACAAGGATTGACTAAGAATACATTTAGGGTGAAGCACAAAAACATGCCTTTCAAGAATTGAAGGCATTCTTCGTTTGAATTTTCTCATTTTGATAATATTTATAGTTACACATGGATTGGAACACTTTAGGGTTGGGAGTTGTGTGTATTCAATTGGATGATGATGGTCATAAATTTGTGCTTGCATATGCTAATCATTCCAACAATAAAAAGAAGGCAAAATATAGCTCATATGAAGGGGAAGATTGGATTCTAAATGGGATTTTCATCAACACGATCATGTCAATTTTTCCCACCCACATGTTAACACATAGTCTAGCAAGTTGTGTGTGCAATAGAAAGGGCTTCCCTTTAATTTTGATTAGTATCTCCTTTAATGGGTGCGTTGAAGTCCTAGAAGTGCCCTATGGCTATGAATTGTGGCACATATAACGTTTCCTACCAACATTGCACGTATAGTGCTTAGCATTGCAAAACACCACAAAACATTCTTGCATTACAAGGATAATTTTCAAAACCATTATAGTCAATATTCCTACCCCGATTTACTATAGTTTTTAATCTCAATTCCCAAGTGCATAGCTTAAGTTTCATAAGTTTTAGTTTTGTGTTGACAACATGAATCAATTTGTGAGTGGTACCAAGCAGAACCGTGCCATCAATAAATTAGTTCTACCCACTATTTGGCCTACGAAAGCAGAAAATAACTTCACGCAAGACATGAGATATATCTTTCAAAGAAGCAAGGTTTGTTCTCGACAAATAATTGCATACCTTTTTCCAAAGTTTATTTAGAGAGGAATATTATATTCTAATAAGTTGTCTACTTGATGAAATGGCATGGCCTACAACACAAAATGGTAAATTGTTAAATGGACAATGTCATTTAAATTGTCTAACCACAATATAATTAATGGGATGTCAATCAGTTTCTTGAAATAGTTGTGAATCCACTATTGCTTCTTACACATGGATGAATCTATAAAATTATTTCTAGTGCAACTCCAAACCAAAGGCAATATGAGGTTATAGTTGGGAACTTCCCAACTTGCATTTCTGTGAATTTTGTGACTATGTTGTTAGGTTTGTTGGGTCGGCAAAGAAAGTGAAGTGGGTGCCATGTAAACACATCTATTACGTGTTGCAACATGTTATGTTGTGGGAAGTTTGAAATTTTCATCCATTTCCCCACTAGGGGTTATGATGAGGTTCACCATTTATTGTTCCGAGCCATAGCTTCTAAAGAAATAAAAGGGACATCAAAACTTATAGTTCCAAAAAATGTGAAATATATTACATAGGATGAAGCTTTTTGTTTCACTCTGAAGGTAAAAATCAGAGACCATATAAACGATTTGACTTAGTAAAGGTTTTGGATATTTTTCATTTAGAACTTTGATTATAGATTATTGTGGAATGCAATTATTTTTCAACTATTGTTGCACGTGCCAACAATTTCACAATGTCTTTTAAATGAACACCCTTCGATTTCTTTCGTTAGCTTCACACTTAGAAATATCCTAAACTTACATCCACTTCTTGTCGATTTTTCACCTGTGATGTGGAAATATTTTTCACCCACATGGATGAAATATTTTATTCACCGAGAAAAATATTATGTCCAAATGGATGAAATATTCAATCCATGTGCCAAAAATATATCATCCATGTGGACGAAAATTTTATCTACATGACAAAAACATTTTTTTAAATATTCTTTATAGCTCAAGGAATGAAGCTCACAAGCTTGCCACTCACTATTCACGTTCATAAGCTCACATATTAGTGAGGTTGCAAGCTAAGTGACCTAAACTTTTAATAACATGGCTTTGCTTGTTGGTTAATGTTAAAGCAAATGTGTTCAACTACACATGTACTAAATGAGCAAATCCATTATATCATGTTGAACAAGACAATGAAGATGATCATGATGTTGACATTTTTTAGACATGAAGATTTGTTTCAAGTTTTGATGCAAAAGCACATGTAATCCTTTGTTATTTGTTGAACTAGTTGCACCTAACAATTTAAAATTAAAATCATGTCCAAAATTGAAATTTAAAAAAAGACATTTGAAAATGTTTGCATTGGGGTTCATGCAAGAGATTAGTGATTTGTGCGATAGGCCTATTAAAAGTATGGTTTAAATCAAAGAAGTCATCATGGTTGTTCCTAAAACAAAAGGTTGTTGTAACATAGTCATGTGTCTTAAACCTTAAACCCAATGATGATCCTCTATGTTTCCCAAGTGAATGCAATGTAGAGTACGAATAAAATTGGTAGGTTATAAAATAGTTGAAATGGGTCAAGTACACAAATAGGTAGGAAATGATAACTCTACCATTTTTTAAAGTTTGTAATATCAATAGGTACAAATTATTGACTTTCATTGACTTTTGAATTCATGATTTTTAACTATTCTAGAAAATTACCAAATGAAAAGCTTTTAAAACAATGTGCAAAAGAAAATTCATCGAGTGGATTCTTTTGTTGTTGATATATTACATAACAATTTTATTGTTGAAAAAATCAATAGAAAGGAGGAATCAAATACACTTGAAACAAACGGGGCAAACACAAAACATAAGCAACAAATTAAATGTTGCATCGATTTTGACGCAGTTGCAAGACAATGCCCAACCAAACAAAAAAAATGAAACATTTTGATTGTACGTGAATTATAATTAGCATTTTGTTTTTTTTTTAACACAAGATTTTCAAGGGGGAAAAAATGTTTCATTGGCAAGGTTGTCATAGCATCTATGTGTCCGTTGCAATGTGACAAACGCATTTGGACATACACACACCCTTATGTCACATTAATATAAAATCAATTTAGGTCAACGTATGTCAAAATGAAGTTGAACTACCTAGAAAACAATTAAAGGCAATTGAAAATTATGTCATTTGATCGTTATAAATTGTGTGACAATCGAAACAAAAAATTCGATTGTTAACTTTTAATTGCTATAGTTGATGACCAAAAATTTTCAATTGCCTAGTCTAGAAATTGAAAGCAATAGAAAATTCAAGTAGAAAAGTTGGCGACCAAATTTTTCAAGCATTACCCAAAACAATTTAAGCAACAACCAAAAAATTTGGGCATCAATAAAAAAAAATCAATCATCAAATTAATGGAAACTATTGATCAAATGATTAAAAAAATTCAAACAATTTTCAAAAAAACATTTGGGCCACCCAAACAAAATTTGGTCACCAACTTTCAATCGCCACAATGGGTGACCAAAAATTTTCAATCACCCAATATGGTGACCGAATGGTTGGCAACCAAAAATTGATGACCAGATTTTTCGAGCATTGCTTGAAAACTTTGGGCAACAATTGAAATTTTTAAGTAGCAACAAAAAATTTAGTCATTGGATCAATGGCCATTGTTGATCAAATGACTAAAATTTTTCAAGTAGCTCCCCAAAATTTTATGGGTAGATCAAAAACATTTAGTCACCGACTATGGCGACTAAAAGTTGGGGACCAAAAATTTTCAATTATAAATTGTGGCAACCGAAAGTTAATGACCAAAAATTTTCAATTGCCCAATTCAATGATAGGAAAATAAAAATTGGCGACCAAATCCATTTTCGATTGCCACACACAATGGGGGCAACCCCAATGTAATGGGTTTGTGCGTTCATACATTAGCCCTAACATTAATGTTCATGTGTTAATCCTAACAAATGCAACCGACATATAAAGACGAACACCGACACAACACCCGATGCAAAATGGTCGCATTTTGTCGATTTTGACAACCCTATCTATTGGTTAAATTCTCCCTTTTCAACCAAAGGATTCAAGGTTTGATGTTTTTTTCAAATTTGTTAGTCCTTGAAGGAATAAAATGATTTTTTAATAAATAGCCTGTGGGAAACTTTTTCAAGTTAAATGCCCCAAGAAATAAGGAACTTTCCCCCAAAAGCAAACAAAATGGTACCCCCAACCATGTTCCTTCATGGCAAAAGGGACTAAATTGCCTTAAGGAATAGCTTCCCCCAAGGAGAAAGGGATTATGTTCTCCAAATGAATAACTTGCCCCAAGAAAAAAAAAACTATGTTGCCCTAGGGAGCAACTTCCCCCAAGAAAAAAATAATAATATTGATTTGGGGAACAACTTCCCCTAGGGAGAATCTTTTTCAAAAGCACAAGTTTTTTAATGTTTAACAAGAAAATATAAGGAATAACCTTTGTCCAAATCAAACATTCTTTATACCATTGGAAAATTCTTGAAATTTAAATTTTTTATATGATCTTACATTTTTAATTTGAAATTATGAGCAAAAAGTTATGATGAAAAAAAAAGTTGGGACTTCAAAAAGGAACTAAGTTGGAGGAGAAGGCAAGTTAAAATTACTAGTACTAAATTGCCCAAAAAACAAGTTTTTAAATGTTTGACAAAAAATATCTAGAAAAAAACGTATTTTAAATCAAACATTTTTTATACCATTTGAAAATTCTTGAAATGTAGATATCTTAAATGGTCTTGCATTCTTGATTTGTGATTATGAGCAAAATGTTAAATGCCCCCCAAAAAAAATCAAGGGTCAAATTTCCAACACCCTTTTTCCTTGGGCAACTAAATCATCTTTTCATCAGCCTTTTTCATAAGGGAAAGAAAGGCACTTGAAAATTTGACACCCAACTTTTTTTTTTTCATAACTTTCAGCTCATAGCCTCAAATAAAAAATGTGAGACCATTTTATGTATGTGTGTTTCAAGAGCTTTTCAATAATATAAGAATGTTTGATTTTGACAACGTTTGCCCCTCGTAATTTCTTGTCAAACATTTGAAAACTCGTTCTTTGTTGCAACGTAGTCCCCTTTTCTTTTGAGAAGGAATTAATTTAATCCCTTTTTTAACTTTCAACGTTTTTTTGTCATAATATTTTGTTCATATTTTCAAATTAAGAATATAATATCATTTTAAACATCTACATTAAAAAAAAATTACAATGATATAAAAAATGTTTGATTTGGACAAAGTTTACCCCTTACATTTTCTTGTTAAACATTAAAAATCTTGAGCCTGTAGGGAAGCTTCTCTTTTTGGGAGTTGCTTCTCCTTGCAATTTCAAACCCTTCAACTCCCCAAGGAACATGGTTGGAGATACCATTTTGTCTCCTCCATAGGGAAAGACCTTTTGTCCTCGGGGCATTTAGCTTAAAAAATTTACTTAGAGATTTTTTGTTTTCATCCATTTCATTCATGGAAAGATTAAATTTTTTTAGAAAATGATCCAACCCTTTGGATGAAAGGGGAGATTCTAACTAGTATCAAAAAAAAATTCCTTTAAAAGGTTGTGTAAGAAAAATAAGTATAATGTTAATCATGGTTCGGGTAAACATTGTCATGTATTTGTGTCAAGACCAATGCCACTCGTGTTGTGTGTATTCCAATAAATGGTGATTCAAAACCCAAAAAAAGAGTAAAAATTTATTGTTCTACACAATTTTGCTCTTGAGTTAAATATCATACTTGTACAATTTCCCCCACTTAAGATTTTAGGGAAGATGCCCAAAACTGACCAATTTTATCATTTGCTCACCCTTCAAATGAGTTTAGACAAGTTTCAATGTCCTTGTGGGAAAAGGTGGAAGGGCAAAAATTATTTTCAGCTACCCCATTTGGAGGATTGTTAAACACTGAACAATTGAGGTGAAATTAAGAAAGAATATTTCAAAAATGAAGTTAGTTTTGGGGTTTCAGTTGTCAAAAAAGAAAAACAATGAAAGTTTCTTGATTTTTTATATTTGGTTTTAGTAAGTAGTTTTAAGAAAAAATTAATGATGAAAGATTTATGTTTCATATCTTGTTGAAAGCTAGATTTGACTAAATCTTCCTATGGATGATTGCTGATTAATTTTTCACATCTTCATATGCATGATTGTCATTTTGGCTACATCACTAAAATTGATCTAGGGTTCAATTTTTTTTTAATTTTTTTTTATTGCCCATCGACATTTTTTGTGGTGAAATTTTGCAACCTAGCAAAAAAAGATTCAAATTGGTGGCAAATCAATGTTTCACTAAGTTTATGAGCACCTAATTAAAAACTTTTTGTTGGTTTCAAATTGCCAATTTTTTTATGTCACGTTTTAACAAATAACCAAAAAATAGAAAGACTTAATAATTTATTCACCAATCTTAGTAGGTTCTTGATTTTAGAAAATTTCAAGTCTAGGTTCTAAGGTATTTGGATCAAAGGTTTAGAATTTTGGAATTGGATTGGACGACTAAATTTTTTCAAATTGAATTAGAATAAGGTGATGTCCATTTTGAAACATGTTCACATTCTCTAAGTAGGTAAGTTCAAATTTTCCAAAAAAAGTAAAAGCTTAACCTTTAATTTTAATGCAAGTAGTTAGGTTTTAATTGGTTGTATATAATTAACATAAAAAAAAGAGAATTTTTTGTTTAGTTGTGTGTATTGTAGATGGAAGTGGACTTAATTTTAAATTGGACAAGGCTCTAATCAGTGTTTTTCTTTTCTTTTTTGATAATCCAAAATTGAAAGAAGAAAGTAACAAAAAAATTTAGCAAAATTTATTCAAATTTATGCCACAAATACAAATTTTTCTCAATTTCTTGGTCAAAAAAGAAACACTAGCTCCAATTTTTTATTAAGAGAAACCCAAACCCAAAAACTTTCTAAATTCAAAGAATTCATCTCAAGACTAGACCTATGGTTCCATCAAAAGTATAAAATTTAATTTTAAAATTTTAATTGTTATTTTTAATTAATTTTTAAAAAAACCCCTCCTGCTCCCCAATGTTGAAAATGCTTTAAAATTGGGCTTAGGACTCATGAAGATGGGACAGTGTGCAAACGGACGGACTTTCCCCCGAAGAGCTGCTGTGTTTTTTTCCCTTTCGTACATTGTTTCTGCGTGAATTGCGCGCAGTGGGTGTTGGAAAGAATTCCCGAGGATGAGCTTTGACGGATCACCATCGTCATCATCGAGGGTCAACAGGCAGTAGTGATGATTTCGCCGCATTGTTGGAATGCAGAGTTGTTGTTGGATAAGCAATCTTCAGCAGATGATGAGAATGTGACTGCTGGTGGATCCCAAGGTGGTGGTCAGCAGCAGCAGCAGGAGGAGGAGGAGGAGGAAGAAGAAGAAGAAGAAGAAGAGACGACGACGACGAAGAAGAAGAGAAAATGAAGGTGAACATGAAACATGAAGATGGCGGTCGTTTGGATGAGATTCTGGAGGCAGGTTCTGAAAGCTCTCAAGGTTTAGGGTTAGGGTTTGATGGAGTTTTGACAAACGGAGGAGGAGGAGGACAAAGCCGAGGATAAAGAAGTCTTGACACGGGGTGTGGGGTCTCTGCAACGAGTTAGGTCTGGAAGTGCCCTGTGTGTGTGGATGTGTGATTTGATCATTCGCCTAAGAGGAGGAGCTTCATTGCTGCTGTAGAGGATCTTTGTTTAGTCTAATGTCTGTTTGCTGCATGTTATGCCTTGAAGATGATCTGCAGAGGGTTTACAACGTAGCAGAGAGGGTTCATGCTTGTTACTTATTTTCATGGAATTGCTGTCTTTGGGGAACCAGAGATGGTAGCTGGAGTTCTCACAGCCACAAACGAAAGCATGAAGGAAACGAGATGGATTATAGAAAGGCTGGATCTCGAGGTGGGCAATCAATCCATAGTTTTTACTACTACTCTCTGGCTGCCTCTTTTCATTTCTTACACTTGTGCCCCCCCTCTTTTGTGTCTCAAGAGAATTTTTTTGAAAATTGTTTTGGCAGATGGAGGGCAAGAAGAAGTTGGACGGGATCAAATGTGCCCACCACATCCAGGATTCATGTGGGGAGTGTGCATTCGCTGCGGTCAGCAGAAATCAACAACTCCTACCAACGATCCAGTAGAGGCAGGGGTGTCTCTACGCTACATTCATGAGGCATGTTATCTTGCCTTCTTGCTTCCAGATCCTCCTGATGTCAGCCACCTCACAAGATTTGCCCCACAAGAAAAAACACCAAGCACATCCTGGTTGAGCAAAATACCCTGGATCTGGTGTATTCTTCCAGGGGCTGGAGGTATCAGAAAGAGAAGCAGCCCGGATGCGACGAGATGAGCTAAAGCGAGTGACTGCAATGCAGAAATTGTACCTTGTTGTGGATCTTGATCACACAATGCTCAACTCTGCACGCTTTGTGGAAGTACCACCAGAAGAAGAACTGTACTTGGCAGCCACTTACTTAGGTCCAGCTCCCGCTTCTAGCAGTGAAGTCACAACAGGTACATGAGCCTCATCATCTTATGGTGTGCTTTTTTCATGCTAATCTGTTGAACTTTTCGAGCAACCGAACATGGCTTGTTTCTCAGGTAGTGAGGAAGGAAGTAGAAGCAGTCTGCACAAGTTGCCGCGATTGCAGATGTGGACAAAACTGCGGCCATTTGCACATGAGTTTCTCGAGGAAGCAAGCAAAATGTACGAGATGTGTGTGTACACTATGGGTGAACGAATATATGCATCAACTGTGGTGCAGCTTTTGGACCCAACAGGTCGTCTGTTTGGGGACCGGGTCATTTCACAACTTGATAGCACACGGCGTAACACCAAGGACCTTGATGTGGTTCTTGGAGCTGAGTCAGCTGTTGTTATCCTTGATGACACAGAAGGGGTAATGTTGACCTCTCTTTTCAAACCTGAAGACTAATGTGGAACCATCATCATTTTGTGGATAACTCTTTTGTATGGGATGATGGTTAAACTGGCACTCATAGCTTCTAATGGTGATTTCCACTCACAGGTTTGGCCAAATCACAGAGCAAACCTGATTCTGATGGAACGATACCACTTTTTCACCTCCAGCACCCGGCAGTTTGGCATGAAATCACCCTCATTGGCAAATGCACACAGGGATGAGAGTGAGAGTGAAGGGACTCTGGCAATGACCCTCAATACTCTGCGCCATGTGCATCGTGGGTTCTTCCATTCAAATGCAACCCAGGTGAATGACAACAACTTTCCTTGTACTCAATTCATGTGGACAGATCAGGCTTGAAGCTTGTAAGCTCTCACCTTGGTCACAGATTTGATTGAACAACATGAGTCCATGTATGCAGGGTGGAAAGAGAAAACCTCGCTCATTTGATACCCGTGATGTCCGTCAGGTAATCCTATATGCATCACTTTGTGTTGTTTTAACAATCTATTAAATTGACTTGATAATTCCTTTTGTGATGTTTGTTCATGTGTGACATCACCAGGTGGCTCAATTCAATTTTGTAACCCAACATTCACCTTTTTTTTAACTGGCTGATCATATTCATGTGGATCTAAAATTTGCAGGTCATTAGAGACTTGCGTGCAGAGATCTTGACAGGTTGTAAGATTGTCTTCAGCAGAATATTTCCCACAGGCCTACCCAGTCCACAACTGCACCCATTCTGGCAGCTCACTGAGGAGCTTGGTGCCAAATGCTCAAGTGTGTGTGATGTTTCCACCACCCATGTGGTTGCACTTGATCGAGGTACAGACAAGGCACAGTGGGCTAAGCAGCATGGTGTTTTCTTGGTCCATCCTAGCTGGGTGGAAGCTGCCCAATATCTTTGGCGTCGACCTCTGGAAGCTGATTACCCTGTTACAGATGACAATTCTGGCTGTCCAGTTGCCACGTTTGCTAAGAGTGTTGTAGTTGAACCAAGGACGATGCTAACTCAGGAGAGCAATGAGGATGAACAACCTGGGCCCACTTACCCAGACTCTCAAGATAATGTGATTGAAACAACTGTTCTTGACTCATCACACCTAGTTGTGACCAACGGGTTAGAGAAGGTTAATGCAGAGCACAATGGTACTACAGGTACAGGGAAGGAGGATTTAATTATATGTAGTTGATGAGGATTCAAACCATTTCTGGTTTACATTTGTGTACCATTTGAATGTAGTATGTGAAATGGAATTTTCTGACAAGTGAAAATGCTGGAGCTACACATAGCGATGCATTCACAGTGAGTACAGCTTCTGTCCACCTGCCTATCTTTAAGATAGGTGGTTAATTTGTTGCTGTAAATGTTCACAGATACAAGCAGATTTGTGCTCTAAATTTTCCTTCAGTTGCCTCTTGGATTATCCTTGCATGCAACAGAAAGTTCCTGTGCAATGTGTGATTGGTTACCACAGGCCAATGGTAGGACCGTTAACATATGTTCAACATATTGGTCCTTTCTATTACAAAGTGGCAGTGGTGGGCGTTTTGTATCCATCTAGTCACCAGTTGGGTGCTTACAGGAAATATTCAGGATGCACAAGGCCCCCCCTAACCCACTAGCTTCCACAGGAGCCTCTCTATGCCTGATGCTTAGGCACTTGCTTGAACTAGGGAAAGTTGCAAAAGCAGGAAGTCTTCCAATTCAAATGGAAACACTACAGAAACTCAGGATGTAAGTATTTGTAGATTTTCTAGAAAGAACATCCACCCTTCAGGGGTGATTGGAGTTTTCTACACCAATCAGGATTGCCAATCAGTGGCATTATAAAAAGAAGGATTATTGACAGCCAAGGTATGTAAGTGCTCAGAAAAACAAATAAGATACAAACACCTTTCTTGTAAGCAGATTTTCCACCACCCAAAGACAAGACTCCAGTTTCTGATGCAGCAATTATCATGTTTTCTGCATGCAAGCATAGTTGTTCTATCCATTGGCTTTAGTAGTCAGCCTGTTGCAAACAGATTGTGGACAGAATTTATCTGCAAAAGGTTTAAATGCATGACCCAATCCAGAGTACAACTTGAAACTCCAAGTCAGGTCTTGGGAACAACCTGTAACTATCAATACAGGATACCAAGATGAATTATGAAGGCTAACTAACTTAGCTACTAGAGCTCTATTTCTTCTTGCCAACCTTACCCTCCTTGCGACGGATGACCTCATCTGCATACTTGATGCCCTTGCCCTTGTAGGGTTCAGGTGGCCTCCAGGAGCGGATGGTGGCTGAGAAGTCACCAACTGCACACTTATCTTTCCCTGAAATGGTCAACCTGGTATTCTCCTCCACCTTCACAGTAATACCTTCAGGAATGGTCAACCGAACTGGATGTGAGAACCCAAGATTGAGAGTCAACTCTTTCTTGTCAATTGATGCTCGATATCCAACACCAATCAGTTGTAGCTTCTTCTCAAATCCCTTGCTGACTCCAACAACCATGTTGTCTGTCAATGTGCTGTCAACCCCACCAAACAACCAGTTCAGAACCTATAATTGCAATCTGAGAACTGCAGCTATTTCACATCTAGATGGATTATACAGATTCAAACAGCAGTTACCGGAAGAGGCCATGCATTTGGCGAGCTCTTCTTGTGTCCAAAGCCCTAGCTACAGTGATGACACCCTTTTCATCCTGAGTGAGCTTCACTTCTCGGGGATATGTCTGTGCCAATTCTCCAAGAGGTCCCTTCACTGCCAGGCTTTGCCCATCCAGAACAACAGTCACTCCCTGAGGAACTCCAATTGGTGCCTTTCCAATTCTTGACTCCTTGCACTCTATTCTCAGAAATCCATCCCTGCTTTGCACTGGACATTGCACCTCCAACATGTTGCTTGTGTTCAATGACTCTCCCGCAAATCCACTCCTCAGAGAGCTGTTAAAAGATGCATGTAAACAAGTAAAAGGGTTTAGTATTCAAACCTAAAAAAATTTAGTATTCAAACTTTGTGGTGCAAAGATGGCTGTGTTCCATGTGGCTCAAGCAGTAGGTATGGCTGTTAGGTTTTCCCAGCCCTACTTCAAGAAATGTTTTTTTACCGCAATCCAATTAGAAAGAAACTCTAGTCAAGAATTCTCCAATTGTTAACCTAAATCCTTGCAACAATACAAAAATCCCAGCACCGAAGAGCCAAACCATAGAAACCTAACAAGAGAAGAAGTGAATCATATCTTCTAGAGCAAACAGCGTGCTCCTCTTTCTCATGCGTGTGCATGGGAGATTACAGGGTTCCAAGCAAAACAAGGGCCATGAGAGCCAACGCAATACCCGGGAAGACTATGACCACGTTTCTACAAATATGCAAAAACTAATCTTAGAAGAGAAAAAACTACCCCGACAACTTTCTTCAGCTCTTCCGTCTCCTGCAGCTTAATTCAGAACCCTTCGGAACTACATTGACATGCTTAGACAATCACGAAAACTCAAACCTAAGACACAAAAAATTCTCATCTCAACCAAGCGTCTCTCACGGTGCTGATTACAAGTCCCTTTCCGCTTCGAGCTGCGTACTGCGTCATTGTGCATTACCATGACAATTACAAAGCGTCTTTTCCGGAAACAACACAATACGGGATGAAATGGCCCAAAAAACCAAATACCGGAACGAAAAAGAGAACCGCAAACGCGCAGAGACGTAAGGAAAGGAAAGGAGATGGGAATGGAGTGCATACCAGGATATGAGAGGCGCGGGATGCGAGCACGCGAGAGGAGACGCCATGGCTATCCTATCCGCTTGCCGCCGCAGTGCAAGCTTCCGTGCGAGAAACCCCGGCTGCTGCAGAAGCTCGCACGGCCATACCTTCTCTACCCTCCACACTCGTTCCCTTGGATGAAAAAACACCCATTCTTCCGATCTTCTGGATGAAACTGTTGGATAGGATTGCCAATTTGGTTTACTTTCGAAGTGGTTATCAGTTCGAATCTCACTAGGTGCCACGCCACACATGATCTGTAGTTTTTCTTGTGATAACAAGACCTACCAAGAGCTGGTGGTGTTGTGATGTCCATTGCAATAAAAGTTCCTAGTGGGCTTAGACCCGTTTCCATTACACAAAATATGACCAGGCAAAAAACCAAAAATTCCATGAAAATTTAAGTATGAAAAACAAATAGTTAAGGGGGAGGGGGGAGATCCCAATCTTTTTTAAAAATTGCCAAATTTTCCCCAAAATTAGTCAACTTTACACTAGAAAAAAAATCCCATTTTTTTCTTGGAAAAATGACAATAAATTTCAGGAACCAAATTTTTTTTTTAGAGGTCAACATATGGATATTAGGATGCTCCACTCACAAGCAATGAAATCCTTTCAATGAACTTCAGACATAATTTGCTAGGGTTTGCTTGGCTATGCCCTCAGGGTAAGGAATATACAATTGTTTGGAATATGCAATATTATAATGTAAGTTTGACATTAGAGCAGCTCTATTCATACCCAATATTCGGGTCTAAAATAGTAAAAACTCACATTCAAGACGGTTGACATATTATTTCACATAACCCACCCATAAACTTGATTTTTTGAAGATGACCAGCTTATTATTTTTCAAGCGTCACCCATAAACATGAAATCAAGATACTCTAGGTTCAGAGATTACTAATAACAAACCACTTGCACCAATCAACCAATCTGGCCAATCAATAATAGATTTTAAATTATGCAATGGATCTTGCCAACCCATCATCTTGTGCACAAAATGCGGTGCACAAAATGCTATTCCAAAATCATTTTACCACCCAAAACTAACATAACAATTATTCTTCTTCATCCAAAACCTGTGGTGAAGTGAAATGGTGGGGATGCTCAAGATGAGACCTCAAAGTTTAAACTTCACCCAAATTATTGTGTACAAGCAAGCCATCATTATATTGCTGCTAGTAGGCCTGTTCCCAAAGATGCGAAATTTGTGATCTCCAAGCACACTGGCTCTGGAAATATTTTTATTTTTGTTGAAGCTTTAGAAGTAGGTAAGGAGAGTTATATGATTTGATATTCCAATTATTTCAAACATTAAAAGATGCACTCCATTTTCAAGCATCGCCTTTCCCTTCCTTTTGCTTTGTGCTTGTTGTGTTTTCAACCTTATGTTAAGGAATACAAATTTTGAGGTGAATTATGTTTTAATACTTTAATTAAAATTAGAGTAATTTACACTAATTACTTTGAGAAGAACCCTTGGGGATAATAGAGTTATCCGTTAAGTAAGAAAAAACTCAGCACCAGAACCCTAAGTTTGGTCATATACATACAAGGTGAGATTCAAAAAAACCCTGCAAAAAAGTACATTAGCATTCAACAGGGGATGAAACTCAGAAAACCATCAATTTTGGTGATAAACTGAGTTTCATCCTGTCTTTCCTTTTTCCTGAGCGCCTCCATCATTATCATTTGAAATAATATTCAGGCTACGAAGGTCTGATAACTTTCATAAAAAAAGATTAAATTACATGTTTGAAAAATAAGATTTAGACCTATATTGTTGCTACATATTTTTTCACTTTTACTAATTGTACAACTACTATAATTACTCTTGGACCTCATGCATCAAATGCGGAGTTTCAGCATTTCATTCTAAGATTTAACAAAATGTCTTTAACAAAATGTCTTTACTTTGCGGATACCACTGAAAGAGGGGATAGGGGGTGAAAGAGGCTCAAAGACAGGGTGAAGTCAGGGTTACTTCATGGATAACTCCAATGCCTGGGGGAGATCCTCCTATGTTCCCATGTTCCCATAAAAATAAAAGTTATTTATGTGCTTGGAGGTTCTTGTAGTTGTGGATTCTCCTGAGGTTCGGAGCAAGCCTTGGGCTCAAGCCCGTCCCTCCAAGAGGACCCACACTCATACAGGAACCTCCCCAACAACATAAAAGGATGGTCCACTAGTATGCAATGAAACCATTCGAATGAATTTGGGCATCATTTCGCTGGGGTTTCTTCAATGATGCATTTTTTCCAAAAACACAAAAAGAACAAGGATGAAATAAGAATCTCCAACTCAGCTAGATTTTTTCATTTTCTTCTCTCTTCAAGCAAGGTGCTTTCCACTAGTGGTGTTGTAATTGCGCACTTGTTCTTCTTTCCCTGTGTTTGCCTTTTTGATCAAACATTTTCTTCATATAGGGTGCATCCCACTCCATTCATCCTTATTCTTCTTTTCAGTGTGCTTTTTGCTTTGGTTGTTCAACATTTTGGATAGGGTGTATCCCAATTCATTCACACATATCCAGTGTTTCCCACTTCAAAACAATTTTAGATCGAGTGAAACTCACTTCATTCGTATATATCCAGTATATCCCAATTAGTTCAAAATATGCTTACAATTGAATTTGAATGAACTAGGATATTTTTCAACAACATATTTTGGGGATAGGACACATGTGACTAAACGTGCATTCACACCTAATGTTAAGTCGGTGTTCAATGAAAATCTAGGTGGCATCTTAGGTGGCACCCAATGTTAAATGGGTGGTTGTTCAATATTAAGTGAACGTTAACACAAAATCTTTGTGATAAATAGGTTTAGGTCCTAAACTAGCTTGGTATTAGGGGACTTAATACTAGAGTCATTAACACCAAGTGTCAATGCACCTTAACAAACCCCACACAAAAACAAGTCACAATTTCAAGAGAGAGAAAGAGAGTTGTTAATTTAATAATCCATTTCACATACATTTCCCATCTATGGAAGAATACTAACATTCGCAGTTTACATCACATTCAAAAACTCTGGACAGGTTTAGTCCTGTTGCAGTTTCTCAGTAGTTTGGAACTTTTGTTGTGGAAGATATGTGAGAGTCAATGAAAGAGTTTTTTAAATCTTCATGTAGTACTGTTAACTTTCTCCATAGAAAAGCTCCCAATAGAAAGTCAACATCAAAAGGACTGAGAGAATCTAACCCAATAATGTCATATAGAGATTTCAGACATCTGGCATCGCATCTATGTACAAGGGAAAGGAGGAATTTATACACTTTTTGAGGACTGGAATAGAACAAAGAAGGAAAATTAACTGAGAACTGGTTTGAACAGAGCTTCATATCATCATCTCCCCAATAACCTCATCAATTCCCTGCAGCAGGTGGAGGTCAATGTCATACTCTAAACAAACCACCTGCATTCCAGTACACACAACAATGTAGTAATAGGAAACACTCCACTCTTGATGATGGCTAGCTCAACAATCTCTTTGAGAGAGGGAGAAGGACCCAAAGAAACTAACTAGGAAGGATGAAACAGAAAACAGAGAGAGAAAAGTGAAAAAAGAAAATTGGGACTGAAGTAGAAAAAACCACACAAGCTCCCAACATAGGATTGAGAAAAGTCCTTGCATACTAATCACTTCAACAATTCCCAAGATGGAAAACACCAAACAGAAATTCTTCCTTCATCAAGAAAAACCTCTGGTTTGTTTTAATAGAAACTTAATACATGGGTACCCACCACCAGATCACAACTCCTGTTATACAAAAGAAATCAGGTGCAGCTGTAAAACTGTTTGGGTTGGTTTTGGGATGGGAGTACGGCAGGGGAGGAAGGCTATATCCAAAATCAAAACAGAGGAACTGGTTTGTTGCAGTGCCATCTATTCAAATCAAAAACAGAGTCGGGGGATTTACAAAACAAATATTCCTGAAAAATCCAGAGAAGGAACCTAATCCCAACCTTTCCTCTCCTGAAACAAAGCAGAGACAAAATGCTTGTATAGAGGTGACTACAAAGCATCTCAAGAGGTCACTGGCTGCTAACCTAAATGTGACTGAAGTACCTACAGTTCCCTGAAAGTATTTTGCATGACATTGCTTGGAAGAGATGTCTAAATGGAGAGAGATGACAGCTAAAGTTAGTTATCACAGCTGTGAGTTGCACCTTCAAATTTTAGTCTTCTAAGTCTTCATCCTCCTGCAGAACATTCACCCCCCCAAGTTAATGACAAAGGAAGTACAATCACAACATTAACCAGCAAACAGATAGCAAAATCCAAAAGAAATTGTGAGAAGGAAAATTAAACAGGAAAGAAACCCATACATCTTCATCATCCTCATCATCATTGATCTCTGATTTGGACTTATCTGATTCTTCAGCATCACCGTCATCCTCCTCATCATCATCCTACAGACAGTGTTGTCAAAGACACATTTCAGCAGATGCAAAATACTCAAACCAAAAAGCAAACCACACAATATCTTTACAACAATCATACCTGCTTCTGTTTGTATGCTGCAAGGGTCTTCACATATTCTGACTTCTTCTGTGTAGCCTTGTTAATGTAAGGTGCCTTCTCCTGTAAACAAAGAAGAGTGAAGTTATAAAGAAATACAGATGTACAACCCAACAGACCAAACCAATCAAAAGTGAAAATGAGACTCACCGCATCTGACATGTCTTTCCACTTTTCTCCTCCAGCCTTGCCAACCTGGGCAAAAAAGGATCAACAGTCAGTGTATGTCCACAGATCAAGGACAACAACCGGTGACAAGCTAAAACCTGCTGCAAAAAGGAAGAACAAAGGAGGAAACACAGAAAGCTATTCAAATCTCTAGAAGATATAGGAGCATGGTTGGCGGCTCACCATTGTTACACCCTTGACATCAGGGTGCTCCTCTTTGAAGGTTTTTCTGAATTCATTACTGATAACACAAGACCCAGAAAAACACCCTTAATTAGCACCCGACACTCCAGTCCTGAGAAGTAGAAAGAGAGCAAAAGCTTAAGTTACTACACTCGTTTGTGGAAACAGCTTCTTTATGATATACTTACAGGAACAGGAAGAAAGCAGTAGGCGGCCGCTTTGGAGCATTGGGGTCCTTGGCTGCTTTGGCAGCCTTCTTTGATGCTCTTGGTTTCTTTGCCTTTGCTTCTTTCACAGCACCTTTCCTCTTCTTGATATCTCTGCAAATGCCCACTCCAGTGACCAGAAACAATATGAGAAACCTCACAACATCACAATAAATGAGCCACAGTTAAAGTAACTATGAAGAGAAAAGTGAGAAGCATTATAAGACAAATCTTTGCCATTCAAACCAGGTTGCAGGAAATAGATGCACATGCTGAAACAAAAAGAAAAGCTGCATACTTTTCTTCAATCTTCCTTGTCTTGTCTTTCACGATACTTTTCACAACTGTAGGAGCCCCCTTCTTGCCCTTTGTGTCCTTCATCCTGACGAGGCCTGGGATCAAACCGAAAAAAAAGGTAGTGTTAAATGAAAGACTTGGACATACATGGACATACGACTCCTTTGGAGCCACTGAAGGAAGGCAGCAGACACTGCACACCAAGCGCGGTGTACTGGGCATGTCGATTGAAGCCTATCTTCTACTATATAAAAAATGCGTGGAGAGCAAGGTCAAAACCAACAAGGAAAAAAATAATAGAAGGAGACATGATGCAGCAAACCCTCAGAACTTCTGCGACCTGGAAAAAGAAAACCATGAGGCTATGAAGCATTATTGCAGGTCACGCTAAACTCCAGTAAAAAGGACCTCCATACAAAAGAGGCACATGCAACTGCTAAGCAGAATCCGTAGCTGCTGCACAGACACAGTGCGTACAGAAAGTCACAAAAGACACGGGCTCTCAACATACGCGAGAAGTTCCTGCCTGTCTCCCATGGAGTCCCGCAATCGTCGAAGCTATTACCACTCTTTTCTTTTCCAAACATAGCAACGCCATATTACAGAAAGTACTACTAAGGCTTTCGAAGTGGAATATAAAAGACTGCCGCAGAAAAAGAAGCAGAAGCAACACACTACTACGGAATAAACCATACATAATAGTGGCAAAAACACAGCAACAGCGGTAGAAAGAAAACGCGCGCGGTTGTCAAATCGTCCGCACGCTTTTGTGCATGCAAGTATTGAGAGCTTTACAAGAAGAGAGTGCTATGAGCTTATTATTAGCCCTAGACAACAATAACACAAGCGACCACAACACATCCCCAACCCGACTTTCCCCCAGAGACACAGAAAAGGCTACGAAAATCGAGCGAAAGAGGGGAAAAAATCACAACCTGAAGAACCGCGAGTCGCAACGTAGCCGATCCGAGGCAGGGGAACAAGGGCCGTGTACTGGGGTCCAAGCAGCAATAGGAGCAGAACAATAACAGAGCGAGCGAGGGTTTGCTAAGGCAAGCGCTCAAGTGTTTGTGCGGTGAGCGCTCTCTCTCTCTCTCTCGCTTGTTGCAGCGCCCCCCGGGCAACGCAGAGCCGGGTGGGGCGGAAAAGGGCGGGGCGGGAACCGGCTAGCGCAGGCTTCGGGCGACCGGCTACACACGGGCGCCAGCGAGCTAGAGCTAAGTCGAGGTCGCTTTATCGGACCCGCGGTTACCAGCTTCTCCGGGTGACCTGCCACAGCCCCCCCGGTGACCCCCCGACTTTCAAATTTTTGCGCAATCCAGAATCCCGAACGTCGTTTCGCGCGCGCCACGCTGCCCGGTTCGAACCAGCCACCTTTCTCGATCGAGATCCGCAAAACCCAGAGCCCAAAAAGAGAGGACCAAATAAAATACGTGAATTTCCATTGGTTGTATGGTTCAGTCCAAAAAATAAAGTGAATTTCCATTGGTTGGATAGTTTGGTCCAGGTGTCAATAGCAACGACAGGACTTCAAACATGTCCAGATGGAGTGTTCCCATTGGTGTATCGCCCATTTCGAGATCCTGCCAAGTGGAGTTTTAGGGTTTCCGTAAGATCGAGATCTTGGCTTTTGAGCATAACAAGGTGCTCCTTCGTCTTCAGAGTGTTGATTTTTGCACGTTATATATATCGAGCACAAAAGCTTGAATCCATCTGTCTCTAAGTCTTCAAAGGATTTAAAGGATCTTCTTCCCATTGTACCTGCTGCAAAACACAAAGGGATTCAATATTTTAAAGCTCAAGCTCCAGGTTTAAAGGAGGCTTTTTTCCTATCATCAGAATTTCCAAACACAACAAACCTGCCCAGAGAGTTGGTGCAAATAGAAAGGCAAAACTCTCCTTCAAAAATGAGAACTCTTTGTTCTTGTAACATGGGAGCATGCACCATGAAGCAGGATACAGTCTAATCGACATTCCTTCATTGAACCTCAGTTGCCAATTTTTCAAAGAAATACTACATTCTAGCTGCACGCCAAAACTTGTGGTACAGAATGCAGGGCAGGCAACCTGCAAGCCATAGAGTTTGAAACTACCTGAGCAAACAATGTTGACCCATGCATGTCAACCCAAAATATAGACCAGTTCCATGCTTCTTACATGCTCCATAGCCATCTATCATCCGAGTATGTTGGAAGCACATAGTACGTACCATAAGCAGGACACAGTACGATCAGCCATGCTTTCATGCTTACATGCTGCTCCACAGCAATTAACATGCCAAAGCTGAATCTAGACATGTGCTGTCTTAATGCTACCAGATTTAGAGCAATTGTACATATGGACTGACCTCTGAAGCAACCAGATGTGTCTGATCCAGTTGGTGTACTGCAACTCAAAGCATCCCAAGTTGATAAGTAGCTTGCAACCACTCCCAACAGATACAAAAGCAGGAGCACAGTCTTTGAATCTGCTCCCAGACTTGTGTCTGGATGCATGGGACAGTGGTGACCAATACCTCCCCATGATTTCCAAATGTGAAGTTGCTCCATGCATTTCTAGGGGTTTTAGCAATTGTAATCCATGCTTTCAGTAAGAACTGCGGCAACACTATCTCCAACTGCTGCTAATAGTCAAGATTCTCACGCTGTTTCTGTGTTGGGATGAACTTGAACATCTGCATCAGATTGTGTCATGTGAAGGTTGACAACTTTGAGAACTGCTCTTAATAAGAACTGCAATGTTGAATGCATAGGGGAAATGTCCAGCCATTGCTGGCCAAACTCGCCGCCAACAGTATCCAGTTTTGCTTGATGGATAATCTGCAAAAGCTCCACGCTGCAAATTTTAGTCTCGTGTTCATCAAAAGCACCTCTCAGATTACTGGATCTCTCAATTTTTGCAATTCTTGAAATACAGAACCAGAAGAACTACTGCTCCAAAATTCACCTAGGGTTTGAAAACTGCACTCACAAAAAGAGAACCGTAGAAAAAAGACCTAAACAACTCCTCATCGTTTGTTTGGCTGACAAGAGACAAGAAGAAATCCGCGGTTGCGGAGCTGCTGCATTCCGAATGAAGAAAAGAGAAGAGAGAGAGTGCAAAAAATTAGGGTTTCATGAGCAGTTCCAACAAGGTGGAATTGCTCACAGCTCATGTTGTTGCACAAATACACCACAATAGAGCCCCTCTTGGCCACTGCTGGCAAACATTCGCCCACGGGCCTGCAGATTGGGGGGTGCTACGTTTGTCCGCACTGCTGCTCAATACGCTCTCTCGCGTCCTTTCGCCTCACAGTCACGACCTCGTTCCCATTCACACACAAAACACACCTTTTCTCGCACAGTTTTCAACCGATTTTCCTCTCGTTTGTTCTCAAACTTCGGCTTCTCTCTCTCCGCCATCAACGATCAAGTCTTTTCCACAAAAGCAGCTCGATAAATGAGACAAACTCGAGCCAATGCTACGCGTCCCTCGTCACTCGTCGCTAATACTCCCTTCTCTCTACGCACTCTTCGCCAAACAAGCTTTTTCCCACGCTCGCTTGACATCGCCCTCCGTTTCGCGGGGTCAAGTCCCGTACATTTATTTGGAAGCCTCCTGTCGCGAAACTCGTTCCCGTGTTTCCCTTTGTTTGGGTCACCCGTGGTTCTCACGGGCTGGTATGCGTGCGAAGTAAGCTAATGGAAGAAAAATCAAAATCTAACCGTCCACGCATCAATGGTTCAGATCAACCAAAATCCGTGCAGAGTTGCTGGCGGGACGGGCAGGCGGGTAGATTTTTTTAATTATTCTTTTTTTCGTGTTTTTTGTTGTTGTCTTTTTTGGGGGAGGACCGTGGCCACTTATCACAAGAAGTCAGTCCAAATGGGAATCTTTTTTTTTTTTGGGGGGGTGGACCGTGGCCCCCTTACCAAAACGTGCACCCCAAGTGCAATCGCCCCATATTATTATTATTATTATCATATAACGCCAAAAATTAAATATCTTCATAAATTTGTGAAAAAAAATGTGTTCACATGTTAATTATCCCAATTTTTTGGGGCATTTTTCAAAGGGTTGTGTGCCATAACCATCACATATATTTCTAAAATAGAATGGAAATGGAATGTAAATAAAATAAATTTTGACATTTTTTTTTAAATTAGGAAATATAGATTACTTACACATGTGTATGGTTCCAAAACTATGCAATTTTTATATGTTCTTTGGATTTATCTAGAGTCTATGGTTTCAAGTGATCCATATATATATATATATATATATATATAATTAAATTATTATTCAAAATGATTATTATTTCAACACCTTTTTTTAAAATAACATGAAATGGAATTTGTTATTGTATGTTATTGCACCTATTATGTCCATGTTATATAGTAAAATAAAATTTGAGATTGACACAAATAATGATGAACTATTGGAAACCATATGAGAACATATTAGGGAAATAAAATGGGGGAAAAGGGAGGCAATGCAATTATTATTGAATTAATAAACCTCCATCTCCTTCACCATTATTTTTTATCTCCTTCTCACATTTTCAAAGTGAAAATTAATTACTTTTTAATAATTTTTAAAAGATTTATTTAATTTTTAAAGTACATTCCATAAATCCAAAGCTTTTTCCCCTCACCCCAAGAATCTAGTAATATTTAGTCCTAATTGAAGAATTATTGATTTAATTATCAACTCCTTAAAAAATGTGTTCTACATTCCATGGTCAAATAAGATAATTATCATCAAAAAAAAAATACTTACAAGATTTGTCAAATGTTTTTGTCATATCCATGAATACTTGAGATTTTGCATAAGTATATTTACATCCCCAACCAAAATAGTCAACAAATATTTTAATTTGGATGATTACATATAAAAAATTGAATACAATGTGTTTTCTTGTGGTTTGAACAAGTGACGAATATAAGTTTATAAGATTGATTGAATTTTTAAATATCACTCAAAAATCATAAAAGAATCAAAACACTTTGATATTCAATTAAAAGTAAAGTGAAAGAAAATCAAACCAAAATCAAGTTCTAAAAAAACTTGAAACAATGTGAAATTGATAGATTTTAATATATCGACTTGAAAACTTTGCTAATTGTTCCAAAAATGCCTTTTCAAGGTTTCCTTATCCAAATTATATCTTAAATAATGAAACAATGTCAAATTGGCTTTGAGTCAATATTAAAATATGTCATAATTTTCCCCATTTAAAAATTTTCATTAGGCCAAAAAAAACTCATTCTTACCATAGGAGTGGAATATTCATATTTTTTTGTAAAGATTAAAAAGGTTTGAATCTTACAATGGCATGAAAACCTTGTCAATAACAATTACCTCCACTTATATTTATAGATTATTAGAAGACTATAAGGTTACAACTTCCAAACCTTAAAAACTACTTGAGCTCACTCCTTGGATTATAAATATGCCAATAATTAAATTAAAATATGAAATGTGAAAATGTTTTCAAGACTTTCAGTGAAAAATGAGGAAAATGAAAATTTTATCAAAAAAAAAAATTATATGTTTACAAAGCTCATATGTCTAATGTCCACTTCACGATTTTGGGGTGATATATTAATTTTCATGTGAATAATTTTGTTTCAACTTTAACATCATTCAAATTTAATGCATCCCAATCATTTCCTACATTAACAATTTGAACTTTTTCCTTTCATTTCTTCAAATTATTGTTATGCATGTGCAAATATGACATACATCAAATATTGTGAAAGTTTAAGACTTTAAGTTGATGTTTGAATTTTGCTACAAAGGTTTGTAGCATCATATGTTGATGGTTTGATTTTTGTCTTCAATGATTTTGCATTATGTACTAAATTAGTTTTTTATTCTAAAATGAACAAATGTGAGTTTGCAAGGGATAATGGATTGGTTCAAATTTTCATATTTCACGCACCAAGCATTTAACCCAAGTTAACATAATTACCTTTCCTTTCAATCTTGTTATATCATGTGCTTATAGCCATATAAGGACGATGGTCTTTATAGAGACCATAATGTTTGTGGGGGCTTTAAGAGCCTTTGTTTTGTTTAAATTGGAACTTTTGTTATATTGTGTGTTTGCATCAACATGCCAATGGTCCTTGTAGAGACTAGAATCTTTGTGAGGGTTTAGAAACCTTTGTTTGTTTAAATTGGAACTTATGATGGTTGTGTGTATGTGATGAACATTTGCATGAGCCAAAATATCAAATAAAATATATTGTGGTGTAATGGTGTGCACCCAACACGACTATTATCATCAACATGGTTGATGATTAGGTTTTTCAACTTGGGCAACCATAATTGGATGACAATGAAACCTGCAATATAGGAATCCAAAGCTTTGATTTCTACAATCTAGAAAACATTGACATCAATAACATGGTCCAACTATATTTCAATTATCATCCTTACGAACCAATGTTAACGTGTTGTTTGGAAATGTTGTCAAATTGTTTATCAGGCTTCAATAATAATTCCTACAAATTGCAAAAAAATAGCCTTCCATTTTCATATTAATTGAACCATTGATTGGGATTTTCATATAATGGCATCCCTTAATATGTTCACCTAAATAGTCTTTTTATTCACCATATTCCAATAAAACTACATACCATAATACATTGGTGGCTTTGGAAAAAAAATGTGTATTTTTAGAAATGTTGAAAAAAAATTAATTTGTGAAAGAAAACAATGAATATTTTGGAATTCATAAAATTCATAAAATTTTGAAATGAAATATTCAAAATTAATTGGTTATTCAACAAACATGTGGTGAAACTACCCAAATATTATAATAAGACCTAATAACTTACATTGAAAGAAAATTAAGTTTAATTTTTTCAATTTCTTGGGGTTTTCTTATTATATTTCAAGTGATATCATCAATTATGTTTTAAGTGTTGGAAAAACTTGCACAAATATCAACATAAATTTCACTAAATTGAAATGTAAACAATTAGGAAATTAAAAACTTGTACAAATTATTTAAACATGAACAAATTGCCTTGTGGACTTTTTTTAGGGTGTTGGGATGCAATTTTAATGTTATGAGTCAATTCCAAAAGGTCATGGGTAAAAACAATTGGTAGATCCTTGAACAATGGTGTAATATGTCATTTCACAAAAAAAGAGGCCAAAAAAAACATAGTAAATTGAAAGTTGATTATTTCATTGGAAATTTTTAATGAAAATTTTAGAAGATTACAATTTTTGCCTAGCACAAGATGTCATAACGAAACAATATTTCTTAATGGTAAATGCATAATTGACAAAATCTTTTTTATGTATGAAATTATAGATTGAACTAAATAAATAACTAACCATTGACTATACTGTTGTAACACTTTGGAAGAACTAATGTTAAAGTGAAATGAAATAACTTGAAAGGTAGCTAGCATGTAATTCAATAGCATCCAACTTTCATGGGTCAAATTTCATTATGGTGTCTTTTCAACTTTCACTTTTGTTAGGTTCTCTTTCCATTAGCTTGTTGTTGTCACATGAGTTGCATGTGAAATTGTGATGACAACAAGGTAATGCAAAGTGATTGAAATCTTGTCATCTATCCTACTACATTTTCCATTGGAGAGCTACAATTGAATTGTTTTCAAAACATAAGTAAGCTACTAATGTTTGAATGTTTCTAATTGTACGCTTGTTGTAGGGAACTTTCTAGAAAACTTTAAACAACACATGTTCATCAATAAAATTTGATAGATATCACATTATGATTATAATTCATAGGTTGATTCTTGCATTTTGGTCCATGTAACTTGACTTGCAAAGTTGTGAGGGGCCTATGGATATAACTAGAGGGAAAATTATAGTGGAAAGTTGTTGTGGGGCCAAAATTTGTGATTGTGCAAGGGTTAAAGAAAGAGGTCCTTAATGGTCCAAAAGGGGAAACTTTTCATCTTGTCATAAATTGATTATTAACATTATTAATAAAAGAATTGTAAATAACATTACCTTTACCTAGAGCACAAGAAGAAACATTTCCTCACCATTGATTTGTTGTTGTCATTGACATGTTAGGCAAATGATCATCCATAATTCTTTGAACTTGTTTTTGGGTTTCAAAACTTGAAAGGTGATTTTGTAATCATTTGCTTGTAAATTAAGTTGAAATTGATGACCTTTTAAGTAAATCCATTTTAAATTACTTATAAATGATGCTTGTAATTGGTTCCAACTTAATTATGTTTGAATTTATTTCTTTTGAATTTGTGTGCATAGTGGTGTGTGGTTCCATATTGATGAAATTAATTTCAATATATTTTATAAATGTGATTTATTTATTTATTTCATATTAATTGATCACTATAAACTAAATGGTGAATGTTGATTTAATGAATGAGTGATGCAAAAAGACAAAACAATAGTTATTTTATGAATGGAGGATGTATTATTGGGTGAAACAACCACCAATTAATTTTCATTCCACCCATAAATACCATAAAAAATCATGAAAAACCATTATTTGTCAAATGAAATGTAAATAAAACAATAATAATCACACATCCATATGGTAAGCAACCACCTCCTTTTAAATAAAAATTTAATGAGAATTCAAATTTGAATATTAAACTTCAAAATTCCTATTATTGATATGTACATGTTGTTTTTGAAATGTCTTGGCTATTCAAGTTCTTGGGTTGACACAAACATGTGAAAAGTTTGAGTGACTAACCCAAGAAATAAAAGTTTTGTGAACATTCATTTATTGGCATGCATCATGTCCAAAGTTTTATGTTAGCATTCGTTACTTATTCCAACCCACATTTTTTATGGAATGTCATCACAAATACATGACATTAGGGGAAAGGACATTAATATATTTTCCTGTTTTATAAAAATATAACTTGCAATAAGTCAAAGGTTATTGATTTTGGATTGGGAAGGTATAGTGTCATTTGTTTATGGCTCACCACTTGCATTATTAATATTATACCTACCATCTGATGCAAATGTTGCATATTCCAAAGATAGAAGAACATTGCAAGTAATGTTGTTTGACTAGGTACAAGTAATGTTGTTTTTACACAAACGTTTAGTTTGGTCTTTGGACCTGTGCCCAAAAAAATCCAAGTTTGCAAGACATTTTTTTTTGTTTTGGGGTGTGTAAAAATAAATAAAAATGTGTTTACAAAACATTGAACACTTTATCTACTTGCATAACAATTGCTACACAACTACTTGATATCCATATCCATATCATAGTTTTTTTGCATTAACAAATTCCTCCTTCTCCAATATATCTAAATGACTTTGAACTAGCTTGGCGATTAGTTGTTGGAGAAACCATGTTTCAATGTTATGAAAATAAGTGGATGTTTGGAACATTATCACAAATTGAGTTGCCAAACATCCCCGCCTATAGACTAGGTAAATATGAAATGTATAACACATGTATGTAAATCTTCCCAAGTTTTAAAATGCAATGTCATATTTGAAATATCTTACACACAAACCTACCCACTATGCACATACAATTTCAAACTTGGAAACCAAATTATAATGTTTGTTGATAGGGCTATGCAAGTATGATTGTGTTTCTCCCCATTCCCTTTTTGTATCCTTGCCTATTACTAACCTAGTCTTGAAAATAATGACCTCCCAAGCTTTTCATCACAACTACAATAGTAGTTAGAGATTCACAATAATTGGATTCCCTCAAAGTCATGATGGTATATATTATGTACCATCTAAGTCATGTCTCACTATTCCTTCACATCCCAACTTCTCTATATTCTAACTTTGGTGTTATTCATGGTCTAAGCAACCAAAGGTGAGCCCTAAGAAATAGTGCCTCATTTCAAACCTAGTGTCAACTTGGCACCATTTTTAATAGATTATGTAATGATATAGTGCCAAATTGGCCTTGGAGGTACAATATTATTTTAGTATGTATTGATACTATCATTGACAAATGATAAAAATTAATTTGGGTTTTTGGACTTGTCAAGATTTTTTTATTGTCTATGGATGTATCCAAATTTTTAATTATCAATCCTATGTCATGTTCCTTTTTTCTTTCATCAACCAAATTGTGACCTTTAGGATATGAAATGTAGAAAATCTTTGTGTGAAAACAACCCAAGTTGTCAAGGTTATGTACCATTCATCTAATAATGAGCAAGGAATACATCCCATCATAGGTTATTTCATTCCATTTGTGCAAATTGTGTAATGGGAGGTTTTTATGAAAGGTTGTAATCCCAATTTTTCTTATGTTAATTTCATCCTAGCTAATTGTTGTACATAATAATGAACTTTTACAAAGGGATTAATGTGGCAAACAAAGTAGCATAGGAAAAGGTTGTTATTCAATTTCATAAGTTTCAATTCTACTTTACCTCTTTATTTTAAACATTTAAAAATACCAAATGGCACTTATGTTGTAATTGCATTCAAATGTGGGTGTTGCAAATGTAATATGTATCTAGAAATCAATGATTTAATATTTCCATCAAGTATGGTAATTGCCATGACAAATGAAATGTTGAAATGTAAATAACGTAATTTCATAATGAAATCACTACAAGGTTTTTAGTTCATGTTTTGCACAAATTCCATCTAAAGTTCCTTTAAGTTGGGGTCGCAACCCATGGTTAGTGCAACAAAACCATCATTCCGTTTATCTAAATGGGACCTTGCATGTGCACCAAAAAAATTCACTATGTATCACCATTTAAAAAATTAATGGTCGAGATTCATCTTATTAATCATCTTTATCAATCAAAATTGTAACTTGATTGTAGATTTCCCTTTAAGAGTTATTGCTACTAGGTTTTTGCCTATCATTGTTATCCTAGATACCATGTATCCAAGATAACCAAGGTAGAATTTAATTCCCGAAGAAAAAAATCATTAAACTTTGTAGTATACTACAACTACTCCTTTGATTAATCCAGTTTATATTGTAATTCTATAATTTTAGCCTTTACTATAGTTCACATTCCTACTTCTCTTGATTTCCATCATTTTCTTCACATGACTTCAATCTAATATAGAAAATTACATTCCATCTTCACAACACACTTTCAATTTTTCAAAGATTGATGTACATAGTTGCATGCTTGCACACACATAGTAATAAACAAGAGGTCATTTACAAAAGAAAATGATTGAAGTTCGAAAGAAAGATTGTTCCTCGAAACTACATTTTTATATCACCCTATAATTAGTTATAATTACTTCCATCTATCTTCCTCTACCAATAACCATTTTCAACAACCTATAGTTAATTGCCTATATATGGTTTTGACTAGTTATAATTTAGTTAGATACATCATTTAATAAGAGGTAGATTTTAGCTAGATTTAGGATTGCATTGTTTACATAATTTGATTAGTTTACTACATTCAAATGTCTATTGAATTCAACTACACTTCCACATTATTGTTGATAATTATATTAGCTAGCAAATAAATAATGAAATTTGGCACGAAAATTCAATAACACATATTTATGCAAATATGACCATGCCATAGTTTTGAATGTTTGAATTTTTAAAAAAAACTAACATTGAAAGTTTTAATGTGTTTATCTAATAACGTTTAATTAAAGAACTTAGTAACCTACTAGGTTGGATTGTTATTTAAGTTTTACCAAAATAAACAACATCACATGTACAATCAACATGTTAATCTTTATATCAATATTTATAGGTACACAAATTTGGTCTATAAAAATTAATTAAAGTACATGAAGAAAGGGACAATAATAAAATTGAAAAGGAGTTACAAACACCAATGTTTACAATCAATAGTGTGTTAGGTTGGTCGGATGAAGACACATTATAGGGGACCCGTATTGGACATAATTAAAAATAACATTATAATATGTATAATAAAATTGCTCCGAATTTGTGGTGCATTCAATGTTGGGTTTCAATTTTGGTGTTTGCGCCTTATAATTTTGATTTTTAACAAAAAAATATGTATTTTATATTATTTGAAAATAATTAAATCAATTGGTCATGATGTATACATGTATCACAAAGCTAATTTATCATTTCAAACTACATTAAAATTTGGTTTCATTAGCCATCAAAATCAACATTTATAATGGATTTAAAAAACAAAGCCACCCTAACTATGCTTGTCACATTCATGTGAATGTGATTGTTTGTTAGATTTTCAAATTACCATACACATATCATGTCTCTTTTGATAAAACCTCTTTTTAGAAATGAAAATTGTCACATGGTTCAAAAAAATTGCAATCACACGTTTCAATAGGTCTTCAACTTCAAACATCATTTCAAATTGTTTTGGAATATATAGTTGTGGTTTTTAATATAATCTTTAAAACATTATTTTCAAACAAATATATTCTAACATCACATAACATGAAATTAAAATGTGTAGTTTCTTCTGCAATTGACTCTTTATGTAATGGGCCATCATGATACTGAAAAATGTTGTGAAAATATTTCTTAATTGACGTGCTCCCAACTCCTTGAAAGTTTCAAATGTGAATCCAAACTAAAAACAATGGAAAAGTAAGGAGTTGGGGCACTTTCTCTTGTTCACAACACTTTAAAGGGGTAGAGGGGCATGTTGGAGCTTTGGGATGGGACTAGGAAGAATTGACAAACTTCAACTACTCACACGAACTTGTACAAAACTAACACAAGGTGGTTAGTGCATATTTTGAGCACTTTTGGTGCTAAGACGAGCCATGGGCAACTTGAATTCACAAGACTCACCATAGTTCGGACTTGGGGGAAGCCATCACCTTCCCCCCTTATAGTATATTCTGCACCTCTGCACGAGGGCCACATCCAAATGGCTTTTTGTCCCAGGATTCCCAAGTGGGAGTTGGGACTTCTGTAATTTTGGGGCCCCATAACTTCGTGTGCAAACCTCCGATTGCAATGAGATCTAAAGCAAAGTTGTAGCCCTTGTTGATAGCTTTCCAACGGTATGTTGCATGGTGCCTGCATGTGAGGAAATTAGGTCGATTCTCGACTTTTAGTGGTCGGGAGTCAAATTGTCAAATTCACTTTCTACCTTTCTTTTGATCATAACTTATGTTTTAGATGTCCAAATGGGTGATGTGAACCCACTTTAGACATTTACGTTTCAATAGCTTTTCAATGATATAAATAACTTTTTTAACTGATGGGTTTGGACCCATGAAATTGTGCTCTGAAAATTTGGGAATCCATTTGGGACTCCAACCCCCACAATGGGAGTTCACTTGGGATTGAGAGGGTTCATTCCGTCACATTTTTTACACTCTCGGGAACATGTGATGTGACTCTCGGGTCTCCCTCTTAGCCCGCAACCTTACAACCTCTTGCCTTGGTCGTGAGCCCAAGGCTAGGGTTGCAACATTAATAATGACATTGCTGAAGTTCAAAAATGCACCACTAAAAATAAATATACATTAACACATAAAAGAGGTCCCTTGTAGTGAATTTTTATCTAGTTCATGGTATTTTATAAAACTACAATTACTTTGAATTAAGTTTTTTTTTCAACCATTATTTAAAACTTTTTACATTTAAACCACATGTTTGACATTTGTAACAAAAAGACAAAAAATTAGAACAAAGGTTAGAGATTTTAACCTTAAAAAATCCTTGCACTAATTCTACCACACATGAAGTTAGATTCACCATGTTGATAAAAAGTAAACAAGTTCATAACACTAAGTACAAAATACAAACAATCTAAAAGTTGCACAACATTATGTAAAACATTCCCAATTGTTTTTTGCCCTATTCAAAGACTATCTAATAAACTCATGATCTACTCCCTTTCAATTCTTCTTACATGTGAATTCTTTCACCCAAATTATTAAAAAGAAAACCCAATATTTGTTTCTTTTTCATTCATCATGTGCAATCCCACCCCAAATCCTCCATTATTTCTTACATTTATTTTATCTATTGTTATTATAAAAAATCCCACCATTTTGTTCAACTATCCCTACTTTACTTATTACATGTAAATCCTTAATGCCTTAGCAAAACCCTATGTACCAAAGTAAATTAAAATATAAACACCTAGCACCATAAGAGGACCTTGAACCAAACCCTACTATAAACACTTATAATTGGTCAATTTGTTTGGGAATGTGTGATTACATCAGCTATCAATTTAATGTTATTTTAAAAATGACACAATATGCCTTGAAATTATGGTTTAATAATATAATCCATTTGTTTAAGGTGCCTTGGTAATCAATCCTCAAACATTTAAACTTTTCAAGGCTATTTCCCTCCCTCTCCCACTAAGGCCTTTCAAATCCAACCCATAAGTTCCCAATTTGGGCACATGTGGCCACTACAATATCTTTGCTTAACCATATTAAAAGCCTTCTTTCAAGGATTTGAGGTGTTACTCCCATAATTTATATAGGAGACTATTTACAATATAAGAAACCCTCAACACAATTTCTCATAAATCCATAAATAATTGAAAAAAAAATCCAAAAACATAGTTTCAAATTGGATTGAATTTGAAAATTGTCATCTCTAAAGGAAAGACACGTAGGAGAAAATTGAAGTGTAATTTATTAGCTATCTTCATATTTTAACAAATTTGTGTGTTTTTACCTTATTGATTATCATACTCTTAAATATATGATTGAAGCATTTTCATTCTTTTGAAATTAATTTAATGGGGGCGAGGGGAGGGGGGGGGGGGGTATTTGTAAACTAGAGTATACCAAATGATTAGTTTTAAAAATCCATAATAGGATTTTTCACAATGCATTTTTTACAAATGGTGGGACATCAAGAATACATAAGTGACATTATATTTTCTAAAAGAAAACCATAAACCCATTCTCATGCATGAAATAATTGAAACATTGTTTAAATGACTTTAGCCCAAATTAAATTCACTACTTGTCACAAATTCACATACACTTCACCATAGCTTAAAGGCGTGAAGAAGGAACTATTCTCCTTATAAAATATTTTGCAATTTTTAGTTAAAACTAGGTTGGAATGAGACATTTTCATGTTTTGCAATTTTGGAGCCTCATAACTTATGGCCCAAATACACTAAATGAAGCATGAAATATAATTTCATTTTGAACCTTGACATGAAGAGTTTCCAATGTCATGTCAAAATTTTCAATAAATGTATGGTTTTGCCCTTCCAAATCACAATATTTTTAATACAAGGACATTATGTAAACCTAAATGTGATTTGGATCCTCAAATCTATTCACAACCTATGCATATGTGAATAGATTTGAGGACAAAACTTTCAAAAGGTGAAAATTTCCAATCCTCAAATTTTCCTTGGAAAAGACTCTTGGAGTTTTTGCTTCTCTCAACCCCACATGAATGGGGACAACACCTTGAACTTGCTTACCTTTTGTGCAAGCTAAAACTCAAGGTTGAAGATATGATCAACAAATTATATGACTATTGGAGGGAAAAATTTATGCTTGATCTCCTCACCCCCTCCTCCACACTACTCTCATGAATATTTAGGTTGTATAGGCTCCTTCAATCTATTCGTAGTGTTTTTGAGAAAGTTTTTTTTTAATGCTTTTTTATTAGACTTAGGTTGTTATGGGGCAATTAAATATATTTCCTATGCAACAAACTCTTTCTCACATGAAAAACTTCAATGAATTCAAGATTTCATGTTTTATTCATACATAGCTACAAATGAGGTTGATGACATCAATTGAAACCTTCTTCCAAAAGCTCGTGGCCTTCCCACTACCAATCCCATTGGGTGTAAACATAATACAAGGAGCAACACATTCCAATGAATGTATGTGACTCTTTAGGAAACATCAAATTACCTAATGAGCTAGTGGAATGAGTTGAGATTGATTAAATAGTGCGATGGATTATAAATTCATGAATTTTGCAATGAAAAATGATACCCATGACAAAAATCATCACATTTCATATTATGTCAGGTGTACAATTTTTTTTTGCTTGTGATTATGTATAGGATAAAGCCTTAAGATGGGGGATTTATAAGAATAAAGGACCTACCCAAGGTGGGATCTAAAGGGAGGTTTCAAATTCTTGTAGATCCTCCCTTTGTGGAATTCATTCAACATAAAGCATGTGACCAATCTATTAATGGAATAATCATAAATTCTTGCATGAGGCATGGAATCCCATGTGCAAACCATATTTTCCCTCCCACACAAGGAAATTACTCCTTGTAAAGCTTGCATTTATGTATGTTTTAAATGTTAATGTTTTATGATATATGCAAATTATTTTACAATGAAATTAACCAATAGTTATAATTTGCATGACCTTATAAGTTGGGCATGCACTGGACTCAATTATGGAATGACAAAAAAGAAATGTCTTTGTTGATATGAAGGCATACCTTCAAAATTGGGTGAAGCATAAGTTCAAAACATGAAGAGGTCCAAGAAAGTGGAATATTCATAATTTACACAAATGGCAAATGTTGGGCATTATGTGAGAAAACATTGATAGGACTCCCAAGATGAAATCCAAATTGAGAATTAAGATTTCATAGGAAATTTCTTGAATTTTCAAATGAGACTTGAAAAATGAAATCTCTTTTAAATCTAATGATATTTAGGTGATTGGGAAAGTCTGAAAACAATGAAAAATCCTTCTATTCTCAACAACAAGGTTAGTTCCTTACCTTTATAATCATTTAAAGATTTAGAATATAAAGGAATCACTTCATTCAATCAAGTTTCCATCCAGGTTTACAAAAGGAGAGCTGTGATTTAGTACCCAAAAACTCAACTTGTCATTCCATACCATGATAAAACCTCCAGTTTGGTTTTCAGAATCTTCCTTGAATTTTTTGATCATATTCAAAAAGAATAAAAAACCCATCTCAATGAAGACTAAATTCAATTTCATTACACTTAACTAAACATTTAAAAAATAAAAATAAAATGTTCAATTAATGCACATACTTCAAGATAGAGATTCTGTAATATTAATTATGTACAATCAGTCCAATGCACTAACTTGCCTAAAATGCAAGGCTCATCTCATTATTATTATTATTATTATTATTTTAAAGTTATACTTAGAGATAACCTGATCTTATTCAAACAAGGCAACACAACACCCTCACTTCAGGTTCTTCTACAAAACTCAAAGACTCTTCTAATACAAAGTTCAAGGGTTGTTGGCTTGTAGAACTTGACTTACAAGAGCTCAACAGCAACCTTCAATCACTAAGTGGTCAGGAGACAGACAGTTTTCTGTTGGGTTCCAGTTCCCTGGCTAACTATCCATGGTGGTTAGCTCAGTTGCTTTTTTGGTTTAACTACTTACCTTCTAACAGCCCACTAGCAGGTTGTTAGTAGGTAGGTAGTAAAAACAGCCCTTACCCATGTATAAGCCAATCTACTTACTACCTAGTAATTGTCTATTTTCTTGCCTATCTACCTATACATATATGAGACCTATTTCTTACATAATTGGTTACCCAGGTGAAACTATATACTAACCCAGTTGAGGTTCATCCACAACTGCATACTAACAGGCATCCAGTTGGATGGTGCACCAGTGGGTGCGGGTCCTAACCCTAAACCCTAATCACTTGTTAGGATAATCACCCCATATTGTTTAGGATAACCACCCAATATTGGTTAACTCTTAACCAAAATTGGGTGGTTATCTTAAACAAGAACAGAACACCTACAGTTATCAAGGCAATTTTTAGGGTTTCATAACAACAGTTATAAAAAATCAAAAGCACCAGTTCCAAGTATAAAACCATATTACCCAAAAAAATTCAAAGAGACCAAATAGCAATCAATAAGCAAAATCACCCATTCTTTGAGGGCTTTTAAAAATAGGTAATCCAGAACCAGCCATTCTTTGATTCCTATTTTAAAGAAACCTTCTTCCCAGAGACTGGAATGGGTGGGGTCTCTGCTTTCAAAATATTAAAACAAGGGGTGTGTCAATTACACTGTGGCCTGGCCATTTACATTAAAAAGCATCTTAAGGCAAAAGAAGAATTATGGAATTTCAAAGATTTCACCATGCAAAACATAATGTTCAAAAAAATCCTCTAAAAGAAACCAAATCTTTCAAGGTATCTTAATTCTACAACTAATCTCAAGTTTCAACACAAGCCAAAATATCATATTTCAAAATCCTCATAAAAACAAACCTACCACCTCATGGCCAAAATCACTTAAGCTACTATACTCTATATAATGAATCTAAACACAATAACCTTGCCTTGCCTCAGTAGGCCAAAACCCAGAACTGGCAGTTCTTTACAAAATGGAATATCCATCTAACACTGGCCTTTGCCATCCTGTATACAGGAAACATATCTTATTGATCCAGATTTCAGAAGAGGCAACCAGAGCACTCAGAATAGATCTGCAGTTCACAAATTCATCAATCAAATTGCAAATTAATTTCAAGACAAAAGTATAAAGTTTGAAACTTTGATGTTCAAATCATGGAAAAAAAACATTATACCTAGTATATGGTTTTCCCATAGAACACTTTAATGCTCAATTGCAAAAATGACCAACCATATGAGAATTCAAGCTTTTGCAAGTTGCTAAGGGTATCAAATAGGGTTTAGGGTTTATGTGATACAGCATAGAGCAAACACTGAAGTGTTGGAAAATCCTTTTTCAAATTTGAAAGTAGTTTTGCTGAGCAGCACTGCAGGGCTAAAATTCTAACGAGAGATCATGCTCTCTCCAATGTTTATTGTCATAGCTCTCATGATGAAAGATCCGAGTTGCAGGCTTTGATCTAACCTAAGAAAAACACCCATTCCCAGGAAGCTGAATGGCAAATGAGACTAGATTTCCAAGGACAAATTAGAAGGCGAAGTGCAGCTGGTTTAGGGTTTAAATGAGTGAAGATCAAAGGACCAAAAACCCATCCCAAACAAAAACGAATTTATGAGCCCAAATGGAAATTCACAAATTTCTAAAAGTCTGAATTCACAAAGAGAGAGAGAGAGAGAGTCATCTAGTGTGTGTTTGTAGTAAGAGAATGAGAATTGTGTAGTGGGTGCATCTTGAAGTAAGAGAATGGGACTTTTGTGGGTTTTATGGGACATGATGATCTAGTGCTGTTGCAGTAGTGGTAGTACTTGTGTCAGCTGCGAGTAGTAGGATGGCGGAGGCAAGAGTGTTGACGGCAGTGATGAGTCCTGCTACTCCAGCTCTACTAATCTCCGTCTTGGCTTCTTCGATATGGAGCTTACGTTCTTCCACTCCCAGCAAGTCTCTGTGTCGTCTGTCTTTCTTGTCCTCGCAAGCCAGCAGCGTCTGCATTATCTCTACCGTGCTCTTGAACATGGACGGCGCTATTGCAGCAGCTGATCCTTCCAATTCAACGTTGTTTGTATGCACCTTCCTTCTCTTTGCAGCTGCAGCAGCCCCGGCAGCTATCTGATCAGCTTCTGCATCCTCGAAACTAGGCTCATCTCCTTCTTCTGCAATTCCACACCCAGCACAGCTCCAAAACTCCCTTGTTAGATCAACAGAAGTCTGAAAAAGCCAGAGCTGATTCGTCCAGCTCCATGTTCCTGCAAAAAGACCATTGCACCACACCATCGCACTAGTGGAGTAAGGAATCAAGAACCGTGTACCAGAGAGAGTGGGGTCAGGCTCTGAAGAGGGTTGTTCGTGAGCGTGCTGTTCTTGCGTGGGCGAGTGCAGCGACGTAGGTGATATCTGCAGTATGGGGGAGAAGTTTTGACGCGGAGACCCTGGAGCAGGAGCTGGTGCTGGGATTTGATCGAACGCCGTCGGGAGCAGCAGCTTGCGAGCTGGAAATCGACTGTGATCACCAACGACGTCCTGAATAGCGCAATAGACTTCTTTCAGTAAGTTTGAAGGCAAGCCTTTCTCCTTGCGCTCGTGCTTCTCCATCTTCCAGTACGAGATAGGCTCAGGTGGATTACGAAGCTCCTCGTAGTCGCGAACCTTTTTGTAATCGCGAAGCAGATTGTCCCATTTATCGCTGCACTGATTTTGGTTCCTCAAACACCCAGACTTCCAGCAGTAATTCTCCACCCATTTCCACCGCACCTGGTCCTGATCCGCGCCGCCGCGGGGCCTAGATTTTCTTCCCTGCAGTTGCAGCTTCGACTGATCGCCGGCTCGTAGTAACTTCAGACGCCGATCGTCGTCCAACTTCTTGGCAGCGATGAGCACAACAGTCTCATGCAGGGTCCAACTGCCCTTACGACACTCGGTACGATCACCGGCCTCCGGTTTTACTTGTACTTCGCCGAATGCAATCTGCTGCAGCAGTTGTTGGTTAGAGTCGGCAGCGTACTCCGCCATGATCTATCCCGCCGCACAAGCATCTCTCTCTCACCCGGTCCACTTTCTAAAATTTTTTGGAAGTCCAGCTGTGTGTTCGCGAGCTTCTTTATTATAATTCCCTGCCGTTGCTCCTCCCTCAATATCTCGCATGCATCACCAAAGCTCTCAGCCGTGGATGTGGCTTGCAGATGAAGCACGTGACTTCACATCTGCCAGTAGCTTGAGGATGGATGCAGCTCGAATCCCAATCCTAGTCAATATATTAAGAAAACCAGTTGCTAATTAGATTCTCCAGCACACGATTGAACTAGCGTTGTATAAATGCTCATCGAATTCACAAAAATCGCAAGCTGCAGATGCGCCGCATCATGAGTTCAAAACTGCTACTCGTGTATATAAGCACATGAGCAAAATCGTTCTATCGAATATACAAGCTTGATATGAAAACCGATGCTGATGTCGAGATTAAAAAAAAAGTGAGCTTCAAACCCTCAAACTCCTCATGCACCGCTAGCTAAAAAACCCATTCCAGGAGCTCGACAACTAACCAGGTACCACCAGCTATACCAGAAACCTGCATTCCCCAGAACTCGGCAACTCAGTATACTACCACAAACAGTACACGAAACCATTCTCCGGCGCTCGACAACTAACTACCACCTATACAAGAAATCTGCATTTCCCGGAGCTCGAGAACTAAGTACCTGTGAAACTAGCTGCCCAAACTAATATTGCTCAACTAGATCAAACTGGAACTGCAATGTTTAGACGAAAACACAAACAAACACAGAACTCGAATGTTTCGAAGCAGAAACAGCTGACATGGAAGAACATGAACAGGAAAAGATTGTACCGATGTAGCAGCGTGAGATGCGTTGTAAAAGTTGGTAGCGGCTGGTTGACGAGCTTGTGAGATTCTCGGTTCGTGAAAGTCGCAGCGGATGATGCGGATGCGGAGCTCTGCATCTGCGTAGAGAATCCAGAGAGCAAAAGAGAGAGAGAAGAAAGAGCATAAGGAACTGCAGCGTGGCGATGGCGGTAGGAATTAAATCAGTGTGCAGTCTCCGCCGCCACCTGCCCGGCCTAGTGTATGTCAGTCTTTCGCCAATGGGCATCCTCAGTCTCATTTTTTAATTTTTTTTCCATTTTTTGGCAAATCGAAACCAGGAATGGCGATGGTCCCAAAAAAATATTTAGCATTAGTGGCGATAAAAATTTGAAAAAAAAAAAAAAAAACTGTCAAAGACAGTTTAGTTTAATAACTTGCAAAAAAGAAAAACCCCCCAAATTTATTAGCATCAGGGACAGGACCCGGCGGTTATCAGGGGAGGTTCTTTAAGATTCACAAACCTGGTTCTTTTTCCCCCCATGCTGCTGCCCATTGCCCCTTTTATTTTCACCTTATCATTTTATAGACATGTTTTTTGGGTACATGTCAAACCCATGTCATATTTTAACTTGGCAAAATTTTCGCCACACTTGGACTCTCTTGCTTTTAGTTTGGTTTGCATTTTTAAAACTAGTTTTTAAAAATATACAAATTTAGGGTTTCTAAAAAAACTTGTTGCCATTCAATGCTAAAATCCATATACTTGGGATGCTATAAATATAAAAGTTGATTAAACATTTGTACCCCATAGCCAGATTTGGTTAAAATCTTCCTAGGGATAATCCCCATTTTTTTTTTCCACATTGTTCCTAATGGATGATTACCACCAATGCTAATTACCAAAAACAAAGGTTTTTTTATTATTTTTTTAAATTTTATCTTTTTAAATAATATTTTAAAGTCCTTGAAAAGAGCATTGAGAACTGGGTACTTGGAAGTACTTTTTTTGTTTTTTTTTTGCTTTGGTTTGCTTTGGAGGCATCTGATCAAATTGGAAGTGAAGCAGTTTTGTAGTTAGATTCTAGCTATTAAAGTCCATGGATCCTCCCACTTGGTTTTGTGGTAAATTTGGTATTAAAAGCTCCATGCACTTAATATGATTGCCAACCGTCAGATCATGAATCATGGTGACGCCTGAACTAAAAGCTTTTAATGGTCAAAGGACAGAATCTTTAGCACACATGTAATTGAATACCACTTAATTCAATTAAATGAAAACTAGGGAATGGGAGGCCCAAGTATATAGGGGCCAAGCCTATATAAGCCTTTGCTTTGTCACAATTTATTGATCATTCATCAAAAGGGGTAGTAATTAGCAAACCTTACCTTGTGTGTTATCAAATTGAAGTATAATATAATTTTGGGTTATGCAAACCTACTAAATTGTAGTCTTTTAAATTTTTTTGAACCTGCATAATGCAATTTTTTTATTCATTGTTGTGACGCAAGGATAGAGGAGCTAAGGCAAATGAGGCTTTAATATGTCACAGGCTACTCATCACCTATCTAATTTGGAGATAATGACCCAAGTACATTAGAGAAATCCGCAAAGTCTTCACCCTGTCTTTCGGGCCTCCTTTCAACCCCTAAGTCGAAGCCCTCTTTTTAGTGGTATCCGTTAAAGTAAACGAAATTTTATTAAATCTCAGTATGAAATGCTGAAACTCAGTACGAAATAATGCTGAATCTCAGCATTTAATGCACAAGGTTCGAGAGGAGTTATAATCATAGCTGTACAGGTAGGAGCAGTGAAAATCTATGCAGCACCAGTGGAGGCGGTCAGCAATAAAAGAAAGACAGGATGAAACTCAGTTTATCACCAAAATTGATGGTTTTCTGAGTTTCTTCCCCCGTTGAATGCTAATGTACTTTTTTTGCAGGTTTTTTTTTTTTTTTTTTGGGAATCTCCCCTTGTGTATGACTAAACTCAGGGTATTGGTGCTGTCTTTTCCTGACTTTACTTTTATCTCTGTAATTTAAAGCTGATTTATAATAATAATTTTGGGTATAGAATCTAGATAACCAAGTAATCCTTTAAGAGATCTTCCTTTGTTAGTTTTGCATTCATTTTATAAGTGAAATATTTTATGGTTCTTTGGAGAGTTCATGGTGTCTCTCTATCTTGAAGCAACTAGTTGTTGTAGGGAGGGATGTTCTAGGTTAAGTGTTTTTTCAAGTTTCTTGCCCATTTTTTTTGTTTGATCTATTTCATGTGATAAGTGAAAAGCTTAGGAATAGGTTTAGGGTTTAGGAATAGAGCAATGGGGAGCTCCAAATAGGAATGTTTGTTTGTCCCCATTTGGAGCTCCCCATTGTTCTTTTTTATGACCCCCATTTGTGTTTTGGGGTGTTGTCTTTCGATTGAATGTTGGTGCTCTCTTCTTGTTCTTTCTTTTCCCCTAATTTTTGTGAGTGTTTTTTCTTTTGTAAAGTTTGGTAGACTTTCATAACCCACAAAAATATTTGCACCTAATAATAAGTTGAATTAAAAAACTAAAACACATGTAAAATGCAAGATTTGTATTAACTAAGATTTAATGTGGTTAAGAATTATAACCACGACGAAAACAATTTTTCTTCAAATCTCTATTCCAATGTAATAAATGCCACCTAAGTAGGGTTATATGAAGTCAATATTTGAACTTATCATCCATAGTGAAAAAGCTTTTTGATTTAATGAAAAAGAAAAAAAAACAAACTTATTATTTCCATTGGTAAGGTTCTAAAGTCTTACAAACAACAAATCAAAACCTTCATCCATGTTACAAGTTGTTATGGGTTTGATTCACATTCAACCATGCTAAATTTACCAACCTTCTTAGGTGGCTTGATCAATTGGTCACCAAATTCATAGAGAGGTACTAAGTGGAGGTTGAACATGGAGAGGGTTGGGTAACCACATTTATGGTGGATAGAAATAACTGAAAAATAAAATAAAATAAATAAACAGAAAATTTGTAGGATGCAAAAGCAATGTTATCACATTTTATATTAAAACTAAATATCTCCCATTGTTTGAAAGATCCCGTTGAAAAGCATGCAATTTTTAAAGGATGTACATGTTATTAACTTTTGGATATGGTCTACACATGGGTTGATTCATTCAAGCATACTAATTCTATAACATATGTTTTATCATCACTATGCTAGGCTTTGGATATTCTTTTGGCAAATTAAGATGAAATTATATTAGTATTATGTTGAACGATTTTGATCTTTGAATTAAAAAAATTCATCAAAGATTAAATATTATAATTAAATCAAAATGGATAGAAAATATTTCATTTGAAATATTTAAAATCTTTAATTAGTTAGACAAAAGACTTGATTTGACCAAAAACACCAAAAACCCAAATCATGAAAACAAATTAAGGGGAACCAACTTTGCCAAAGTTGGATAGAATATTTTAATATTACATAATATGAAATAAATATGTGTAATTTTTTCAATTTGACTTTTTAATGTTTTGGGTTACCTTAATCTACGATTACATTGTGAAATTTTCTTGTGATGTTGACATCATTGAAGTTCAAAAAATCACATCCAAAGAAACAATATTTGTGACAATATTTTTGGTTCATTGTAATGTACTTTCATCTTAAATCCATTTTGAGTACATGTCTTATCTAAATATATTTTTGGTGTATGTCAATGTACAACAAAGTCTTTGAATTTCAAGTTATGCATAAAATAAAACCCTTGAAAATTTGGTAAATCAATGAAGCATAGTTTCCACACTATGCATGTCAATTGAATGAATTATTATCTCTTTTTTTTATGTGGATATACGACACACAAAATGAAAACAAAATACCAAAATTTCAACTTATGGTAGCAATTTCCCATTTCTTTTATTAATATCACCTTTCACTAGCACCAAATTTTCTTCCTTTTATAAAGCCCTTTTCATGTATCACCACTTTTTGGTTTGCATGTCCAAGCCAATAATTCATAGTAATAAGTTAGTGGCAACTTATCCAACAACCATAACTTATAATGTTTGTCTTATTGTTCCATCCCTCCACTTCCTTGTCATGTTCTTGTATTTATAATGTTCACATGATCAATTTTCTTATGTTCAACACTAGTGTTGTTGTCATATCCTTTTAGAATCTTCACAAGTTTGTTGTTTGTGGATCAAATTGCACCCTTATGGTTGTACTTTAATCCAAGGAAGAGTATCACAATGAGCAATGTCTTTTATGAAAATTATGAAACAGGTCACTTATTTCATGGGGAATGTTTGGGTATTTGTAACACTCCAACATACACACAACCATTTTTGAGATGGAATAAAATTTCCAAATTGTAGCATGACATGCAACCATTATAAATAACATCTCAACAAAAAGTAATGTGTAGAATCCTATTATATTGTTTGTCAAACAATGGTCAAATATAATCTTAATTTCAATTATATTAATTTACATCTAACACAAAGTTTTTTTTGGGAACATCACCAAACTTGGTTACGTGTTGTTAGTTTTTGCTATAAAAACTATAATAAAATTGCTATAAAAATAGACCTTCAAAATTTTCATTTGTCTGTAATGGGAATAAATTTTTATTAACTAGTAATTACCAAGGAACTTATAGGGAAGAAAAACTAAAATAAATGGATAAAATTATTTTATTTCTTATTTCTGAATATTGCACTCATGATTAATAATTGACAACTCTTTGCCAAAATAATTAATTTTTGAAAAAAAGGTGTAACAACTTCAATTTGAATCTCAACATTGATTAATAAATATATTAAATATCTTATGGTTTGAACTATTACTTATATAGGGAAAGGTCTTGAACTCAATTTCCTAGAATTTCAATAATGTAAGTTTAAGATTTTCTTTTCTTTTCATTGACCTTCTTGAAAATTAATTAATGTCATTCATTAGTGGTATGTACCATATAATTAAATATTAACTATTTTTTTTGTGAGCATTTTCATAATTGTCAACAACTTTATCCAAAAGAATTAATGACCTATATAGCACATGAGTGATTAACAAGATTGTCAATGAATGCATGTGCAAATGGAAAGGTAAAACAATCTTCAACTCTTTCAAAGGCAAGCATCCAATATTGTTTATTTTGAATTTAATAGCATGTACCTAAAGTCACTTGTAATGTGACCAACCATCCATTGGATGCAAAACAATCACAAGCATACACAAAACAAGTGTAAATACATTTTACTAAAATGGGGTCTAACTATTAAATATTGTTGGATAGTAATTTAACATTACTTGAAGGTGTGGTGAGGAACTTGGGATGAAAAAAACCAAAGAACAAAGTAGAGGCCATTATGTTGTATAGTACAAGTATGGTTGCAAACACAATACCATTTAGCACACATGTTCGTTGAGGAGTCCTTAAATCAATCCTTAATCCTAATGTTGCAAATTGGGATTGTCTATTTGTTAAACAATGTTTTAAAGCATTAGATACATTATTTGAAAGTAGCTCAAAACTTTTGGCACCAATCATGCTTCGTTTCTTCATTGGCCTTGTGGAGCACATCCGGAGTAATTGAAACTCTGCTAAACTACAAATCAGCTGAGGTTGGCATTGATCCACTACATTTGTAAGATGACATAACACAGTGACCATGATCACTGCCTTGCATTAAACAGTGTTGTACCAGAATGCTGGTTACAGTTATTTCAAAGCCATCTAAGAGGCAGCAGCTTTCCTGAAAGAAAGAACAGTTTTATAGTGGTTATTTCAAAAACTTCAACTATTTTAAGGACCGCATTTATACACCTGATCCAGTTCTTTGATTTTCAGAACCATGGTTATGAACCATAATAACCACCCTGGCAACCAAAGGGGGACATCTGTCGTGGGTTCCCATAACAGCAAAACCTTCTTCACAGGACAGAAAAACAGGAAAAACTCCTAGAAATAGAGGACTGCTAAAAACTCTCATAGAAGCAAGGATTCGAAATGATCCTCAAGAAATTAGTATTTTAACTACAAGCAATTTGTCTGGTTAATTTTCACTTCAGTGATTGCCCTCTTTATTGCAAAATCAGTGCACTCTACTCATGTAGTACAAGTACTGCAAAAACCTTCCAAGTTTAGGGATGTAAATTTTACCTGGCAAGGGTGCGCTCAGTACAAAGGTGGCTTTGTAGGATGGGCTCTCACATTTGTATATTTGTCAATGAAGTTCCATCATCTTCACAGACAGCTGATTATTGCAAAACTATTCCATAACTCCAAGCCAACAATTTGCTAGTTGGCAGTTTGCCACATACAATGTCCTCAAGAGAAAACCCCCAAAACTGAATTTAAATTCCAGTACAGTATGACCAAATAAAAAAAGAGTTCTTGATGTCGTCCAAACCCAAGTTGGGCTTTGAGACAATCCATGAAAGCCAACCTGTGAAACCCCAGAAAATGGGTACATCTCAAGCTCCTCTCCTTCCATGTCCCTACTTTTTAAAGGGGGGCTGTCCGACTTCAAGGAAGCTACACACTCAAAAGAGTCACTCTACTTAGAATCTAAGCAGCTACAAGGTCTGGTGTCTCGGCTTCAACTGCCAACAATGTTGTGTGCACTTTTTGCAACCAATTATCAAGTCTGTCTTTCAGTGCAGTAATCTGTGGAATTCCCAGAACACGAGGCTGCACCCATGAGACTCGCACCGTTCCATCTACTTGATCAATCACCCCCTCAATCAAATGCACCTGCACCAGATTAGGTATTATTAGGACCTCTTAAATAGCAATATCAAATGTGAAAGCTGTGTCCTATGTCACTGTTGAATTGCTTTGACAATTGTTCCTATCCCAAGTCATATCTATGAGATTGAACAGAAAATTCCAAACAACACTTTGAATGTAATATAACAACATGTGTGGTCATAACCTTATGAGTCACTCACAAAGTGTCGGACCATTGCCTTGAACATGAATAACAGCAACAAGCTGCGGTGACTCCCTAAACTCAATTCATCAGCTCCCTACAGTGGGCTTAGGTAAGTATACAACAATCCACCCCAAGTTTTCGGCAACCCCTTCAACAAACATCTGTGTATTCATTTTCTGTTGCATTTCCAGAAGCAAAGGGGTCACGACATTTGTGATGTCCTGACACACTCCTCTCCAAAGTCAATTCACATTGTGAAACTGAAAACACACATATCTAGAACTTCACATACCGAAAGACTCTTGATTAGAAGATGCTCTACATCATCCATTGACAATTTTGTCTTCTCTGCAATCAAGCTTAGAGGAATGGTTCTCTCCTCAGATGGGCGACTGCACAACACAGGTAACAAGAATGGTGGTCAGACATCACTGCAGGAAGAATAAGTCCAAAGAAACAATTGGGTGCTATCCAGCATTGAAGAAACAAAGGCATGTGAGGAAATATCAAATTCCAATTCTTTCATCTATCTGCTAATGAGGTCCCCACCCCTCACCCAGTCCCCAAAATTTCCTCTGTTTCCTTTTTCTGCTGTTTTCTCTTATCTGTGCATCAGTAATTGTTTCTGCTCCTGTCTACTTCATGAACATGTTTGCAAAATACCAGATCCTTCTCACTTGCATCCCAAAATCTGTCCTACCAACTTTCCCTCCCCAAATAAAAGAATGCCAATGGAACCTGAAAATCAACTCCATTAGACATAGGATGTTGATCTTCTCCCACAGCTTCTTCTCATTCTCAACCAATGCAGGTTGAGCTGTGAGGGCAGCTTTGTAGTTATGGCAAAGCTCTTGATACTCGGCCAAGTCTCCAGCGTTGAAAGCTTGCAATATGAAATACAGCCACTCCACACTTGTTCCCATCAGGCTCTTGACCTGGCCTCACATGCAAGTAAGGAAACTCTTATTGGAAAATGAAGTCAAGCAATAGGGGATGAACAGATCTACATAAGTTACACACTGAGAAGGAAAGCATAATGCAAAATTTCAGGTCCAGACAATTAGGTAACTTTATTTCAACTAACATGAAGTGAAAGTTTGGCAAGTTTCAACATAAACTTCTCATGACTTCTGCATAGCTGACAAGTAAGTAATATGTTGCTGCATACGTAAATTCTGTTATGATGTGTAAAATTAGCATGGCAGCTATCTCATATCCATTGTTGTCAAACCAATCAAAGCAATGGACCTCATGAATATCAGAAAATGAAAATAAGTACACTTACAATAGGATGAGCAAGGAGCTCCCCAAAGTTGTAAATATTATCCCCCAGAAGTGCTGCCAGGGACAGATCGAATGATAAATCCTATCTCAACAACCCAACCACAAATTGTAAGTCCTCACACATAAAAATGTCAATGAAATTGCAGACAAGTCTACATGACAATAATTTGTAGGTAGCTTGACAACAAAGAGTGCAGTCATAACCTTATGAGAGTTGCTCATAAAGTGTCAGACTATCACCTTCATCATGAATAGCAGTGACAAGCTGCCATGACTACCCTCTGAGTTCATTAGGTCCCAAAGGTGGGTGTACGTAAGTGTATAATAATCTACCCAAAATATCAGGCAAACTGTTATACAACTCTGTGTCTTGAGTTTCTGTTGCACTTTCAAAAGCAACAGAAAGATTCATCATGATGTTGGCTACCACTCAAGAGACATAAATTTTTAAAAGAAATAAATCATTAGTATCCTCACAAGGTTGAATGGGGATAAACATTGCACACAATCAGGAGGTATTGAACTGCACAATTATCTCTTGCAATGCTCCACAACTACCCTTTGGAAAGCTTGGAAAGACAGCACATGTATGGCATTCCAAGAATGGCGAGCAATCAGAATGAAGTAACAGACCAGCTTGAAGTCATCTGACAGAGTGTCAACTGAAGTGTAGGCCAAATAGAGCAGTGCACTCTTGTAAAACTCAGCAAACTCTTGCCTCGACTTATGGTACTGTGAACAGCCCCAGTGAACACTTGCATGAACTGATGGGTCCACATCAGTCATGCTCTCCAACGTTGCTTTCCCCTCTTCCAAATACTTCTTGCACTCTTGTTGCTCACCACCCTGCAACTTGAACGCAGCAATCTGCATTTTCACATAGAGAATAGGTTCCTCCACTCGCCTCTGACCAGATGCCCGAAGCTTGTCAATCACATTCTCAAGGTACTGTATGGCAGCTTCTCTCTCAGGATACTGGCGTGATACGATGACAACAAAGTGAGCAAGCTTTAACAGGTTGATCTTAGTCTCAAAGTCGGTGATGAAGTTGTAGTAGAGTTGTATGAGGACATCTCCTGCCTGTATGGATACTGCATGTTAAAATTGCTACCCAGTACTTGAGCTTCACAGCAGCCATAGCTAAGTGAACAACTTCAATTTCCAGTTTTGGTTTGGTCACTTTCAGTTGTGAAAATTAGGAAACCCTAACTGCACAACTATACACCAAAGATTTAACAAGAGTATCACAGACTTCCAAATACAAAGAACACCAACAATCCAAGGACTGTTCACCTAAAAGTACCAAAACCTGCCTTTTCCATGGGAGGATTGAGAGCAGGTTGGGTCACTTTCCGAAAAATCTATCACAGTCAAGGAAACAGGCTGTCTACAGAAAAGATTAACCAACATACTGCCTTCTGATGAATAAGAAAACCATCAAGCAAACTGAAAAAAGTGCCTGCAGACCTAAGAATGTAGATTGCTTGCAAAGCACTCATCACCGCACAAAAATCTTTAAGAAGGATAAGAGGGCACACATCATTTTCAAAATCATACAGGACTTCATACAACCAGGTGGAGGAGTCATCAAGGAGTGGGAAATTGGGGGGGTGAAAAAAAAACACAGAGCCTCAAACAGGACATAGATGGAGAGGCCATTCCCCAGATTCAATTAATGGAACAAACTGCACTAATCATATCAAAGATTGCATGAAAAATTAATTCCAAAGAGCCATGGATACATAATACAACAACCTATAAGAAAAAACAGTACCAGAATCTGGACAAGGAAGAACTTCATCAAACCCTAAAAGATAAGACCCTACCGGAGCCAACAAACGAAATGAAAAGAAATGCAGCACTATTGACCGAAAACAGACAGCAGATGTGAAGGAAAGAAACCAGAAAGGAAAAACAAAGATACCTGGAAGACGGTGAGAGCAAAGAACTGTTCGAGCTTTTGAGTCAACTGATGCCATAGCTTGCGCTGATACAGATCCGCCATGCTACTGTACCATTCTGCCAACTCCGGCTGCACTGCCCTTTGCGTCTCCAAATACCGCAAAGCCGCCATTTTGTCCGCACACTCTCACTCTCTCTCTCAGACACAAAGCTTCCCGCTCGCCGCTGCCCACCGATCTCAAGCGTACACTGGCTTGCTTTGTTCCGCGAAGTATTTGACATGCAGCGCACAAAACACAAGACCGCGCCCGCGCGTCGTCGTTTCGGACAGCGCCGGATTGATTAGGGTTTCCTTCCTTCCGTCCTTCCTTCCTTCCTTCCTTGCCTGGCAACAATTTTTTATTTTTTATTAAAAAAACATTTTTGGGGGTCTTTTCTTGGGAGTAATAATAAGAAGTCAGCCTTTTTGTTTTGTGCCAAATTTCAATTTCTGAATTTGTTTTTGGTTGCATATTCAAATTTCGAAAAAACAAATCGCCAAAAAAATTTAAAAACAAAAATAAAAACCCTATAAATTTCTCCAGATTTTTATACATGGTTCAAGTATGAAGCCGAAAATATGGAACGATGTTTCAATTTTTCTTTCAATATTCTGTAATAGCCAAATTTTGCTGAATCGGCTTGTGAATGATCGCCACAATTGGCTGCATTACAAAATTGAGAAAAAAAAAACACACTGATCATAAGTAAACAGTGATTTTTTAATTTTTTTTGTGGGGGCGAATTTTCTCATATATTTTACATTAAAAAATATGATTTCGACACAACCAAAGGAATTCTTTTTTTAAATAGCCGTAACTCGCGAGATCTAAGGAAAACAAAAATCTAAAATCGCCAGATTTGTACCAAAGGTTCCAGGCTCCAGCAAATATTAAAGGATTCTTAAATGTTATTTCTTTCCTACCTGTTTCTATAGCCAAATTCGGCTAAATCTTATTGTGCATGATCGCCGGTTTGGCTCAGCTTTTTTTTTCTTTTCTTTTGGTGGCGAGTTTTAGCCACTTGGTGACCAAAAGAAAAGGGGGCTATGGATCATGTAAAAATGTTTTTGGGGGAAAAAAGAAATGGCCCAAAGTCGCCATCTTTGGAGGAAAAGAAGTTTGAAATCGCCAAATTTAGACTCCAGGCTCTAGCATGTGGCCAAAATATACAAAACACCCATGAATTCTTATTTTTATTTTTTTTAAATCGCCAGAAATGGGGGGGGGGGGGGGGGGGTTTGTTAAATAAAATGTTGTTTCTTCAAAAGTCATCAATTAATGCTAAAATTTATCTTGGGAGGCTTGCCCCCTATTACTAAATTAAAAAATTGGAGGGAAAAACCCCTTGTATTTGGCATATGGATAAGCATTTAGGTTGGGAAAATAAATAAAAATCCAAAAAGACTTTATTTGTGTGAATCAAGAATATATTAAAAAAGTGCATGCTAGTTAAAAATTATTCTTTTTTTTCCAAATGATTAATTTTCTTAGAATTAAAAATAAACTAAAAAAATCATGTTGGTTAGAAGTGATTTATTTTTTCTCAAACAAAGTTTATGTTTTAGAATGAAAAATAAATTAAGAAAGTGAATATTGGTTAGAGATTATTCTTTAGTAAAAAAAAGGTTTTTTTTATCATATTTTTTTTATATAAAAAATGCATTCTTTTAGATAGTATTTTTTTAAAGATTATTTTTAAAAATCAAGCATGAATTAAGAAAGTGGGGTGGAGAATCCCATATGATAAAAGGTTGTGTGCAAAGGGCAAGTTGTAAATATTTTCAATTTTTGACAAATTGAAATTCAATTGGGGGTAAACAATATAAAGTATTTAGGAATAACCTAACAATAATAATCATAATAATAATAATAATAATAATAATAAGGTTGATTTTTTTTCATTGAACTTCAAATTTGTGCTATTTCACATTACCAATGATAATTTTCTATGCACATAATTATTTCAATAATTTGATATTTACATACTTCAATGTTCTCATTGAAAAGATTTATCCTTTTGCAATTTTGACTACCTGATCTTATATTACATAAATTAAGGGAAAATGATTGTCTACACATTCACATCTTAAATTTTACATTTTAATTGCACCAAAGAAATTGAGGCAAACATTTGAAGTAAATGTCTTAAAAGCAAAAAATTTAAACTATAAATTATATATGCAAATTAGATGGCAAATTTTTTTATTTATTTTTGGACAATTGTCATTGCCCTTAAAAGGATGGACATTGCAAACTTTACACACATCATCCTAAATCGTTTGTGAATTTGTAAATATCAAATCAAGGGTGGATGGACAATCTCACCACAACATGAAGCTCAAAGAAGAAGCTTTAATTATAAATACCCACTCCATTCAAGACTTACATTATGTGACCTATTTCATGAGCTCATGAAAGTGATGGAAAGCAAGTCCTTTTAATTGATCTAGTATTAGAATCATTGATCTAACCACTGCAAATCAATATATTGTGCTAATTGCAAATGACCCAAACATCAAGAATAACTAGGCCTTTTCAATCCATTTGTCAATGTACATAAGGATCAATAAGCCAAAGAGTAGTTACCCATCAAGAACTTCATAATACTATAGCCATTGATGAAGCTTGGCTTTCAACAAACCAAAAATTTGTCAAACAAAATAATAGCATAATTAAATAAGCTAGACTACAAATCATCATCCTCTAGAATCTTTTACAAAATTTCTAACCAAAATGGTCATCATAATTAGAGTGAAAGAAGAAACACATGTTAGAGCCTTCAACCTTTAAGCAAAAACATGTTACAATGAGTCAAATCAAAACCTAAATTACAAACTTTTGCACAATTGCATCATAACATTTTGCATGAGGCATGGAGGAAAAAATTGTGAGGTTTGAAACAACTTGTATTGTTAGTGTGCATTGGAATGAATTGTTGATATTTGTATGGAAACAATGGTTTGGAACAAACGAAAACCTAACAAGATTATCTTGCCCACACCAATTGGAACAAGTTTAGTTTTAGTACTTGAGTTGGGAGCAACGATAAGATGCAACTGAACATGGTAAAATCATTTGATAAAACTACCATCCCATATATACTTAACATATTTTCCAAAATTGAGAAATTATCAAACAAAATATGCATATAAAGTCTAAGTTTTTTCAAAATGATTCAATTGTCAATGATGTGAAATGATCCTTCACTTCACATTCGATATAAATTTGTTTATCAATACTAGTTCATTTATTAATTACTCATTGAACTTATTAACACTTTGCTTAAAAGCTTCTTGACCCAACACCATGAGTTATTGATGACACTCAATTGTATTCATTTTCAACTTCAAACCTTTTGTTTTCACTATTGGCGAAATAAGTATGTTAACCCACAATGCATTTTTGTGATCCAACTTGGGCAACTAACCCAACTTGTGGTTGGGTTGGGGGAAGAGGGAATAACTTTTGAATCATGGTTCAAACTTTGGATTCACATCAACCTTTTCAAAACTTGTTACGCGCTTTATATGTACCATAGTCCCTTTTACCATTTTGGCAATAATTAAATTACTTTCATTAAATGCTTTGTCTTTTTCAAAATTAATTGTCCACAATTCCAGAAGTTCTAGAAATAATATTGTTGTTTATTGTACATGAATATTTTGTTTATTCTGAGTCTAAATGGCCAGGTCTTTGAAAGTGCTGGAATTCTAAGAAATTTTTATTGTTATTTCAGGAGTGAAAAAATGTAAAATAAATAAATATTCGACAAGAAAATGAAGAAATGGTAAAGGTATTTCAGTATCATGTAGGTTGTTGTGGGAGTTTTTCTTTGACTTGAAAAGAAAAGTTCTTTGTTCTTTTTGCTGGTCCTAGTGACTAAGTGTCCCTGGGCCCTAGTCACCAGTACAAATATTTTTCTATACTCGATAGAGTTCCTTTAGACTAATGACAAACATAATGTTCTATGGTCAATTTGTCTCTCCTAAGAGGATCTCCAATGGTGCTAAATATGTAACTCTGGATAGTAAAATTAAATGTCTAAGTTTAGCTATTTGTTTGATGGCAACCCATCAATAAAACTGAAACTGGAACTGCATATAAGGGGGGACTACTATAGCAAACCACCTGGACCAATCATTACGATCGACCGATTAGAAACACTTGGCCTCAGTCAGGTCCAATTTATTACACTCGTTTTTGGAGGTGCACAATTGTGTGGCGCCTTTTACCGGGCACAGCAAGCTACGCGAATATGGTGCGGAAAAACCAATTTCCTGAGCTAAATGGCACATTTTGACTTTTTTGCAATAAATTATATTGTTTGGAGTCATATACGAAGCAACATTGGAGATGCTGTAACATGGTGCATGACCCTCCAAACCTAAGTGTAGTACTGGCTCATGCATTGCATATTACTATCACTAGCTACACAAAACACAAGGCACACACAAAATATCCACCTTCTTAGAAAAAGCCACCATTTTGACAAAGTAAAACCATGTGTGGGGCCTCCTTCCTACACCGTGTTCTTATTCATTCATTGAACTCCTATATTCATAGGTATAATAGGCCCTTTGTAAGACCTAAGTGCCACTTGCCTGGACTACCTTGTGATTGACATGTGTTTAGCATATCATGATGGTGGGTGTTCATTCACCTTGTAATGCTTTATAATATGTAAGGCCCATGTGTGGTGGGGCCACGTTCTTCAAATGTGAGGCTAAATGCAACCATGAGTACATCCTCAAAAAGTGAGGTTAGACTCAACCATTGGTACATTCTTGAATTGTAAGGGAGGATTCAGCTACCGTCTCATCCTAGGCCGTCACTTATTCATGCCCCACCTTGAGGTCTTACCTTACATGTTCATTAGGATATTCACTTGCCCCCGATCTCAGAACTCGCATCTAGAGAGGAAAAATAATAGACCAACGCAAACAATAATCCATGACCCAGATTTTTTGGGGGCCACTTGAAATGGGAGGTGAAAAACACCTTCTCATACATGATGGCCAATTCTTCGGTGCACCCCACCCCAAATTTTCTACATGTCATGATGTGGTGGTCCTTGCAAAAGGAAGATACTCCCGAAACCAAGGTGAGACACCAATCTCAGAATTCTTTAAGTGTAAAGCATACAAGAAAGCTTCTACTATTGACAATTTGTTGGGCCCTCCCCCCATGACTATCCCATTGGATCCAACTTTTGGAAGTTTTACCTTACTAGAATCAGTTTTACATTAGATGAACTGCACAGAAAAAAATGGATGAAAAAAATCCAACATGTGCTGGTTTGACTCAGGAAAATGGTTTTGGCTCAGCATAATTGCGCAGGTTGTGATGGCTAGTAAAATGCTCAGCAGCGCTGTGCACCTGGCCAAAAAAAAGTGTAATAAATATGATCTAACTACTACTGCTCAGTGTTTCTGATTGGCCCATCATAATTAATCGGTCCAGGTGGTTTGTTATTAGTAGTCCCCCACTTATGTTGCTGTCACAGTTTCAGTTTTATTAGTGGGATTGCAAAAGAGTACATAACTAAACTTGGATGTGAAAAATATTTTCTCAAGGGTCACATACTGAGCACCTGTGGAGATGCTCTTACAAAAAACAAAAAACCATATGCAAACTCAATGATCAGAACTTAACCCTAAATACGGGACATTAGCTCAACTAAAATACCCTTACTAAAAAAAAGCATAAATAAAATTATTTTTTAATTTTGCTGATTTTTTTAGATATTAATAGTTAATTATGATGAAAATTTTAAAAATTCATTTAGACAACCAAGTTTGATGCCTAAACCTTCCCGAATCTGCTGATCACCTAATCACAAAGCACTAAACTTCTCTTTCATAACACGCGGTTAATACAAAGTGCTGAAATTTTCAATTTTCAAATTTTAATTGTTGAATTAAAATTTTTTTAAAAAAAAATTATTCAGCGCTGAGGTGCCAAACCTGAAAAGGTACTACAATAGTAAGTTCCACCTCAAGAGTTTTTAAATAAGATTTGTTGGGTGAGGTTAAAAGAATGAATTATCCTTCCAAAGTCTTTCCTTTGTCACTTTGGCACAAATTATATTATTTCTAGAAATTTAGAAAATTCTACTTTTCCTCCAAAAAAAATTTTTTTTCAATGAAGGAAAATGAAATATATATTGAAAAAAATATTAAAAATTCCAAATTGAATCTTTAAAATTAACTAATTAATAATTAGGCAGACATGTAGTGAAGCTGCCTTTGTACTACAATAGTCTCTAGTCTCTACCATAATAAGGTAAAACTTCCAAAAAGTTGGATCCAATGTGATAGTCCTTGGGCCCAACAAAAGAAATGTGGTCCCAATCTCTTAATACAAAGAGAACCCATAGTAAAATTTCTAAGTAAAAATTGGAGAATGATGTGTAAAAAAGCTTGTGGGTGCATTTCCAAGATATGTGAGATGGGACCCATTTATTTGTTGGCCTTGCCTTGGTATGCAAGGATATTGTGTCTAGATTCATTATAGAGTATAGTAACTTAATGGATTTTGGCCCCTAGGTAATAATAATAATAGGTCTATTTTGATATGAGGATTTTTGAAAGATTGATATTTTGGCTTGTGTTGAAACTTGAGATTTTAGTTATTATAGAGTTATCATAATATCTTGAAGGATTTTGGTGGTTTTGAATAGCAATTTTTTTGAAGATTATATTTTTGCATGGAGAAATACTTGAGTTTTTCCATAATTCTTCTTTTGTATTAAGATACTTTTTTTTAATGTAAATGGCAAGGCCACAATGTGACACACCCCTTGTTCTCTAAGAAAAGGTACCTACCAATACCCAATGCTCTTAGGAAAGGGGTATTTAGCACATTTATTGGGAAGAAGAGAGTTTTAGCTAGTGTCAGTTCATAGGTTAAGTACATCCTTTCACTTCCCCAATAAATGTTCTTTTGAAAAACAAACAAACAAACAAACAAATTATACAATTGGGATTGGGATTGATTTCAGTGTGCACCACATTTGTGACAAATTTTTGGGGATTTGTTGCTGAGAAAATCCTCAATTAGGTAGCCATTTCATTATTCATTCTCATCCTCCACTCTTCTTCAAGCCTATCTTCAAGAGTTGTTTGGAAGGAGAAAGAGAGAAAGAGAGAAAGAGAGTTGTTGTTTTGGAAGGAAGGGAGCAAGGAAGTTGTTTGCTTGGGCATCAATCCAATCCCAATAAAATCCAAATTCGAAATCCATGAGGTAAGAAGAGTTAGGGAATGAATGAATGATTGATTGTTTGTTTGTTTCAATGGCAAGAAGAAGAAGAAGAAAAGCTCTTTGATGATTAGTGGGTGGTTGTGGAAAAGCTTAAATTGTGTTGGCAGACCAAAGAGATCTTTCCTGTTTTTGTGTTTGAAATAAATTGCAGAGAAAAAAGTCTTCTTGAATCTATGTTTTTCACAGTTTGGCTTTTGATTGTTTTGTTTTGTCTTTGCAGCAGTTGCATAAGCTTTTGCCTTGTGGTGCAGGAAATAGTAGTAGTAGTAGTAGTAGCAGGAGTAGTTATGCAGCTGAATCTGAGTTTAGGGAAGAAGAAAGGGTTGAGGGCCAGGTTGAAAGGGACAAGATTTGAGGACAAGATGCAGCAAGAGAGAGAGAGAGAGGCACACACGCACCCAAATCAATCCAGAGTTTGAAAGTAAGAAAATCTGCTTTGCTTGCTTGCCCACACAAATCTACAATGCTGTTTTTGATCTTTGTATTCATGTTTCACTGGCTTTCTTGAAACTGCTTGCTTTGCATTCTTGAGATTGGGCTGTTGCTTCCATTTTGATTTGATATTCTTCAGTCACCCACCAAGCTGGTGGGTTGTTGTTGCCCTCCCCCCCCCCGCCCCCCCCCGGTTGTTTTGGGTGGCTTGATTCTTGGTGTGATTTCTTGTGCAATCAGGCCCTCTGGTTCTCTTTGTTCTGGTTCCTGTGAAGGATGATGGTTTTAGGTGATCCATTTTCCATCTCACATCAAGCCATCATGATGGTGTGTTTTTATGTTGGAGTGCCAGGTTAAGTATGTGTAAAAGATGGTGAATCAACGAGGTTGGGGGATTTGTTAGTTAGAAATTTCTTGGAGTAGTGCATGATGGACAGAGATAAGCAGCGAGGCATGTCAGGGGCATATCAAGCACTGTTACGGAGTCGAGATTATGAATCCGATGCTGCCCCTTATGTGGGGATCTATGACCATCGACTCCCCTGCTGTGGATGTGGCATTGGCTGGTGCTCGTGAGCATCTAAGTCCTCCCTCACCTCTTCTTGGATCATCTTAGTTACAATGTGTTGGCCCTCTTCTTTTAACCATTTGAAATCATTCAAACTTTCTTGTGGCATTGGCTGCACTTCTGCCCAAACCCTAATATCAAGCCTTTCTTGTTTTATGTGCTTCCAATATCACAGTGTTGTTATTATCATTAGGGTTTGGGTACTTTGAAGGTCTATGAGTATGTTCAACATTGTTTCCTGTGTTTTGTAATTTTGATGTATTCACACAGTTGATTTGCATAGCATAGCATGGAAGTTTTTTGAATTCTGGCCATCTTCTTTGGTAGTTTTGATCTGACTTTTGGTTAAATGAGTAATTCTCTAACCCAAAGAGATTATGGTATGATACCTCAAGAAATGGTCTTAGGGGGTTCCTTAAGGTATGTGCTGTGGGTGCAGATTTTTGATTGGATTCATTTTTCCCTTGTTGTGGTACTATGGCACCTATCTCTTCTATACTGAGCGCTATCATGATCCACGAGAGCGGCCAGGCCTGGCAGCCTGTGCCATTGCGGTAGGTGCTCATATTGTCTGTTCCTATTACACACTCAATCCTATCACAGGTTTACATTAGTAGAACACATATTCCTCCATACATGATGCTTCTACATGATCCCTTTGTCATGTCACAAGTTGACAGCTACTCTATCTTAGAGATGGTGTTCAGATGTCACCAAGACAGGATGGGGTCAAACTGTGTATTCATCTTTAGTTCTCCTGACATCAATTGCCAATCTCTCTCCTTATGTCTGCATTTGTTGCTAACTTTTTGGGGTTGTTTGTGGGTGATATGGAGCAGGCACTGGTACTAACAGTAGCACTGGCAATAACCCTAATTGTTCTATTAGCACAGCGGAAGCTCTTGGTCTTTGTTTTGTAATAGGCCACCTTCATGGATCCTGAGTTTTGGTTCCAATGGAGAGTAGACTACACTGGCAACATGAGCAAAAAAATTAGGTGCAAGATGTCAAATGAGTATGAGGCGGATTATTACTTCTTTTCCCAAACTTCTTCAGGTGTGCAGATTTTGAAAGTCATACACATAAAACTAGTTGATGGTGTTTGACACAACCTAGTAGTCTTCTGCAGCCTCTCCTAGAGACCAGCCATTGGTCAACCAGGCTGAAGGGTTGTAGCCATATAATGAATCGAAGATGAAGAAGCTTCAGCACACAGCATGAGAGCAAATGTGTCAGTCATTTATAGGCTGGCGATCACATTACAATTCACCCATCTTTTGGGGTTTTGTAAGTCTGAATCTTTTGAAAATAATGCTGATGAAGAACCACTTTTGATGCAAATTTTATATTTTGCAAAAATTCTGAGAAGCTTTCAGAAACTTCGTGCAAATGAGGCAGCTAGTCACCTTGTGTCAATGTCAATGGAAATGTTGGTTTCTGTGTTACACTTTGAGAGGCTGGGTGGCAGGACCCATGAGCAGACTCTTTTGCCCACAAAACATAATTGACATTCTTCTTAATGGTGCCAGTCCATGGCAGACCTGCTCCCCCAAGTTGAAAGGTGTGCTTGCTGGTTTCTCATCAAATTCATTTTGCCATTTCAGATTACTGAACCATATTATGTACACAATTCCCATCATCCCTTGTGATTTGGTTCAGGCTTGCCCGTTAGAAGGCTTAGCTATTATATGATGAGTTGCCTGTATATTCTAGTTAGATATTCCACTGTCATATACCAGATCAGATTGCACCTAAAAATTTCTGCAAATTTTTAGTGGCTGCAATTCTTGTTTAGATTGTGGGGATCCAACAATTGGGTCTCTTTCTGCTGGATTTTTTTTCTAATTGGGACAAGAGCCAATAGAACTTTCGTGTGAGCTTCAAAGAGGACAATGCATCCTATGAACCCCCAAATGTCAAAGTAAAAATACACTGGAAAGTGGACCAACTGGTCCACCCCGACGTATTGAATTGCTCAGAGATGTGAACCATGACCACAGAGTGCATGTGTGTGTGTGTGCTAAAATGAAATCTACAGTTTTATGTGAATATCAAGGAAACATGTGTTGAGACTACCTTGGCACATTGTGAGACATATCTTCCGCAGATAGAAGGTCTCTTAGAGTGTTGTCAGTTATTTGAACATGTATAGAGCTCTGCTAGTTCTGGTTTTTGAAATATTTCAGAGTAGAGAACTGCTGGTTTTGGGTTGTTTGGAACAAATCAGAATCAAAGAACTGCTGGTCCCAATCATTTCCAAACCCTTAAAGAATCGGCGGTTTTCATGACAGAACTGATAAAGAACCAGGAGTGTTATGAGCTAACCTTTGATAAATTTTCAAGTTTTTGAGAACCATGGTTATATATCAGACTTGGTTCTTTGATTTTTGAGTCTGTTCAATGGTGAGAATCACTAGCCCATCATACATGCACCCAAGTTTTTTTCCTTTTCTCTTTTTGTAATGTAGTTTCATCCTCTTTGAAAGGGTGGCTGGCAAGTTGCAAGGTGGAGTCCTAAGGAATCAACTTTCCTTCAAGGGTTTAACTTATGACACATGTTGTCTCAAGACTATGTCCACGAATTCACTTCCCTATTAGGGTTAAGCCTAGGCTGAAAATGGTGAGGAATTGGAACACAAATTCCATGGAGCCAAATGAGGTGAGCCAAATGTCCCAATTTTTTTGCTGCCCATGGTGAAAAGGAGCTGTTGAATTTTTAGGGTTTAGGGTTAGGGTTTAGAATTATTTTTGATTTGCATGTTCCCAATGTGTTCCACTACCAACAAGTTCTCAATTTGTTCCCATCAAATTCCTAACATGTTTACAATGTAATTTACAAGTCCTCATGTGTTCCGCAAGATGTTCCACATAGCATGACAATTTATCCCATGTCCTTTGCCCAAAGTTGAAGCCCACTCTTGTAAACCATAGGTGAGCCAAAGGGCAAAACTTTCACAATTCTACCTTCAGGATCCAAGCCTTTAGGGAACCTAAAGTTTGAAAACATTTTTGGTGAAGGGCCAATCAAAAAGGCTCATTGCAATTAAACACACCCACAACCAATTAATGCAAATTGCACAATGTCCACCACTTGGCACCACTTGGTGTAGGGGACATTTTGCCAAATGTTTGTGCAAGTTAGATGAGTAGTACAACCACCGCATGTCAGAAGCTTGTGTAACTTGGGCTATTTTTTGTTAGTTTTGAAAAAATGCATAGCATTATGGTGTATAGCTAGTTTCTACTGAAGGGTAGCCATTTTTTTAGCATTTTGTTGCATCTTCAAAATTTAAACCTTAGCCAGATATGTTGCCATGTAAGTTTTACAATAGCCATATGAACTTTAAAAAGAAAAAGCTTTACAAAAAAAAGCTCTTGGTCTCTTCCATTGATAACCACATCTTCCATGTGGGGAAGTGCTTTCAAATGTAAGCAAGAAAACCGTGCGGTACTTTAAGGTTTTGCACTTGTCTTCAAAACTTTCATATTGTGAAGTGATAGAATAGTAGTACAATGGAAAGATCCAACACTACACTATAAAGTCCACCTAAATAAAGATCCAGACCAACAGGTTGAGTTTACTTCTCTTCAAGGTTCATCATTCAGGAAGAAGAATCCAAAAGCATTTGCAAAATGAAAAGCAAAATAGGTAATATGCAAAAGTACAAAAATGTGTGCATCAATGTATTTGCATTTTGAACAAAACAAAAGTTGCAATACACTTTGTGGGCTTAAAAAGGAGAAGGGAGGAAGATTTTTGGGATTAGTTGTTGGCACAAATGGACAACATCTATTGCAAAAAGAAAAACCAAATAAACCAAGGGGAGACTCAACCCATAAAATAAGGCAACTCATCTACTAAACATGTAAAACCTAGGAATTTGATATCACCATCTAACCTTCCTATCATCCCTCAAGCGAATGGTATGATGAGAGCACCATGTCTGATGAAAGTTAGTTCAAAACCCATGGTCATTTGAAGGCAACCTTTCTATCTTTGTCAAGGTGTTTTGCCAAGCTAGTCTACAATAATCCTATAGTCCCCTCCCACATTTGCTTAACCAATTGGATATTGCCCCATATGTTGTCATGCCATTGAAAGTGAAGTCATTCCTTTCGATCCAAGTCTACCATAGGCTAACTCCACATAGCAACATCCAAATGTATCTGAATTTACAAATCCTTTTAGGTAATTGCTTATTAAACAAACATTGATCCATGTTTAGTCCCTTCCATTGCTTCTCAACATTAGTAAGAAAATTTAATATTTGAATGATTGTAAGGGTTCATGTCCATGTTGCACATGTCCAAGGTCATTCCCTCAATGGATTATAGTTTATGGGATGTCCAAGTTACACAAAAATGCATCAACTTTCTACGTTGAAGCTTATTTTAACAAGCCAAACATTGGTTGTTAAGACTTTGTACCAAAGGCCCATTTGAATCCCCATTTTTTTTTGGCTCTCATTTTCAATCAAATATCATTCTATTTGAATCAAAAAGTTAGTGGAAAAAACTAATCTCATTTTTCTCATATTGTCATTGTCCACGAGACTTGTTATCTGTCATTTAATAATTTTCTTCCTTGTTTCGATGAATATTTCATCATGTAGACATGGCCACCCCAAATCAACAATTAAAATCAAATTTAAGGTTAATGTATTTTTATAAAAGAATAAGAAGGGAGATTTATCCAACATTTCAACATTTCAATTGCCTTGATTCACTTGACCACACCTTCATAAAGTATTTTTAGCATGAGTCTTAACAAAATCAATGATTTTTTCTTATTACAAATACTAGGATTTTACATGGGAGTTCTAACCTCTAAAGGTGAAGGTGGCAAATTAAATTGAAGTTTATTGTGGTGCAAAGTATCATATTTGAAAGAATTTTTTTTGGTCTAAATATACACCAACCCACTTTGTCAAGGACACAAATAATCACAATAGCAAAAGTTAAAGAAAGGTTTAAGTTTAATTTTCAAATAAGGAACAAGACAAGATTATGTGATTAAAAAACAATAACACAAAAACAAAAACAAAAACACGAGGCGCAAAATAAATGTGAAAACAAATTTTTATTATGCTAACATGTGCAAACATGAACATGAAAAGAACATGACAAGGCTATAATGCAAGATTGTGCCTAAAACTAGTGTTGAACAAACTGAAGGAAATAAAAGGTCATGTTCCTACTAATATCACATTGGGGACTTAACGAAAGGAAATTTCCAAGGAGGATTCTATGTGTGCATTAACTAAAAAACTTCTTGGCAACCTTCCTAACTAGGAATTAACTAAACTTAACTAAAAATTAATTTAGACTTAATTAAAAATCAACTAAAAATAAATTAAACTTAACTAGGATTTAACTACAAATTAACTAGAACTTGATTAGGATTTAACTATGAATTAATTAAAAGTTAACTGGGATTTAACTAAAATTTAACTAGGAATTCTGGATGAACATTCTATATGAATTTTATCAATTATAAGATGGTGTCTAATATTCACATCTATCACATTTTCTAGCTTTGGTTTGCACCTTTAGATGTTGTAACTCCTCCAACCATTGGTTTGGTAAGTTGTTTTTAATCAATTCCCATAAGCATGTTTCATCATCATCAAAACCAAATTTAACCTTAATAATTTCTAATGAAAAATATTTCCCATCAATAGGATCCCAAAGGTCCCTCACATTTATGCAAATAGTCTTTGTGAAGTTATTGAACTTTTACAATCAAGGTGTTAAATTGTCCTCCTTTCAAGATTGTGGACCACCAAATATTCACCTTAGAAATTAAATCTACTCAAGGGGGGACTAAATTTTATGCAATAAACTATTCCACTTTTTCATGATCTTGCCCCAAATTTATTTTACTACAACATTTCCTTCCAATAGTGCCCATCAAATGGTTTAGAACCCAACATTTGTGCCTTAAAAAACATGCACCTACTTAACCTATACCATATTAGGAATTTAAAACTAAAATCACCAAGTTCAAAAACATACAAATTCCATTTACAAAGGAGGCCTAACAAAACTTCATTTAGATTGGTGAGGCTTAGTCCACCAATCTTCTTTTGTGCACAACAATCATCCCATTTGACTCTTAATCTCACATCTTCCACCTCAAAAAAAGTTCCTAAGAAATGATTTGCATTTTCAAATCCCCTTTTGACGCCTTACTCGCACACATTTAAGAAAAACCATAGAGGTGGACCAAGGATTGAATTAATGATTAATCATTTCTTTGTTTAAAAGGTAGATGCATTGAAACACAATACTCCAATTTCTTCCAAATTATTTTTTATTAAGAAGTTGTCAATGTCCTTTGTGTAATGTTGATGCCAAATGGACTACCCAACAAAAGTTTTGTCTTAGGACCCTTATTTTGGGAAAGGGCCCACCTTAGGGTTTAACCCACACTTATGTACATGTCCTATGGAAGATAAATCTTGAATAGACATCAATTTGGCAAAAGATATTCCATTTATGAAATGTAACCAAAAAACATTTAAAGGTAGGTTTGGATAGGTACTTGATTAAGATTGTCGGTTAATCAAATCAATGTCATATTTTCAAACTACATTCATTTCATTTGATTGAAAAAAATTCTTGCTTTTGTATTGATTCATGATTGGTTTTAAATTTGATTTTCAACAAATCATTCACAAAATGTACACATGACAAACTTGACACATAATAATGGACATTATGTATTGGGCCATGAATGCAAAAATATGTGTAACCCTAAAATGTACATCATAATATTTTGTCTTGAGAATTTTGTCAAACTTTTGTATTGACTATGTTCCATTAATTTTATAATCCAAAGATCATATAAGTGTCTTTTCATTAAATACTAAAACTCCAATGACCTTGGGTTTATTATTCTTGGGCTTGTTTGAAAGAATCTATGATGGGCCATTGGAAGAGATGAATAATGCAACGATCCACTTGATTGATGAACATTAGAAAAGGCTATCAAGATTTGCATTTCATAAAATATGTAAAAAAGAGTTAGGTACTTCCTTAAATTCAACTTTACATTGAACTTTATGGATCATGTTCATCCAACTCAAAATATGCTCCCTATGAGCTCTTTTGAACTTGTTGGATTATGCACAAGAAATTGGATTATATAGTAATGTTTTGAAATGTTTAAAAATGATTCTTATACATCTTTGTGGTTGGCACAATTGCCCTTCCAATTGTAATTAGTCATGAAGTTTAAAATGGAGCCATTTTTGCAACCCTTGCAGAAGTTTGAACTTAAAAAAACCTTCAAGCCTTATCAATTGATTTAATTTTTATTTGCCTAAGTTTCTTTTAATAATATTGATAGGAAACATGGGCTTGTTACATGATTTTGCTAAAGTTAAGTGCTCATGTGGAGCTATGTGGAGAGGAATCATGGTGTCATCAACTACATACATGGATTCAACAAGGAGAAAGAAAAGGAAGATTTTTTTGTCAATGAAAATGCACAATTTGTTGCTCCTTGCGTGATTCACAAGATTTGATCACTAGCAATGATAAAGAAAACAATGGATTTTTGGGATTAGGTTTCTAAACACTATAATCAAAATTATCCAAATGGATTAACAATAAGGTTGGCAAGATCATTGAGAATGAAATGGGGCACCATCAAACTTGATATTGTTAAATTCATTGAAAAATATAAAATTGTCCAAACATTGCAAGAATATGGAACAAACATGAAAGACAAAGTACAAAACGCTTTGGGGCTTTTACAAATCAAAGCATGCATGTCAACAATTCTTTAGCTTTGATTATTGTTTAACTTTAAATATTGTTGCATGAAGCTCCTTGTTGGGGTGAAGTGTTGAACACATGTGCAAGTCCACTATTGCAAAACATCAACATTTGACGACTTCATTGGAGATTAATTAGGACAAAGTGGAGATCATTGATGAGATCTCCCCAACATGACTCCTTGCCATTGTGGTAATTCAACCATATGGTTCAAAGGCAATGAAAAAGTAAAAAAGAATGGGGGAAAAAAAAAAAAAAAAAACAAATGTGCCTTTTAACCTTAAGTGAAAGGACGATAGACATGGCTACTATAATTATGAAAATAATTGTGATTCTTGAAGACCAAACACAATGATTTTATTGATAATTCTTCATGTGCAACTAGCTTTTGATGGAGCCCATGAATATTTCAAATTTCACATGTCAAATTAAAAAATTGCAAAAACTTCAAGCAATGTTAAATGTTAGCCTTTTACTTACATCACCAATTAGTATCCAAACTCCATTGGTCCATTGTTTACTTATGTAAAAAAAATTAAAATCACCATGTTACTTCTAGTAAATGCTTAAAGACAAGTAATTAAATATAGATCAAACAATTGTTAACTAAAACAAACAAGTGCAAAAATTTCAAAGTTTAATAAATGAGAAGTTCACATTTTTATTGAATGTGATTGGTAGGTAACAATGTTGTTTTTGTAGACCATATTAAATCATTCCTCAAATTGAAATGGTTATTTAAGTTTAAAAATTGATTTGTTCCTTTCATATATTAATCAAATGTTAATCCATGTTTCATGTGAATGACCAAGTTGATCAAAATAAGATTCACAATCCAAATCAAACTCATCTTTGATAATCATGTTCAATAGAATCACATATGCAACATCATGTCACTCACAATATGTGTATCCCAAAGTTTCTAAGGATTTTGAATTGTTGCCCAACATGATTGCAACACTCCCCAAAAATTCTCAACATCCTTTCTACAAGCTTCTTGTTGATTTGCAAAATGGCACCTGTTTTCTCCTTGAGGTTCATGAATGGTTGTCACAAAAATGCCACGTTGTGCTTTTGCACAAATAATGAATTGTGCATTGTCATTAATTCCACTTTTTGTAGAAACAAACTATTTTGCATGCAGTATCTTTGCCTAAACAACTTATATTGCACATAGGCAAATTGTGCAAAATACTCATGTCAAATCCTCTCCTTTCCCATTGTTCTACCCTTTTTTATGTTTGCTTTGCGACTTGGTTGAGACTTGCCATAACAAACACACCCATCAAGTTTGAAGAAGGTTGTAGCAACACGATTATCTTTGTCATCGTCCTTTAATTCGTCAACCTACAATCAAAAATACAAGTTGGAATCGCCATTGCTCCATTCTTCCATACATTTGTAGGTGCACAAACAACCCACACACTTGCAACTACACAAACAACCCACCAACAAAAGGCAAATCAAAGCATCCAATTATGATGCAAATGAAATGAACAAACCACACCCAATAATCAAAGGTGAGTGTGTTGAAGCTTCAATGCTTGCATCAAACATGGCCTCGCCCTACATGGCTAGAACATGCCAGGTTTGGCCAATTCCGGCTTCTAGCTTGCTCATGGCCTTGCCCCTGCTAGGCTGGAACATACCAGGGTTGGCCGATTCTGGCCAGCCATATGGGCTCTCACTAGGACCCTTGATTGGCCAAACCCTAACCCTTCTCTAGCCTAGTACATGGAACCAAACCCTAAACCCTAAACCCTAAACCCTCGTCTTAGGACATGGAACCCACTAATTTTCTTACTAATTAGGACACAAAAGGAAAAAGTGCAACAAGCAGTCTTCTGTACCAAATACAGCCAAGGAGAGACTGGATGACGTGGCAGAACCCAACAGGTCAATGGCTTCTGGAAAGCTTATCCAGTTTCTGTAGGTACCTACCTATTTTCAAACGTGGACCCGTGTCGAGTTAGAAGTAGACCCACGGTGAGGATGTCGGGTTAGCAACGGTGCCCAGAAATTAGGTCACGGAAGAAAGGAACGGACTTCATCTTCGTTGCTCTGGCGCCGAAGAAGACAGACAGAACAGCCAGTGTGCGTGTTTTCACCTTTCTCGAATCCGCGCGGCGCGTGATTTGCAGACGAGAATTGTGGACGCAATCGGCGGTGCTTAACAGCTAGTTTTCAAGCCTGAAGAACCCGGTAATTTTTTGGCACGATTTTTGAACTCGGATTTTTTTTTTTTTCCTCTCTCTCTTTTTTTTTCGGGGATTTTTTTTGTTGCGTGTTGTCTGTTTGCTTTTCTTTCACGTCTGGATGTTTGCTTCTTTGGAAACGTTGCCGTCTTTTGGTATCACTAGCAATCAATCAATGAAAACCTTTTTTGTTTGAGAAAGGTTTCTGCGTGGTTGGTGGGAGAGCACTACTCGACTAGGTACTTGTCGTGTTGCTTTGCTTTTTCCCTTTTTCTTTTCTTTCTTTTTAACAGCTCTCAATTTTCACCTTTCTTTTAGCGGTTGTGTGTAGATTGTTTGTTGACTTCTTCTTCTTGTGTGGCGGAGTGGCATTTTGTGATAGCTTTTCTTTGGGCGCAAGTCGTAGTAATAATTTAGGGTTTCAATTTTTGCCGTTTTTGTGTTTGAGGAGGTTTTGAGCATGGCAGTTTCTGGGGTTGCCAAAGGTGAGAATTGTGTTCCAGTGTCATTGTCATTTTGTGTAAGGGTTGAGGAGTTTTTTGAGAACGGAAGTATCTGGGGTTGCAAAAGGTGAGAAGTGTGTTCCAGAGTGATTGCCATTTTGTAAGGATTTGTCAGACACACACACACACTCTCTCATTCAGGGAAAAGAAACCAAAAAAAAAAAATCCTCTTCAGTAGTTACAGATAATAGGGTTGTGTGTTCAGCATGGACAAGAACATGGAGGAGTCAAGAAAAGTTTCAGATGAGTGGTTGGAATCCAACTTGTGGGAGCCTTCAAAGGAAATGGAAGAAGAAGGGGAGTTGGAGGAGGAGGATTTGGATGAGTATGAAGGTGTGGTGCAGGCATTATCAAATCTGGAATCAAGAACAAGGGTGCGAGCATTCCAACCTAGGGCTTTGGATATAAAGGTAAGGTCCCTGAATCCAAGGCACAGGTTTGCCGAGAATAGAGCAAGTGATGCAGGCTCATTTGATTCGTCTGCATCATCCTCGTCATGGGAATCCACTCATGGTAGTCTGGCAAGGTGGAGCAAATTTGCTGCAGATGACAACATAGCTGCTAGCTTGCAACTTGATGTTGGGACAAGTGAGAGTGTCCATGGTCAGCATGGTAAAGTCATAGTGAGTGGCAAAAGTATCCAGAATGATCATATGCTTCAGAGTTGTAGGAGTGGTAGGGCTTATGGGCCAGAACATGAAAGTGGGTTCAAAATGATTTCCTCAACAGAAGAAGCTCTGCGCCAGAGGATTGAGGATCTGGAGAAAAAGGTGAACATGCTGATTTCTGAGGACTGCTTCCACCGGATAAATGTGCCAAGAGGATGCTTTGCCATTGTCCTCCCAGGCCCAAGCTATGCCCATCAGTTTACTGAAGATGTCACAGAATCACTGCAGATGCGCATGGAGAGCATTTGGCCTCTTTGCTACCTCTCACCAGTTGTTGCCAAACTTGCTGGTATAGCATCTGCACTTTTCAGATGGTTGCCATTACCTTCTCCTGTTTATACATGCAACTTCACTCCAGCACTTGATTGTCAGACTCCACCCTATGTTACAAAAAGGTTGGGGATCTGAATATCCAAGCATTTAATCGTGTATCCAGTTGTTGGGACAGGGAGTCTTAGATCACAGACGTCAAGTGTCTGAAGACTTTCCCCACAGCCCTGTGCAGTGACATCAGGACCATGATGAGGACTCACTCTGGTCATGGGCAAAAGACTTATGTAATTTTATAGGGCAAAAGACTGGTCGCTTACTAAGTTATCTTCCAAAGCTCTCCCCATCTTTGTTGATGTAGATAGGTTAGAATCCGACTAATTGGAGCAGGCATAGCTGTGCATATCTATTGGGGCCATATTTCTGGGGAAGAGTAGCCAAGGTTTTTGCTGACTCAGTTCCCTTGTTCTTTGCAGAGGCTCAGTAGATTCAGCCTCCAAATGCATAAAATAGCTTGGATGATAGTGGTGTGCTATACATGTGAGAAAAGCTGAGCTCTTGGGAATGTGAGCAATGCTGCATATCTCCAGATGTCAACCCTCTTGAACATGGCACAAATAAAGTACTTGGACTGTCTTGGTCTTAGTAATCTGGCTGCCTGATCTGGACTTGGGAAGATGAAAGTGTGAATAACTAATGGGTGCTTGGATAGTGCTATCATCACTCTGTTTTTTCTATTGATTCTACAATTTTGACAAAAATTAAGTATGCTCATTTTGGTACAATTATCCACCTAAAACATTTGAGCAGAATATCATATATATAGTTGTGAGCTGATGAAGCCATGGGGAGCATTGGTAAGCAGGTTGCTGGCATTTCAGATGAAGGTGATGGTCTGATACTCTGTCAGTGATACTCACAAGATTATAACCACACTAAACCCAAAGTTTCCTGATGGAATTTGCAAAATGCTTTTGACAGCTCCAAAAGCTGCCTTCATAGACAATGGAAAACAAAACTCTTATTGGGTAACTGCAAAACCCAAGATCTTCATACATTAATCTGAGGGAAAACATCCTGCATCCAAGAAATTAAGTTAGTTCAAGATCCCAACCAGAGCTGCAACTTCTCTCTTCACACATTCTCCCAGGAAACTGACATTAGGCCTGCTTGATGTGTTCATTCAAAACAGTGAACAGTTCATGAAGACCATTCGACAACACTACCCAAATAATTTTATCCAGGCATTCCTCTCATCATACTCTTTGCCTGAGTAAATGCCTGCATACATTGACATCTATCAAACCGGCTTTCAATGTTTAGTGCAACCATGCTTCACAAACAGCATTGATCCCAAGGGTTGCCATGTAAGTCAGCCATTTTTCACTTGCCTATCCACGAGCCTGAAGTTATAGCTCAAGAACAAACTCAGTGCTGAGCAACTAAATCTTACTAAACTCACCTAGAAGTAAATTTTTTCTTTCCTATTGAGCATTGTAGCTCTCTTGTACCCCTTGAAGCTAAAGCCGACAGGGAGCTGATCCCATAAATCCAGAACTAAAGAATGTGATAGTGAAAGAGAGAGTTTGACAAAGAGCAAATTTTCAGCAACTGTGTCAATTGGCGCTGCTTGTTGTGGTGCAGATGAATATCATAATAGACTTAGGGAGCCCATGTCATCATTGACAAAAAAAGGAGAGCGCCTTCTTCAGAGCCTATCCTTGAGCCATTTGAGAGCACTTGAAGCAGCCGATCTATGCTCCCAAATGTCACCCCATACACCACAGGATACAGTAGCTTCAGAAGACTAGACAACAAAAGTGATGCAACTTCTTACAATCACCTACTACTAATTCTAATGCTCTTTACTGCAAACTCTTGTATACTTATTAGGATCAAAGGAAGGCTTCTTCAACCATATCACAGGCTCTAAACCCAGGAATTCATATAGTTCATTTGATGGGGTCATACATTCACCAATCTGGACCTTGTTTCACCTATAGCACAGAGGAAATACATGACAGCTAACATGAGCTGCCTGCCATGGAGTAGGTTCTTCTGCCAAAAAAAGGAGCCTGTGTTCACTAGGCATGATGCTCCAAGGCATAGTAGTATCTATGACAGAGAGCTCACCACATGAACAAAGAGTCTGAACCTCATCTATTTCCGGTAAAGGGATGATAAAATAGGAAGTAGCCAAGAGAGGACCCTAAGGACAGAGGGGTAGAGAAAGAATGCAGCAGCTAATAAGAGAGTGACAATCAGGAATGAGGCTCTTGAGGTCTGTGATCCAATTGAGTGGGCATCCCCAAGAAATGGGGACCGCTCCTGTAACACGGATGCAAACTTGGGCCCTGAAGATCCTCTCCGCCTGTTGCATCACATTGTAGACCCCATGCAGATGCACATGCAGCCAGGATCAACGCACATACTAAACCCTAAAACTTAAACCTTCCTAACAAAAACAGGACACTGTTGAGAGGCATATTTCTGTACAGAACTCACACTAAAGACATAATGCATATTCATTAACCACCATTGAGCCTCCAGTTGCTAGTAATTCAAACAGAGGCCAGACATTACATTCCAGAGATGTAGTAATTATAGGACACATGTGGATAGAAGGGTTCTACATTGGCACATTTTGTTATGTCTATCATAGGTTCTGGATCAGAAATTGATTTCGAAAGATTTGGAGTGGTTTAGTGCAAAGCAATCTCCTGGTGGCCAGCAATTCATGCACAGAAAAATTTGAAGTATAGGAGACAACAAAGTACAGAGAGACATTACCCAACAAAATTCTTGACAGCACCAAGAACACTGTCATCATCTGCTTTATTTTCCTCCAATGGTGATGCCTCACTATCCTTCTCCTGCACTGTTGTCCTGCCGTCGTGAGCCCCTGCAGATGCAAAACATCAAGAAATACACTACTTGGCCAAACATATAAATCAAATCATTTGTCATTCTGCATTGTGTAGTGGACTACTTCATTGCTCCAGGAGGAGAAACAAGGAAGAAGCTGATTGAAAAAATATCCATACTGGAGAACAAATTTATCACCGAACCTAGTTTGGAATGAATCTCAAGGTCCACTAGTGAGCATCGTTGAATGTATTTGGCCTGTCAAAATTGTCTATCAGATAAGTCTAAAAAGGTACAACTTTCAGTCATTGGGCAAAGAGCAGGGAGGACTGGAAAAAGAGAAGGGAGAGGCTTTTAATAAATTTCTAAGAGAGCCAGGGTTGCCCTGGAAGACTTTCCAGAGCTCCTCTCTCTCTCTCTCTCTCTCATGAACTTGGGGCTCTCTCCCTCTCCTGCTCTTCCTGAGAGAGGATGGGGGCTGACATGCCAGCAGGGTCTGGACTAGGAGGGTTCTTTTTGCGGTTAGCTTTTGGAGCTGCACTCTTCTTACGTTGAGGTCTGCTGTTAGCCTTCATTTTGACTGACCCACCACGCCCCTTGGTCATGTGGAGCTGTGCCAGATCCTCTACCAGTGTGCGTTCTGTCTCACTGCCATCAAGAAGCCATATGTTAGACAGTCCCACACTTGTGAGGATTGCATTCTCAACTTGGGAGCTCTTAAAGAGAATGCTGAATCAGCCAGACATACCTCAAACGCGTTGGAATGGCAACCTTTATTGTGAAGAAATGATCACCCCTTACAGAGACCTTGTTCAGTTTAGGCACCCCTAGTTTGGACATCACTAAGACATCGCCTGGTTGAGTTCCTGCAGGTACTTGGAGGTCCATGAGGCCATCCACTGTCTTCACCTATTCTCAGCAGACAAATCACACAATCCCATCACTTAATGAAGACACAAACTTGCAAATTTTGGACACAGTGTTCGACCGCACAGGTTCCCTGTTTGGATTCATTTGGCATCCTAGTTGTATGTTGAGAGGATCAAAACCACTCCATTGTTCCATTGTGCTTCTACATCATGAGAATGGAAAGACCTATTCCAGTACAATCATCACAACTTGACAAAAAGATGGAAGGCTTTAAGAGAGACAACCACTTGCACATTCCTTGGCTGTAGAATGCAAGGAATCTGCAAGTGGTGCAAGAGGCAAAGGTACAAGATGACCTTCAGGAACAAACTACGTAGCCTATGACAAGAATTTCAGAGAGGACTCAACAGCAGCATGGAGTTTTTGTCATGTATGTAGGGAACAAGGTGGGAGCCTCATTTTATCAGTCAGGGCCATAGATTCCAGATCATCAAATGGCAGACTATGAAATGTATGTGGTACCCATGGACACACACATTTAAAAGAAATCACCTCAGAGAGAGATAGAGAAACCAATTATGAATAAAGACAGAAACCATGGACCTCTGACTATGGACCCTGAGAATGAAGAAAGGACACATCCCTGTGCAAAATGCCCAGAAAAATTCTACTGATATGATGTAAGAAGAGAGAGGCCAGAACCTTCATTGTGGTGCCAAGGATAGCTTCAGTGTAGTTAATCGAAATAGTAGAGTAGAGATTAATGCCATCCCTTTGTATACCAGGCATCTCCTTGACATTTAAGAACACATAGAGATCTCCTGCTGGACCTCTGTTACCAAACATGTTGCAAACTTAGAAAACACACCAAAGATAAAAGAGTAGCATGTTTTCCCCTGCTCAATATGCTAGATGTCAGCAAATGCAACACAATCAAACAAGATCTTCACAGGCAATTTCACAGCCATTGCTTCCTGTTAGAAGCCAAACTAAAGCTTATGATGCTCACAGCCACCCTACTGATTTGAAGTGTGCAAGAGACATACCCTCTGGGACCAGCATCACCTTCCCCACGAACCCGCAAAGTGCTCCCATCATTAACTCCAGCTGGAATCTTCACTTTGACGCTCTTTTTTACACGTATCCGGCCTTCCCCACCACACTTCCGGCAATAATCACTGATCACTTGACCCTCCCCACCACAGGTTGTGCAAGTTGAAACCTGCCATATTCAGATAAATGGTTAGGGAATCCTGATAACAAGGGTGTTTCATATCCGCTGCACACCCATTGGTGATCTTAAAACTGCAATAGATGTTGCCCTCTGCACCTTGTAGGAAGAGGAACCTGAATGTACCTGGGAGAAAGTGCCAAAGGGAGTGTCTTGGGTGCGCATAACTTGGCCCATGCCACCACAAGTACCACAAGGTTTTGCACTGCTGCCTGTGCGTGCACCAGTTCCAGAGCATGTCCCACATGACTCCAAATGCACAGCCTCAAAGTCTCTCTCAGTCCCGAATATAGCATCCACAAACTCCAGCGACATGTCAAACCTACACCAACACATGGCATTGCACATTCACGCTATCTTCATGAACATAGCCATTTTTGTGCTCTAACTACAATTCTACAAACCTTTGATTTTTTTCTCTTTATGGATTCAAGTTTCTGCAAGGGACTTGAAACAGCAGCATACACCAAGACAAAAAGATAGACCACAAGGAGACTCTGGGGGTTTGTGTTACCGGATATCATCTCCCTGAACTGTGGTGGAGTATTGGCGAGAGCCAAATCCACCTCCCATGCCTCCCATACTGCCCATACCTCCCATTCCACCCATGCTTCCTCCAAAGAAGGATTCAAAAAGATCAAATGGATTTGTCTGCATGGACAGCCATTCATTGCACATTGTCAGACTCCTCTTGCTGACCAAAACTGTGGGTTAAAAGAAACTCCAAAAAGAATTGGAACTGGGATCAGAGGACACCCACCGCATAGGCGCTAGCTCCACCACCACCTGCAGCTCCCTTCACGCCTGCCTCTCCATATTGGTCATACAATGGCCTTTTAGCATCATCTGAAAGTACCTACATTCACTAGAAACAAGATGGTCAACCAGTCAATTCAACAATGAGAAACATAGAGACTGCAGAACCAGAGGTTGGGGGGGTGGGGATCAGAAACATTCTCAAAAAGGAGTGATTGACCAATTTCTGCTAGGGCACAGCTTCTTATCATGTCCATGAAACCATTTTTTAAAAATGATTAAAGCAAGCTCTGGTAGGTGTTCCAACTCTGAGAAACTTCTTGCTTCAAATTAGGGCAAAAAGAAGAAGAAGAAGACAAAGAAATGGGAGTTGTAGTCGCACCTCATAAGCATTGCTGATCTCCTTGAACTTCTCCTCTGCACCTGCCTGCTTGTTAACATCAGGGTGATACTGCAACACATACATACATGTGAAAACATGAGTCTCACAATTACCAAGCTCCCAAAGACCACAAAATACACTTTCACCCATTAGGGCACAAAAAACCCTAAAACCCCAAAGGAATTCAGAAAAATCGCACACCCACCTTACGAGCAAGTTTCCGGTAAGCACTCTTGATTTCCTGCTTGCTTGCGCTCCTGGAGACACCCAAGGTGGAGTAGTAATCCACAGCCATACTCACCACCAAACCCATCCCACCATGACCATGTACAACTGAGTTCCCCATCTTCCTCCTCCTCCTCTTTCTCCTGGTGCTGCTGCTACTGCTGCTACTACACCCTTGTTGCAAACCACCGGCAAGACTCCAAGCTCCATCTCCCTGCAGAAAAAGCTCTCTCTCTTGGGACAATAAACTGCCCTCTGCTCTTGAGCTACACCTCAAAAAAACTGACGAGCTATAACAACTATGGATATTGTTGCTGCTATTACTGTTGTTGTTGTTGTTGTTGTTGCTGCTGCTGATGCTAGTGCTCGTTCTGGTAGATGATGTAGCTGTCCATGTGACGATGCATGGCGAGAGCAACACTGTTCTCGCCATTTCGACGCCAACAATCTGCGTTCTCCCCCCCGCCTTCTCCCTCGCGCACCTTATCTTTGAAATCCCAAAGGAGACGACGATGATGGTCACCACAGCCCCCCCCCCCCCCCCTCAGGAACCTCTCAGTGTTGGCGGTTATGGGTATCTCCGGGTATCATGGAGGGTCTCTATCTCAAACGGATATAGATATATGTATGTGTGACATCAGGGTTTTTTTTCTCAATTTGGTGATTAGTAGCCAAAGTGGCGATGATCCACAGAAAGAAGATTTAGCCAAATCTGGCTACAAGCTAAGTATGAAAGCAAAACTTCTAAAACATTGATCCATTTCTTGGCTACGTACTTTTAACATGTATAGAAGAAACCTGGCGATTTTACTTTAAAAATTTTCGAATTATGGCCTTTGGAAATCCCAAAAGGCACTTGATTTTTAGCACATTATATTTTGTATATAGCTTTTTGGCTAATTTTTCCTACTGTCCACTGCTTTTATGGCTCTTTTTCTTTTGTGTTGTAGGGTAAGGTTTAGGGTTTAGTCCAGGTTCTAGGTTAGAATGTAGAACCTGGACCAATGTACAAAATGATTGTCTTCTTTCCTTTCCTTTGGGAAGAGACTTTGCATCCATGTTAGGCTATATGCATCCCCTATTCACATAATTATTTAACATGGGAAAAAAAAATTCTTGCTATTAAAATCATGTATCATAAATGTTTAACAATATTTACAATGTTGAAGCTGCCTTTGTAACATAGTATATTAAGTTTTTTTTTTTAAGAAGAAAAATTGTCATGACTTTTTTTTTAATTTTTTCCATTTTCTTAACATTGCATTTAGTTAAGCAAACTCAAAACGATCTCACATTCAATGGTGATAGGTTTTAGGAATGAATCTAAATGTATAAAGAATTGATACCAAACCAAAGCCAATAGGGAAAATGTCACAATAGGATTAGATTATTTTTTTGAAATCTAACGACTTTTGTCTCCCAAAAAAAAGAGGACTATGCAATAAATATTCTTTTTTCATATATATTTTTTGTATGTGTGCAGAAATCCACAACTAAAAAAAGACTTGTATTTGAATGTTTTCAATCACATTGTCACATTCTCAGAGAATTGCATGATTTTTTTTGTGTATGATACCTTACCTTAAAGTCAATTTTTTGTCATTAAATAATCCTAAAAAAATGAAATGAAATCTTGTGAAAATAGGAAAATTGGCATGTTGAAAATCATCATAATTGTCATAGGTTACAACCATTACTTTTAGCCATTAACTTAACCAAATTTTAACCATGAAATTCATCAATTAGGTTTATCCAGTATGTTTAACCAAGGATTAATCATTATATTTAGTCATTAGGTTTAACAAAAATTTAGCCATTAAATTTTATCAATTAGCCATTGAAGATTTCGAAGTGCATCAAATGGATGTTAAATGCTTTTTTGAATGGAGATATTTTAGAGGAGATATATCCAACAACTAGAGGGTTTTGTGGTCAAAGGTAAGGAAAATATGGTATGTAAGTTTCAAAAATCTTTGTATGGTTTGAAAATTTTCTTCATGAAGGAAATCGCAAGATTAATGCATATTAATATTTTAGGAGTTTGAAATGAGTTTTGTTGATCATAATGTTTATTTAAGAGAATTCAAAGAAACTTTGACAATAAGTTTATTTTAAGAGAGCTCAAGAAAACTCTTATGTGCCATAACTTCATATGTTAATGATTTAATTTTGTTGAAAGAGACAAAGGATAATCTCTCTCAAAAATTTGAAATTGTGGATTCAAATGAAATCCAATTTTTTTGGGGATATAAATAAATCTTTTTTAACAAAATCGATCAATTTCTTTGAACCAAAGTAAGTACATTGGAGGTATATATTGAGGCACTTTGGAATGGTTAAAAGTAAGCTAGTGTGAACTCCTTTTATGACTAATTACAAGCTTTCGAAGGATATGGGTTTTCAAAGTGATGTAAACTTGAGAAAAAATAGGCTATCTTGTTTCAAAATGCTATTAAAAGTTTCATGTATGCAATGGTATGCATAAGACCTGATATTGCACATGTAATGGGGGTTTTGAGTTAGTTTATGGCTAATCTTAAACAATCACATTGGATTACAATGAACCGGATTTTTCAATATCTAAAAAATACAATGGATTTTTGTTTATGTTTCAAAAGAAACATCAAAGATGTTATTATGGGTAAGATGCATTTTGATGAAGACGTTAATTATAGCTAGGGCCAATTGAGTTTTGAAAAGAGCATAACCCATGGTTAGGGCTAGGCATGTTTCAAAAAGAACATAAACCATAGCTAAGGTTCCGAAAAGAACATGAGGGGCCAAGTGCATTTCAAAAAGAATATAAGCCATAGCTAAGATTTTGAAAGGAACATGAGGTGCCAAATACATTTTGATGAAATTGTAAGCCATAGCCAAGGTTTGAAAAGAACATGAATGGCCATGCACATTTTGATAAAAATGTAAATCATAGTTAAAGTTTTGAAAGGAACATGAGGGGCTAGGTGCATTCTAACAAGAATGTAAGCCATAGCCAAGGCTAAGTGTGTTTCGAAAGAAATGTAAATCATAACCAAGGTTCCAATAGGAACATGAAGGGCCATATGTGTTTCGAAAAGGATGTTCATCATAGCCAAGGAATTGATGGAAACAATATGGGCTAGGTTCATTCCGAGAATAATGTTTATCAAAACCAATGTCCGAATATTGGGGATTATGTTATTGTCTATGAAAACACATAAATGTGTGCCTATTGTGATGAAGAGTGGGCTAGCAATATGGATGATCACAAATCCAAATCATGTTATGTTTTCTTATTGGGAAATTGTGATATTAATTGAAATAGTAAAAAGCAAACCTATATTGTTATGTCATTAACAAAAGTTAAATATATGGTAGCTTCACAAACAACAAGGCAAGCAATGTGGTTTTCATTACTTTTTGGGAACATTGGTGTTCCACAGAAGAAACCCAGTGTCATATATGACAATAATCAAAGTTGTATATCTTTATCAAAGAACACAATCTTTCATGTTTGCACGAAGCATATCAAGATTCATCATCATTTGGTATGAGAAAAATTTGAAAAAAGCTTTGTTAAGTTGGTGTATTGCAACACAAAAAATATGGTTGTAAATATTTTGACCAAAGGACTTCCTATTGACAAACATGAATATTTTTGACACTTGATGAGTGTAATTAAATGCATAATTTGATAGTTTGTTGAGTGAAGGTGTTGGATATCAACTTCCTACCGTTACTTAAATTATTTTTACTAAATTATGATTATTTGAAATGTTTGTGTTACATGCACATTTTTTGGGACTATGAGATATGTTAAGTTTACTTAAATATATTTAGTTAAGTTTAAGGTGAAATATTTCTATGCATGAGATGATGGCCTTGTGCATGTGCTTGTGCATGCATTTCCAAGGTAGGGAAACATCTACATGGGGGTGTTCAACTCCTATTTATATTAGGCCAAAGCTAGGAGGTGGATCATAAGTTTGTAGCAACATTTGTGATCCTAAGGTCGAGTGGAAAGCTCATGGAAAAATCAGTGTTTTTATCATCTTTATTCTCTCATTGGTCCATTGTCAATTTCCAATAGTTTTGACCATCATATTACTAAATTCTTCAATGCATCTTTAAACCAAACTTGTCCAGAAACCAAATGCAAATGCAACTTCTCCTTTCACCTTCACCAAAACGTCACACAAAAGCTAAACTTTAAACCCTTGTGTTTCCAATCATCATCAATCAGCGCTCGAACCTCCAATGCAGAAAACCAATGTGACCTTTTAACCATACACTCATCACATTTCAGACAAGTGCTTGCAAGGTCTTGGTGAGCAAAATCCGATGGAAAGTGCAGCGACAGTTGACAAAGTACTCCGGGATGAATCCTTCGCCGAGCGTGTGATCCTTCACCAATACCCATTCTTCTTTTTTTGTTTTTTTTGCTGCGCTGCACTGCAGCACAGCACAGCGAAAAAAGGCGACAGCAGCAACACTGCCGTCGCCTTCTTCTTGTGTTTTTTTTTTGCTACGCTGCACCGCAGCGCATCGCAACGAAGAAAACGACGGCAGCAACGCTGTCGTCGCCTTCTTCTTCGCGTGTTTTTTTTTGTTGCGTTGCTGCCACTCATATGAAGAATTGAGGAAAGAAGAAAAGGTTTAGGGTTTTTTAAGGCAATGAAAAAATCTTGTTTGCCACAGGGTGATGCACACTCATATGCATTGAAAACAAATAAATGGTTTAGGGTTTTAAGGCAATGAAAAAAGTATCGTTTGCCACAGAGTGATGCACACTCATATGCATTGAAAACAAAGAAGGGGTTTAGGGTTTCAAGGCAATGAAAAAAATATCGGTTGCCACAGAGTGATGTGCACTCATATGCATTGAAAACAAAGAAAGGGTTTAGGGGTTTTTAAGGCAATGAAAAAAGATTGGTTGCCACAAAGTGATGTGCAACTCATATGAAGAATTGAGGAAAAAAGAAAAGGTTTAGGGTTTTACCTTGCTTTGTTCGTGCACTGTCGGAGGCCAAATTCTTTTCAACTTCTCGACATTCTGCTGCAAAGATTGTAGCTAAGACGCGGCCAAGAGGCGGGAGTGCAACAGCTCTTCTGTTGTTCGTCTCCCACAACATCTTGCGAGCCGCAGAATCATCATCATCACCTTCTTCTTGAAGCATTTTCTTTCTTTCTTTCTTTCTTTCTTGCTAAACCTCTCAATTGTATCAAATATTTCACCACAACAAAAATTATATAATCTTCCAAAAATGCTCTAAAAGAAACCAAAATCCTTCAAGACATTAAAACTCTTATAAAACTAATTTCAAGTTTCAACACAAGCCAAAAAAATATCATCTTTCAAAATCCCTCATATAAAAATTGGACCTATTATTTATTTATTACCTAGTAGGGGCCCAAATGCCCTTTAGCTACTATACTCTAGAATGAATCTAAACACAATATATCCTTGCCTACCAAGGCAAACCCTTGCAAAGCTATGGATTGGAGGAAAAGTCATTTCAAAGTTCAAAGTTTCCTTTTACATAAGATTGAAAGGACCTATTGATTAAAGAAATGTAAATGAATGAAAATCTAACATTAAAATGTGTTATGGATAATGCTTCATAAGTGTAACACAAACTTCTTGTTAGGCACACCTCAATGAGATGGATCCCACAACAATTGAGATGGGTTTAGTGACAAGTGCATCATCAGATCATGAATTCAAAAAACCATGATTGGTCTGATTTTGATGGTCTAAATTCAAATTTAATTTTTTTTTATATTAATTTTAATGGTGGGTTGAACATTTGTTAGACCATGAGCCCAAAAAGTCATCAAGCCTTAACCTACAATTTATACTGTAGCCATTTAGAGAGCCATGTTTTCAATGACTTCATTAGCCAAAAGATAACTCAAAATAAAAAGTATGGGGCCCCAAGTCAAAATTTATGTATAGCTTACATCGAAAGGCTGAAGGTCCTTGTACGGGCTTTCATCTTTCTTAAATAGAGGAGACCCTTCTTTATTCTATGGAAATTCTTTTATGAATAAAGGTTGGATGTATAAATGAGGGTTGCAAAGATTCAAGATAAGGACCCCCACAGTAATAAATATGTTGTGTGGTCATTTAGTCTTCAGTGCAAATGTCAAAATGTTACAGAGTGCTTTGCTACAAATTGGACCGATTTGAGCTTGAAAACCTAGTAAAATTAAGAAAATCTATATTTTTTTATGGATGCTTTTTCATATAGCTGCAGTAGACTATTTACTTGCCCATGATAGAGCATTTAAAATATACCATATAAGGATGATCGAAATACATAACCAGCCAAATCCTAAATCGAAGTATAAAAGATAATTTTTGGTAGGAACGAATATATTAATTAATTTATTTTATTTACACATAGTATATTGTATTTTAAGATTATGGTATTAAATTTTTTCATAACATATCTTATGAACCATCGGTTAACTAAAATGAAAATACGATAAAATATACGAAAAACTGAAATGTTACCATAGAGTGAAAGAACAATTACGAGATCCGTGGAATTAGAATAGATTATAGTCATCGTGTCCTCGAGTAAAGCTTTGATCGACTTGTGTGAAAGTGAGGTCGGAGGCTGCAGGTCCCTTGTAAAAAGATAAAGGTGATATTGTTACCTTCGGCCTGGCTTTGTAAGGATACTTGGCCGAAAGAAGTTTTGATATGCAATGGTACATGGCACGGCACATTTAGTGCCTTCGATGTTGGGCAATGGAAAAAAGACTGGTCGCTTGAGCATCGTCGTCCTTATTAAGCTTCGAAACGCTCCAACGACTTGATTTTGCTATAATTAAGGCTGTCATTATTGTAAAAGTTTCTCCGGCCTTGGTGACTAGGCCAAAAAACAAAAATGACTCTTTTGATAGCCGCCGTTAAACACCATATGTAATGATAATCTTTCCGGATATACAGACTTGATGAAGTCAATTACATTTTGCAATGGTAGATCAGCAATTTGCTGAACAACAAACGATAACACCATTTGGATTGGAAAATGTTGAACTACCTTGAGTGAAAATAGAGGCACTGATGAGGACATTTGCCATACATACACGGAATACCACGGGAGCCTGCTCAGTTGTTTGACCCTCACCCTCTAGTGTGACAACAAAACAACCAATAAGAAACTGCAAATCTACTTCATACTACAGTAAAGTAGTCCAATACATGCCTGCCCGAAAGAGGTCACCCCATTCACAGCTGCATCATTTTGCTGTTATCCAGCTTTCTGTTCAATGTGCAGCCTCTCTTTTTTCTGGCTCCTTCCATAAATGCACTGGTATCCAAGTTGCAAGCCAGACACATCCCAGGAATGTTCTCAAAGATACTCTGAACTAATCAACCATGTTAAGAAATCCTGTGAAAGAATTAAGGAGTGAGCAGCTTGCATTTGGCAGTGTGAACTGCCAATATGTGTCATTCCTTAGCATGATAATGTTCCTGTGCAGTGGCCAACACAAGAAACTTTTTTAATGTTCATTTCTTTTTTGAGTGACTCAACCTCAGTGAACTTTTTTAATAATGTTCATTTCTTTCATGTCATGAATAAATGTGTTTAAAATATTTGTTGTGGTTTAGTTATTTTGTGATGTCTATGCATGGTTGAGCACTTTTTTTGGTGATGTGCTCACGGTAGGATGGTTTGGTTTCAACATGATCTACTAGTTCTTCACATTGATGGATTTTGTGGATAGTTAGGCTTAGATTTTTTTCAATTTGGTGGAGCATGTGGTCACGAAAATGGTTAGTTTGCAAGAATTTGTGGTGTTGCTTTTCATTAAAGTAGATTACTTAGAACCCCATTAATTGCATATGTGATCACCTTATGTTTTTGCATATCCAACTAATGGGTGCATATATGGGCAACAACATGGATGATTTTTCACATTTCATCCAAATGAACCTTTCAAACCCCTTTACAAGTTCTATATTTGACCTAGGATGCTAGTTTGGCTAAATAGTTAAGTTACCTCCAATATGTTATTTAAGCTACATACATTAAAAAAAAGCTAGTTAGGCATTAGGCTAGGCTTGGGTGATTACCCCACCTAGGTTATGTGGACTACTTAGGATACACAAGTTAAATTAACCTAGGTTAAGTACTTAGGTTCATAATTAGGTTAGGTTAGTTCAGAAACAACTTAGATAAAATGTTCCGTTACCGAATTAAGCTAGCTAGTAATGTACTTGTTTAGGTGGGCAAAAATATCCAAGGATTCTTGAGCCCTTTTCTTTAAATTCTTGAGCCATCTGGTGGGCTATTTGGTCCTTTCTGTTCTCAATGGCCTGCTACACAAGGGGGAGGGCAGCCATTACCACCACCATCACTACCATAGATGAGCAACAGGGGTGAGGTGAGTGCTGGTAATGTGGAGTCAAATCCAAAGGCATGGGATTCTTCACGCTCCAAGACTGTTCAAGAGAGAACAACTGTGGCTTCTTCTGAGATTACCAAGCATCCATCTTCTGACACATGGCCTGCATCCCTGGAAGATGCTACTCCCACCACTGCTCCTCCTAGGTAAGGGCTTACTTGCTCTTCCATCATGTTGTTGTTCTTGGATTATCTGCTTATGTGAGTAATGCAGAGGAAGGTTGAGGTTAGCTCCTCCTCCCTCCCTCCCTCCCTCTTGATCTGTTTGTTTGTTTCTACCCAGATTTTGACTTGAGCGAAGACTTTCATTGTCTTCTTCACCCTTCCAGGCAATCACAGATGGTGGGGTGGCTGCCTGTGAAGAACTTCCAGAAGACCCTAGTACAGCAGTAGCCTCCTCAGCCTCCTCCTCCCCAGGAAAAGACAGCCCAGGCCAACAACAACTCCTCAAGCCACCACTACTGTAGTTCCACTTACAGCAGCAGCTCCAGCAAGTAACTGGACTCAAGTGACACAAACGTCCTTCCTTGTGAAGGTCTACATGAATGGGCTTTCGATTGGGTGGAAAGTAGATCTTATTGCCAACAACAGCTATGAAAAATTGAAATGTGCTCTTGAGGATATGTTCCAGGACATGTTCCAACAATTCATCAGCATGTCCTTTGCCACCTCCTTGTCTTTTATGAGAAGCAAACTGCTCAGGATGATTTGGATCTGCTTGTATCCTGCAACTGTATTGGGTTTTTACTTTGGAGTTGTCATACAAATGTCATCAACCCTTCTGGAATGAAATTTTCTTGAGTAAAAATATTGGAGTTTGTGTGAATTGTTGGCTTATGTTCTTTCAGATCCCTGTTCTCTAATCCAATTAAAACTAGTGAATGGCACAACGGAGCAACCTGGTGATCCACAAAGCTCCACTGCAGGCCAGACCAGGATGTTTTCATCCTGTGGCCAGAAGCTCAACTTCTTGCACAGCTCTGACTATGTGCTCACATATGAAGACCATGAAAGTGATCTCCTGTTTGTTGGTGATATTCCCTGGGAGTAAGTCTCTGCTCCAAATTTTGGCTTTTATGGTTTGTTTCTGCACGATACATGGGGTGGTTCAATTACTGCTGAAGCCGGTGGAAAAGCTAGACAGAGGAGTCAGGAAATACAAGGCAAACATCAAAGTGTCCAGTTGGATGGACTCAGACACTATTCTTGAGCAGGGTACTCTAGATAAAGTACCAGATGTGGCAGGTGCAAGTGATCTGACTGCTTGTGTTGGAAGAGTTTAAGAAGTTCTTGTAACTGCTTTCGTTCTTTCTGCTGTCAGTTGTGTTCTTATCTTCTAGTGCTTTCTGTGTAGAAAGAATAACACAAACATAGAGCCAAGAGCCAAGTGTTTTTTTCATTTGGTGTTCATCTGTTTTTGACTTAGTTTGGTGTAACTCTTTTTCATCCTGTCCTTTCCCCTGACTCCTCAATCCTCAAGGGCAATGGCCATTGGTTGGGAGTTTCCTTCAACAGACTACCCAGTCCTTTAGGGTCAGAAGAAGAATCTTATAGAATTTTGAAATTTGTGGGTTGTGGTACATGCTTATGGAACTGACTGAATGGCAACTCATATCAACTGATTCACAGCTTGAGATCTCTTGCGAGCATAGCTAAGAAGGAACCCCCTTGTATGCCTGGTTATTCATCACAAATGTAATAGAGGACAGATGATAACATGCAATTCCAGCCTTTTTATCCCAATCAACTTCCGGTATTTGATACATCTGTACCTAACCCATAAGAAAATAAAGAATTTGTTTTCTGTCACCTATTATTAATACTGATGTTTCAATTCAAAGCTTGGACAATATTGCAATCAAAGTCAATGACTAGGGTTTTGTGCTGAACCTCACATGGATCTTGAGAATTGAGATGCTTATGACTTGTGACTTCACAACTTGCAAATATATAATCTAGTTTTGAACTTATTGAATCACAAAACCTGACAATAGTGTAAACCCTGTTGCTTATGTACCTATACCCCAGCCCAAGAAGAGTCACTTGTGAAAAAGCGAGATAATCAGCAATTCACAATCTTGGCAGAAAAAACTTTCCTCATCTCAAACTAAGAAAGAGATCTCATTTGCACTTACCTGTCACAAACTTCACCCATACAGTGGAAAGCTAGGGAGAGAGCTAGAAGGTGAAGAACTCAACACTGCATCACTGCTGGGAGTCATACAAGAAAGCAATTGCTCACACAAAGCACGTAACTCTGAGGATGCATCCATGTTGGCAACTGCAGCAATCGCCATTTGAGCATCAACAAGATTTGGGGCTATCTCCTTTACTATTTCTTCATCTGCTGCCAAAAGAGAGGCCAAAAGTTTTGCACCGCCCATGCGCTCCTGCAAAAACCCCAACACCATCCTTTTAATCAAGTGCTTTACTAATGAGTACTCCAGAAAAAACTTGAAGCACCTGAAACCTAGTTGGGGGTGCATACTTGTTGCTTATTATGATGCTAACAATCTATATCAAGCTGAGCCATGGTGAAATTGGTCACCTCAGGTGAATGATATCCTTGAATGGTGGCAACTGACAAGGACAGGAGGTCATTAGCAAATGGAAATATTGCTGGTCCCTTGAGATGGTAGACTGCTGTAAAGAGAACTTGCAGGCAAGCACCTCTTATTTGTGTCTCTGTGCCCACCTGAAAATAGCCCATATCCAAAGCATGAAAATTCTGGTACTGCCTGAGCTTTGTAATTTACCAAAATTCCTGATGCCGATCGAGTTGAGAGGGCACCATACCAGCTTCTCTAACTGCTTCCCTTGAAACAAATGAGTTTGAAATACTTCAAAAAATCTCTGGAAATTGGAGAGAACCTCAAGGTAGTTTAACAACGGTGGCATTATCATCTTGGCAAACACTGGGCGGCTGCTGCTTGAGATCTTTTGTGCAGCACTGATGAGGACATTTGCCATACATACATGGAATACCATGGGAGCCTGCTCAGTTGTTTGACCCTCACCCTCTGGTGTGACAACAAAACAACCAATAAGAAACTGCAAATCAACTTCATACTACAGTAAAGTAGTCCAATACATGCCTGCCCGAAAGAGGTCACCCCATTCACAGCTGCATCATTTTGCTGTTATCCAGCTTTCTGTTCAATGTGCAGCCTCTCTTTTTTCTGGCTCCTTCCATAAATGCACTGGTATCCAAGTTGCAAGCCAGACACATCCCAGGAATGTTCTCAAAGATACTCTGAACTAATCAACCATGTTAAGAAATCCTGTGAAAGAATTAAGGAGTGAGCAGCTTGCATTTGGCAGTGTGAACTGCCAATATGTGTCATTCCTTAGCATGATAATGTTCCTGTGCAGTGGCCAACACAAGAAACTTCCAGAGTCCAACATAAAAAAAAGTGCTCTTTTCCAGTTCAAGAGACCTGTTATGACCAAAGGATGTGCCTGCCATATGCCATGGTGGCACATGACACCAGCTGATTGAAAGAGAAGACACTTGTGGAGATTTCTCTACCTTGAATGGCAATATTTTCGCCAGTTTGAACCAGGCCCAGCAAAGTTTCTTGCTTTATATGGGGCACAAATGCAATTCCCTGAAGATAACCTGTCAAACAATAGATGACATGATGCAGAACTGTCCACTGTCTTTGCAGGTCCTGGCGAACCTCTCCTGTTTTGAAAAAACCAACATGAATTGCAGTCAAGAAGATGATCACATTGTCCATAGTAAAGAATACCATTCCTGCAGAGCAAAGAAGGGCTGGAATGTTTTTCCAAAGAGCAGAAGGTGAAAGACTTCTCAGGTATAGAAGTTTCAGAGACAGTAAGAATACTCATCATGGACAGGCCCCATACCTTGTGAAGCATGGATATGTGACTGGCCTTCAGGAATCTCCTCTATAATCTTAGCTTTTCCTCTACTTGCCTGAGGCTGTGGAGATTGAGTGATGGTTCCATTAGTCTGAAACTCCACACAAATCATTGCTGCATAGCAGTCAATGCACCCATGCTGCGCCTTCACAATCTCTGAAGACCCTGCAAAATTTGTAAAGAAGTTCAAGCTTACTCTATATAGCAGTCAAAAAGCATCATTCCTACTTTTCCTGATGATATCCCTGACAGCAGTCAAGATGTAACCCGAACTCCATGTTACAAAAGCTCCAGATGAAAGGGAAGTAGTCTACTGCCTCATTATTCATACCCAAAAAGAATGTCATTCTGATAATGCTGGTCTGATACAGACTCTGATCATCACCTTGGAGGTTCCTTAACCTCCAAATGTGTGCAGATTAAATCCCCAATAGACAATCAAAAGAAACAGCATGTCTCAAATTACCTCCAGGCCAGAGTAGGATAGTTGACAGCAACTGCTGCACATGTTTCATCAGTGGATGGTCTAGGGTGTCTCTTCCCCTTATCTGCACTACAGTAAGAATTGTTGGAAAGGAAACTTGACAATTACAATCCAGTGAACAGAACAGAGGGATGGGAAGAGACAAGGTTTACAATGTCTAGTGATCACTGAGATAAAGCACCAATTGGAACCAAAAATACTGAACTAAAAGACACCTTCAGTTAATCTCTCGTAACAGTCTGCAACCAAGAGTATCCAAAAATGTGAAAACAACACATAGCTTCCGGTCCACAAGAAAAGCATGTGCGAGATATACATTTGTTTGAGATGTGTATAGAACCTAGCATTCAAACTTTACCATCAGAGAGGTACAGATAGTGAAGAGACAAGCCTTGGCCCTCCATGTGTCCCTAGTAGTGGTAGCTCCTTCCAACAGAGTTGTCACCAAAGGCAACATCACCTGCAAGGCTGAAACATGTTAAAACTTTGACTCTAATACATAAAAGAACACTCAAGGAGTAACTGCAATCCAGAAACCTGGCAGTAGAACAGACACAACACAATGCCAATCTAAAGCCAAACAGAGATGTGCACAAATCATCTTACAGTTGGGAGAAGACGGCCAGTAAGTTCTGAGGCCACTTTGCGAACATCATCAAATTCATAATGGTCACACATTCTGCCCATGGACAACCAAAGGAACCCATCAGAGTATAAGTACACCTAACCAGTCACAGTACTGCATACAGCAGTATTATAGTTTTAGAAATCACCCAAATCAATCAAAAATCCACCAGCAGAAGTAAGCCACCTGGGCTTGAAAGATGCTCACAATCAAAGAGAAAGATGGAAGATACCTTTCAAGTAGAAAGGTTGCAATACATGGTCCTCTCTCTGCATTGTTGTTGCCTCGTAGAGTGCCATATAGATCCAGGAAGTCAAGTTGATCAAATGCCTGAAGAGAGAGGATTCTGAGAGCAAGCATGGGACTGAGACGCTGGAAGAGCATTCGACCTAATGCGTCCTCATCCTTACTCAACTTGTGAATTACTTCTTGAGTCAACCTGTACTACAAACATGATCCCTTAAAGAACACAATGCAAAGAACACAATTGTTGTAACTGCAGTCCAGGGTCAAATGTATCTTCCAAGCTTTGAACAGATCACAAATACTTGCAAGTACAAAACCTGACCCTGTCAAGAGTATAACAGATTCAAAACTAAGTACCGAATTTTGGTGCTTTGGAATTGTAAATACAGCACCACATCTCTACAGTATCCGATCTCTCTCAAACCAGTATGCAAGTTTGGACCTGCAGTAGAACATTGTAGCTTAATACAGCATATAGAACTCAGTGAAATTGGCTCACATTGGTTGCTCCTGCATGTGTTGGCAAATCAAAGGGAAGACAAGATGTGGCTTGTCAGACAGATGGCTGCTAATATGGCTCAAAAAGCGGGCGATAATTGGATTTGATGCCTCAGCAAACATCTTATGTAAGAGTGGCCTGATCAATGACTCCCAATTTTGGACCTGCTTCATCATTCAATCACAGCTTATGACTCAGCAGTTACAACTCATCACTTACTGATTTAAGCAAGACACAAAAATGTCCCCAAAATGTTGAAGAACTCAGTAAAATTTCCTGTTCCATGAGAAATGCTCTTAGATTACAAACAAGGCGACTGAAAATGGAAATTTATAAAAGTTAGTTTCATCCAACTGAGTGCTTGTCTTACCCTTGAAGCCCATGCTGGTATAACACGCAAGACCCTGTCTAAATCCAAGGATGCTCCTGCAGAGGCAAGAACATGTCCATGTAAAAACCATCCAGGACAAAACATGCAAATGCATCTTCATTCCCTTACCTTACTGCAACAAACTAAATTCTGAGTGGGAGCAAAAGTCTCCTACCTGCTTTTGTAGCAGCTTCTTTGCCTTTGTCCACAATCTGTGGACCACGACTCTTCCCCTCCACCAAGTCACTACACAAGTGAACACATGAAAGCTAAGTCTAAAGTACAGCATTCTAAGGTACCTTGCCATTGGTATATTATGGCAGTACTCAGGTCCTTGAGAAGGTGACTTTAAACTTTGAGATTTCAACTTTCCAATACCTCATATAACAAACTCAGTTCAAATACAAGTGTATAGTGCAAAAGATAAACCAATCAATGCATGGTATTTAAAATTCAGTACAGAGGAACACATGACAACCAAAGCCCCATTTATCACACTGGATACTGGGCTAATGAGAGAAGCTCGCACCGGAGGCAATCCAGCAGCACAAAAACTGTATGGCACTGGTTGGCATGGCCATTCAACACAGCTTCCACAGCCAAGGTTGCTGCTGACCGGAGTCGAATATCTGCTGAATAAACTAGGCGCACTAATGTAGCCAATGTGAATGCAGGATCTGCATACATAGACATGTGTAATGGATGAAACTAGTGAACCCAACAACAACCACATCACACTCTAATGCACTATCCTATAGATATCTCACAGTAACTGATTTAGAAGTTTGGGCTGCAAAATCTCTGTGTCCCTTCTTGACAAAACCATGTATCATACAGAGTTTCTACAATATTCTGGGGCCAACAGCTCAAAATACAAAATGTCATTTGGGCAAGGAATGCCCCAGAATAGTGTGAAGTTGAACTTAATTACCAAGCTTAGCAAACAGAGAAGACGCTTCCACCCGATTCATCAGCTCCTCATCACCGAGTCGTGAAAATAAATGATTTGCAATGGTATGACTGCAATGCATACATACAACCATGTATGTATCAATGACCAGTGAGAAAATCACCACAAATAAGCTCTTAACTTTTCACACAATTCAAACACATATAAATGTCAAAAAATATATATCAATCTGGCAGTGATAAAAGATATACAGTAGAAGACCTTAAAGTGGAATCAATTGTGTCTGTATTTTTGGTGCTGATAGATAGCAACTCTGCCAACACATCAAGTGCATTTCTTCGCTGCACAGTCTCATTTGAATCAAGCCTTGCAAACAGCTTTTCCAGCTCTGATGATTCTGGGTTCCTATCTTGAAGTCAAAGTAACAGCTCACACAACCTATACTGCATGCTTGTTCACACACTGCAACAACCCTCATAACACCTACAACATTTGTAATGCAGACAAAGCATTTTGCTTTCTTCTGTCCAGAACAGACACATGGTAATGCCTAAGAGATCAAACGCAGAGCAAAAGACAACAACATTCTATTTGGTCTGACAAGATGGAGAGGATACAAAGCAAAAAACTCAGCAACAAGAAGCACCCCTGCCCGAGCTGCTGAATCTCTGGAATCTAGCATGTCCATTAGCATGGGCACTACTTCTTCCATCCTTGAAGAAATACTTGGCCTTGTGACATTTGCCTTCAATGTGGCTGGTGGGGGTCGAAATAACAGGGCTCGCAAGACTGCCACTGCAAGGTCTACAATCTCCTTGTCTCCTCCACGCACCTGATCAAAGGAGAACAGAAAGTATTCCATGTAGTCACATATAGTGATGTGCTCACACACCCTGGATATATTCTCTTACTGGCTTGCTTGCAATAGAACAGGGATACTGAACCATTGGTGCTCGAAAACTGGAAGTACCTGACTCAGTAAGGCTTGAAAGAGATGTCCCTCAAATGCCTCCAGAATGGTTTCCAGACGTTGAGGTTCAAGATGCCCTATTACCAATGCAAGGCAGGTCAATGCATAGCCCCGCATTTCATCTGCTCTCCTTGAGTCTGTTAGTGGAGACTCCTGAGCTTCCTGTGTCCAGTGCTGTCAAAGCAAATGCAAAGATTAGATTCTCTTGCATGGCTGCTGCCTGGACCCATACGTTCAGAACTTCTGAGGCCTTTGAATCATTATATTGCATCCTCTAGCAAACTTACCTGCAAGGCTCCAAGCCAGTGTTCAATAGCAGACTGTGGGTGAGATGAAAGAGTATAATCTTCCAGCAGTATCAAGCCACTATAGTGTCGCCAGCATGCCGCCATTACAGCCACTCCCACAGCCATGTCAGCTTCCCCTGTCCATTACAGAGCAAACCTGACTTAGACACTGTAATCCACAAGTGCACAACTGAAATATCACCCTGGATAACTTGCTTATCTACCTTTGCTTTCATCTAATATCTTCATAAGTGTTGAGATTTTCCCATACTTACAATTTAAGCCAAACTGAACTAACAGATGACCCAACAATAAGGTTATAAGGAACAAAGAAAACGAGGAGAACCTACTGTAGGAAAACACAGAAAAAATTGAGGAGCAGTTAGAACAACAGTCACATACAATGACAGCAGTCATCTTTTACTGCAAATAGCCTTTGGAAGGTCTCAGACACACTTGTCATCTTGTACTGCAAATAGCCTTCGGTTAATCAGTGAAGTAAATACAAATACAAGAATTGACTCCTGGGGTTCCACACAAATACATCAATTAGATTACCTGCACCCTGTGACTGCAAGGAGTCTCGAAATTTTGCCAAGACTTGCAATCGTTTTTGAACTTGCTGAAGCCCTTGAGCATGCAACAGCCGTCCTCTGCGATTCCACTGCATAGAATGTTCCAGAAAGGACAGGAAGATGAATCTTGCATGGGTGTAAATGCCACTGAGAGCTCTGGATATGAATAATGGTGAAGCAGTGTGCTGAGGCCTATGCGTACTACACTTGACACCTGACATATATCCACAAGATTGCAGAGGAAACTCCAAATAACAACTTGAAGGTAATCACTGTATCAGTTCCAGCAAAACCAACACAAACACAACAAGAAAGAGTGTGGTCATAAGCTTGTGAGCCTCACTCATGAAGTATCAGACCACTGCCTTCATGGATGACAGTGACTAGGTGCCATCCCTCCCAACTGACTTCATGAGAACCTGAAGACAAACTAGTATACCTGACATAGAATATGGTGAAATAGCACTCCACACCTGAAACAGTATATGCTCACACTACCATCCTTGCAGATAGCATACAAGAAAACCACCGCAAAAGCAAGATGAATCACCTCATGAAGCTCTGTGACAAGGAGGATGACATCATCCAAGATGTCCCAGAGCATTTGTTCCCCATAATCCTTGGAGACAGCCTGTGGCACACTACCTGCAGTAAACTTGAGAACATAAGCAATTCCCATTACAGAAACAGAGCAATAGTACTCATAAGATATCACCTTTTTGCAAAGAAGGAAGGTAGAGGACAGGAAGAGTGAATTCAGAATAGATGCCTGATGTGCTTGTGATATTGTCATCCTCACTCAAATGGCTGACACCAGCCCTTGCAGATCTTGAGTCTAATGATCTGGAACTGGCAGGTGTGATAAGGACCTTCTTTTGTGGTTGGATTTCAACTTTTAGTTCTTTTGGTTTCCCTGTCAAGTTAAACTGTGAAGATGGTCCTGTTGCGAGGTGTCTCGTAATCACTATACTGCAGTCCGCCGCAGCGATTGTAAGGCGTGTTGGTGCCCTCTGCTTCCCTTCCTCCTTCACACTGCCATCTTATATAATGCCTCATCAGGAAAGAAATGAACATCCTCCAGGTTTTTGTCTACTCAAATGGTTGCAATACTACTTGGAGTAAACATACATTGCAGGTTCCAGTAGCCACTACTTGCTTTCAGGTTCAGCACCCTGATTCCGACATAAACCATAAACCTGACACCAGAAGACCAACTTCAACCCTCCACCTTGGAGATACATTGCCGGCACTACTGGAGCAGACATGCTTCCAAGTGCAGATGATTTGAGAAAGGATTGAATGCAGAGACATCAAATTCTTTGACATAAGGCTGACAAAAAGCTTACCTTGCATTGGAAACAATCTGCACGAGAAGAGGCACACAAGCCACAAAGCTCATAAAGTAGGGTGAAAGCTGAAAGAGCCCTTTGTCTATCTGTCCTGGACATGCAAACCAAAATCCATTAGTGAGATGAAAAATTACAGAGCAGAGTAAGAAGAACTAATCATGAAGATGGTCCAGGCAATATATACCTGAAGAAGTTGGAGAAACATCATACAGGAGAGAGCCCAACTCCACTAGCTCACGAACCACGACACACCAACCAAGTTTGACCCGGTTATCCCATTGTGAAGCTCCTATTATGGCTGCCAAGCTATCTCCCAGAGATTTCCGAAATTCACTTGCCTTCAACAGCCATTGCATGAGAGCAACAACTTTCCTGCGGTTGCCATGGTCTTTTGTCTTCACAGCCTGCACCAGTTAGACAATCCAACTTGGAAAGTCACTAGATGGGATCCTTTTGAGCTACCCACCTAAGCCTAAAGTAGTTAGTGAGTGGGGAGCATGAGAATGAGTATGGGAATTGACACAAATGTCAAATATATCTTCATGAGAAAAGCAGTGAATGAACAAGGTAGACTTAACATAATGCTCACTGTTCATCCACTCACACATTAGTAGGCCCAATGGAGTGAAAATTTCTGCAACAAAACTAGTGTTGAAGATCTATCAACCAACGCAATGGCAACCAACAAGTGTTTGCTGTAGTCGTTACATGCTCAAGCAAAGGAACGTGGATCTCATCCAACGATGATCCACTTTGCAATCCTTTATCCACATGCTGAAGGAGTGATGTTACAGCTCGCCCCACTGACCCTAATAAATCAAACACAGATTTGAGCATTTCTGTCATACAGCATCAAAGACAATGGAAAAATTATCGGTTGCCACAGAGTGATAGTGCACTCTTATGCATTGAAAACAAAGAAAGGGTTTAGGGGTTTTTAAGCAATGAAAAAAGATTGGTTGCCACAGAGTAGTGATGTGCAACTCATATGAAGAATTGAGGAAAAAAGAAAAAGGTTTAGGGTTTTACCTTGCTTTGTTCGTGCACTGTCGGAGGCCAACAAATTCTTTTCAACTTCTCGACATTCTGCTGCAAAGATTGTAGCTAAGACGCGGCCAAGAGGCGGGAGTGCAGCAGCTCTTCTGTTGTTGTTCATCTCCCACAACAACATCATGCGAGCCGCAGAATCATCATCATCACCTCCTTCTTGAAGCATTTTCTTCAAGTGATGAGTGATGCAAGCTTTGGAGTTTAGCTTGGACAACATGGATGTGAAGGGCTCTTCTTCAACTTTTGCAAGCTCATACATGGGAAATATGTAAACACTATGATATTAATTTATGTTTTCATGGGAAATGAGAAATTTTCATAATGGGTCATTTTCTTAATCAAAACTTGAATAATTTTATATTATAATCTTATGTCACAACTTGGATTACAAAACAATCTTAATCAACTCAACACACACACACATTATGCAATATGTGTAAACAACACATGGTAAAAAGGTCATTACCATTTTACAAAAATAATATAAGGATTGAGCTATTTATTATGTATATAATAACTTTTCCAATATATGGTTATATGATTTTTAAATAGTTTCAATAGTGTGAAATTAAAGAGTTAAAAACACACATGCCTTCTTGGTAAAAATTTGTTAGACACATTTGATGTTTCATTGGCACATTTAAACATATGGCAATATTTTTGTACATATTGCAAAGACCATTATTTTGAAACTTTTTTCATTTTTGCACTCAAAGAAAAATATTAGTCGGTAAACAACTAAACAACACAATTTTATTTTATTTTGAATAGTTTTTTGGTATAAATGGAAAGAATCCATTACAAAAATAAAAAAATAATTTACAAAATGAAATTAGGGGAGACCCAACCCCAACAGAAAACTAATTCACCAAGTAAACTTCCATAGTTTCAAAATTTATTATTAATCTTCCCACCATCCCTAGAGAAAATCATATAATGTGGACACCATTTTTCCTCGTAATAATTTAAAATCTTATTTTCAACTAAAGGTGAATTTTTTTATCTTTGTTTATGCCAAGTTAATTTTAAGTAATCTTGTAGTCCTCACATTTTTGTATTGCCAACTACATGTTATTCCATTTGTTGTCATTGAATTTGAGATCATTCCTTTCAATCCAAACATATCAGATGTGTAACACTGCATAACATGTCTAAATGGAGTTGAATTTGTGAATCCTCTGATGTAGATTGTTAAATAAACAAGTTGAATCCCTCCAAAATTGGTGGATTATGGAACTTCCAAGACTTGTAGCTTGGACACAATGGGATATCTATGTCAAAACTATGTTAGACCAGAGTCTCCAAAGATTGATTACGAAAGTTTTGTTCAAGGCCCATATGGATCCAATGAGTATTTTTTACTCTCATTTTTAATCAAACACCACTCCATTTTAATCAAAAAGTTTGTGGAAGACTTGGGTTCCATTACTTCAATATCATTTGCAAGAATTTTTTGTTGTCATTCAACATTTTCCTCTTTTGTCTTGATGAATATTTCATGTAGCCATGGTTGTCCCAAGCACAACAATATTTAAGGTCAAATTTGAGCTCTGACATCTCCAACAAATTAGTAAGAAGCCAATTTTTTGTGCATGCTCTTAATTTATTTGACCACCCCTTCATCTAATACTTTCAACTGAAGTCCTCATATGTTCATCAACAAAGTTTTTCTTATTACAAAGATTAAGATTTCACATTGGATATTTATTAACTTTTGTGGGTGTGGGTGGTAGGTTAAATTGAAGTTTTATGTGGTCTAAGTACAATAGTTGGGGAGCCCAAGTCTCCATTTTTTGGTACATGTCAACCCATTATCTAATTTTAATTTGTTCCTTCAATTGTTATAGCACCTCCTTGACCATTGGTATGGTAAGTTGTTTGTAATCCTTTCACACAAGCATGCCTCATCATTGTCAAAATTGAAATTAGCCTTTACAATGTCCCATGAGAAAGGTATCCCAATTGTAAGATCCTAGAGGCCCCGTGTATTATGCAAACATACATTATGGATTTTTTGAGCTTTAATAATCAAAATGTTGAATTGTCTTCCATTGAACATTGTGAGCCATAAAATATTAACTTTATTGATTGAATAAGCCAAGGTGGCAAGGGGAACAATTTTTATGTAGAGGTTTCATTTTACACACTTTCATGATCCTACCCCAAGTTTTAAAACCTCATATTGCAACATTTATCTCCACAAGTGCCCATTGAAAGTCCACAACCCATCATTTGTGCCTTGAATGTATGTACCTACTTAATTTAACTATGTTGTATTCACAACTTGAGATTAAAGTCACCAAGTTCAAAGGAAAACACAATTTGCAATGATAAGGTTTCTTCAAAGTCAATAATTCTTAGTTTGATGATCTTGTTTTGAAAATAATTGTCCCATTGGACTTTTGATCTTACATTGTGCTCTCTTTCACCCCATAAGAAATTCTCCAAAAACATTTTGCATTTATTGACTACCTTCTTGGACCTTATCCACAAACTTAACAAGAATCATATAGATGAACCAAAACTAAATTAACAATTAATCCTTTCGCTACCAAAGGTAGATAAATTGAAGACTAGTAATTTAGTACTTTATTTTTTCATTTATTCTTCTCATAAAAAAGTTATCAATGTTGATGTCAAATGGTGTACTCAACAACATTGATAATTTCATTTCATGGTCTAGAATATAAAGAATATTTAAATAAGCATTTTCACTAAAAAAACATTTTGAATACATTTACTATGTGTAAAAATAGTAGACACACTTTAACATAATAAGTCTTGAAACTTTTATATAACATGGAATGTGAAGACCTTCTACTTAAAAGATTTTATTGAAATGAGTTTTGATAGAAGTAGAAAAATACTCAAACTTGCATGAATTTGAATAAGATGTTCTATAACAAAAATATGTACCACAAATAGTGGGAGTGACCAAATAGATCTAAAGTTTTGCAAGAGAATTTGGCATTATAAAAAATGCATAACTTGAGTTGGAAAACAAGAAAAAATTCCATAAAAATGTTTTTGGTATTCCAAGAAACTAAATATGTAAGTTTTAAAACAAACTTAATAATCTTCTAAAAAATGTTTGAGAAAAATAAAAAGATTAGAAAATTATAAATTTAAGTATTAAATACTAATTTGAAAGTCAAATGAAATCCACTTTTGTGGAATTGTAGAAGTGTGCGCTTCCTTTTGGTAAGGGCAATGTTGACCTAAAGGGAAGGTTACCAATACCCTTTATAGAACCTCCAAATTCTCTTCAAAAGTTGATCTTGTCGAAAACACACTAAGATGGGTACCCTTACTAAAATAGTAGAGTCATCCTTTTTGGTTGGTGCAAGTGAGATTAATATTTTGGTGGCAAAACATAAAGAAACTCATAACTTCCCTAAACATAACTCAAATTGATTCTTTTAAAAGTCTATATTGTAGCCATTAGAAGGAGGTTTCAAGTTTGCAATAACATTCACCTTAATTGGAGGTGATTTAACTTTTGAAATCATTCAAAAGATAAAGTTTAGTAGTCAATTTAGTAAATAGTTCAATAAATAGTTTGGTAGATTTTTTAGATACTTTGATAGTTAATTCGATAGGAATTTTGGTGATTCATAATTTCCTTGAATATATTTTAAATTGAACATTTTGAATGTCAATTTTATAGCCCTTGGGAGAAACTTTCCAATGACATATTAATAGTTTTAATTAGAGTTTGTCTACATTCTAGAATTGTTAAAAAGGTAATGTTTGGTATTGTTTGGTAGACACTTTAGTGGGTATCTTTGGTAGTTTGTGACTATTTTCGATAGGTATTTTCTATAATTATTTTTTGTAACTATTTTTTGTAGTTGTTTTATAACTAATATAAAGTATTAATCATAGTGTCCCTTTAATATTAGGTTGTATAAACTGTGAATCTTTAGTGATATGGAGAATATTTTGTATGTTGATGTTCCAAATCATTACATTTAGATATCTTTTTGGGAATATAACATTTTTTGCTTTCTTTGAACTTTTTGTTCACGAATTCATTGAGTTTGACACAATTTTGGGTATTATTTTTCTAAAGTATTGTTGATGGTACTTTATTTTATTTTATTTTATTTTATTTTTAGTTAATTAATTTTATGGTTATATTTTAGTTATGAATTTCCAACGTTAGGAATGTGATTCAAATTATTGAAGTAATACAGGTGTTTGTAATTCAAATTTGTATTTGCATTTGTAAGAACTCACATGTTTTTATATTCCAATGAAAACTTGAAGCAATATATTTGGCATTAAATGGATAAACATAAGAGAAAAAATTATAATTGTGAAAAAAGTTAAAGGAAAAAACCTAAGAATATTATTTGATCATTTTTTGTTATTTAATCATTCCTTGAAGTGGTTTCTAGTGGTACCACCAAAGGATGAGTTTGTCCATTTACTTTTTCATGGTGTGTATGTATGAATAATATTTGTGATAAAATGTAAATTATTTCAAACTCTTATTAGAAGATCTCCACTAACACATTAAACACAACATGTTTTGGATGAAGATCAATAAAAGCTTGTGTAATAGGCTTTGTAAAATGATTTCGAATCACTTGACAATATCTTGAGGTTGAGGTTGGTAAAAGTCCATGCATAATCTAACACATGTTATTGGTTGGCTAGATTTGTTGATTAGTCTTTGAATGGTTTTCTATATGTAAGTTTTGACCTTGTATAATCCCAATTTCATGTTATTGGTGGGGCTTGGGAAATGGTAAATCAATAATCTTGGATGTAAAATATATTGATGCATGGCCAAATGCTAAATATAGGGGGAACTGCTTTTATGATGATTGATAGTTGAATGTTCATGTGACTATTATGTTTGGTGGTGGAATGGAGTATACATACTAAAAATTATAATGTGAATTCATTCAAAGTATAACTAGTAGGTGCATTAGGTGGGATAAGGTTGCTTTCACATGTTTTGTTGGCAATTTAATCTTTGTATGAATTGACATTGTAAAATGGTGGGGAAATTTGAATCAATCATGTAAAAATTGGTTACATTTTTGAACGTACATTAAAAGAACCCATTACCATGTAACAAAATGGTGGCTTTTGGAAGTTAAGTGGAATAGGCTAAGTGAGGTGAAGAGGAAATAACTTACATACCATTATTAAAGCAAAGTTCAACCCATAATGGGATGTAATAATGTTACAAATTTCAAACTACCACCTTGTCTTAGGGCCTTTGTTCTAAAAATGCCCTAATTAAGATTTTTTTCCACATATAAAAATGTGATGAAAATTTACTAGTGTAGTTAGAAGGCATTTAAAAAAGGTAGGTTCCTTCCAATGTCAAAGTGGGGTTAATATCTTATGTTTCAAGTTGGCTCTTTAAAACATTTCCACAATGCATTGCTAATTTGTTTCTATACAAATCCTTAAAAAGTTTGTAGGTCATGGTTGGACTTAAACCAATTCCTAGCCATTCTCCCCCATCACAACAACACACAACATCCTTGCAAAATCACCTTTTACTTTTTCATAATTTCAAAATTGTTGAATGCACAATGCATCTAAAGAAACCAATGGAAGGATTCATTCAAATCTTCAAGAAAACAAAACAAAACAAAATGAAATTTTGAGCTATACAAAAATGTGAATGAATCTAATTTATTTTTTAGCTTTGATTAATGTATTTCATTGCACTTTCTCATGAAAAATACAAGACACCCTTAATAAATTGGTCGTAGTGAATAAAAGAAGCATGCTATGAAAGTTATAAAAGTTGCACCAAACGTACAAAAATTTTGCACTAGTGCAATGAGTTTGGTGAAAGAATAAAATGGAATTAGTCCTTCGTTTCGATGCATAGCACAATGCAAAGGGGTGGTTTGAGTGTGATTTGACCAACAAAGTGGGATATCATGTTTTGAACAAGAGAAGTTGCAACAATTACACAATATCGCCAAACATCCTTTTTTAGCAAGAAAATTCATGATAACACCACAAAACTGTAACAACATTGTTACAATTTTGTGGTGTTGACAATTCTTAACAACAAGCTTTTGACAATTCTTATCAACAAGTTCTTAAAATTTGTGTCATTTGCATGATTAGTTTCAAAACCCTTAAATAACAAGCAAGCAAACAAAGCAAATGGTTAAATACAAGAACAAAACATAAACACAAGAAAAAAACAAGAAAACATAGTTTCTCTTTTTCACACCATGTTGGGCCTTTTGGTGACAATGCTACCTTGTGTCTTGTTGTTGGGCCAAGGAGATCCAATTAATGGGGCCAATATTATAACAATGTTTTCATTGCTAACACCACCATACTACCGATTATAATGGTGTTTATTATGTTGCCATGGAGATGGTATTAAGGCCTTACATATGTGCAATTTCCAAACCAATTGTTCTAGGTGACATTTTTAGCTCACAAATTTGGATTATGTGACCAAGTTCATAGTTTTTTTATACCCTTTTAATTGACTTCCTCTTTGGTATGTATTTGGGATTTTCTTTTACTCAATTACAAGTAATTGTTTTGATGTAGTAAAAGAAGGAATATATGTATGCAATTGCATGTTTTGAAGGATTTTGTTTCAATTATGGTAATTAATTAATAAACATTATCAAAATTTAAAAAATTATTTCCATGATTTGGATTGAAAACTTTTAATAACATTCTCACCTTGTGTCCTTGGAATTTCTTTAGGTTGTGCTATTATTTGTAGAATAATCTATGCCTTGAATGTACTATTAAAGGTGTTGAAGGTTTGTTTTTAATATTTGGAACTTCTTCCTTGAGGATATTGCAATGTCATGTGTTCATTGTTTGCAAAGACAATTGCACGTTGATTGATTGTTCCTACTAACTTTTGATACTTGTACATGTAGCACACATATTGTACTTTAGTTTATCTTTTATTATACATTAATTAGTTTTTTGGTAAATGTAGGATGAATATAATATAAAGGCCTTGATCTAAAAATTTGCCAAAGAAATTTAAGGTTTTTAAAATGATACAATTTGCCAAATATAACTTTTTTATTTGAGAAATACTTAAAGCACATAGGCTACATAGTTCATGAATCTCATATTATGGATTTGATTTTAGTTGTTCTTGTGATTACTTGATGCAATGCTACTAATGGGCCGTGTGCTATTGGTCCAAGTACATTACACCTCTTGTAATGTCATTCATCCCAATGCGATTTTAGTCGAATTGGGCTTAGGTTCAAAGTTAGTATTGGATTGAATTGCGAAAAAACACTTTTACAAATTAATTAATTTCCAAAGATAAAAATCATAAATTCAATAACTTTTTTCTAGTGGTTCAAAAATTCCAAAATATGCACACCACCTTGTTGAAGGCTTTTTGGCATCACCAAAAGTGAAGCTAAGGGCCCATATTTGGCTAAGTCGTAATTTGGTGACATCCAACTAAACAAACACTTATGTTAATATATAGATCAAGAATTTGGTGCAATACAATGATGAAGTCTAGAGTTCCTCCAAGAAGCAAAGAAATACAATGTTCAATGATAGATAATGGAGATCATAAGATTCAATGTGTATAATGAAAACATATAGAAGACAATCACTAAGTATGTTTCACATAAGTTTGAAATGTGAGTCTTCAACTACAACCATACAAGCTACACCTTGAAGTGTGAGGCCATTTTGTTTTAATAACCACTAAAGAAAACCATATTGACAACATGGTGTCCAAAATCATATGATGCAAAAGATAGTTTCAAAACCTGAAACAAACAACAAGGGCCTCCACAAATGTATGAAACATTAAAACCACAAAACCACTCAAAAGTAAGACAAAACCCTAAATCCATATTGACATTGAACCTAGATGTGAAACGAGAGGATAACAAGCCCATATCTACCTCAACTTTAGAGCCACAACAATTGTTTCTTTGATAAGAAATGGGCTTACTAATAGGAATATTAGCAAGAACCTTATGGTATTTTGCATTTTGCATTTTGCATTTGACTATTTTTTGATGCTCATGAGTGTTCCCTTGTGTAGTAAAAAATGAGGCTAGTAGGCATGGCTGAAAATTTGGAGCAAGAAGCTTTGCGAAGGTCAATAAGAACACCATTGAAGTTTTCTTTTAAGGGGTATGAGGGCCAAGAAGATAGGTGGGTAGTGTGGGAGCAATGTAGTGTTTTTTTTTTCAATTTTGTGATGTTGCCCAATTGATGATCATCCATAAGACAATTTAGCCAGATTTGGCAATAATAATAAAAAAATAGTATTCTTTTACATTTTTTGCTACATACTGGAACTTCAGATAGAATTTGGCAAGTTTACAAATTTTGAAAAAATAACAACTAAAAGCCTGATAAGCCAAAAAAATGGTCTTAAAAGAAATTTTGGATCAATATAAAACAGAATTTTTTTTTTGAACCCAAATTTTTGTTGGTGGGTCATTTGGAGCATAGTTATTTGATTAAAGAAAAACTCAAATTCTTTTTCAACTTAGCCTTCTAATAATTGCACCTTGAAACCTAATTGACATGTTTTAAAACAAGGTTGGGGTGTGTTGAGACAAGTTATTTAATATTTTAAAATTATTTTAGAATGAAAGAAAATAAAATGACCATGTAATTATTTTTAAAAATGAAATTGATTTTAATTAATTAATTAATTAATTAATATTTTTTGTGGTTGAAAAATTACAATTCTAGGGGCAACTTGTCCGACAACACTCAGGATTGCCCTGCACAATTTCTACTCGAGCTTCAGCTTAAGTCGAGCAATTGTGGTGTTGGGTAGCCCCCCCCTCCCCGCCCACACCAAAGTTGGACCCATCCTTCATGTTTGTGGGGAGGTTGGATATTTTGAACATGGATTTCAGAGCAATTGGGGAATATATAAAATTTAACAAATTTTCTTTTCCTCTGCACAAAGTCTGCAAAAATGCTGCATGGTGTGTTTTTCCATACTATCTGAACTCATGGAGATCATGATGAGGTATGGATCTTTGGGTTGTTGAGTTGTTGAGTTGTTTAGGGTTTAGGGTTTACAACAACAAGCTCGAGCAAGTGAAACCCAGGTATGTAATTGCTAGAGTGTGGCAGCCAATTTGTCTTTTCACTGAATTTTTGGTTATGGGTTAGGCTCATCATTGGAATGTGAAGAAGGAAATATTTTTTTATGTGAGATTTTGGTGCATAATGATATATATTTATTCACACTATTTTGTTTTTGGAATATGGGCAACACCACATTAAACCAAACACCATGGCTGGCCATGCTTATAAACCTCAAAACAAATAAAATCAACCAACACTAACATGGGACCCAATAGGGAAATAAAGGAGATATACATAAGTGTGACAACAATAGACACATGCTTTGCCAACTCGTCCCCGACATGTGATCAATACATAAATTATATGGACTAATTTGGTGCCAGGCTCTATTGAAATCACCCAAATTTCTTCGATGAACTATGCATATCGTAATATCTTGGCAACTTCGACATATGTTTGTCAAATAGTTAATTTATTTTGAATTTTTCATTATGAGAAATAGAATATTTTTTTAAAGATTCAATAATATTTCCTTCACAAAAATATATTTTTGGGGAAGTTTTCAACATTTTGTAAAATAATATGATTACCGTTGAAGGTAGCAAGGTACTATGGTAGTAGGAAATCATTTGAAACTTAATCTATATTTTTTATTGCAAGATACAAGAAGGAAAAGTGGGTTCTAATTTGTCTTTCATCTCTCATTTTAACCAATCACACTAAAGTGTATGAAGGAGAGGAAGTACTTAAGATATAAAGTTATCGGTAAAGTAAGAAAAACACATCACCAGAACCCTGAGTTTGGTCATACACAGGGTGAGATTCAAAGATAACCTGCAAAGAAAGTACATTAGCATTCAAAGGGGCGATGCAACTCACCAATTTTGGTGGTAAACTGAGTTTCATCCTGTCTTTTCTTTTTCCTGAGCGCCTCCACTGCTGCTACACATATTTTCACTGCTCCTAACTGTACAACTACTATAATACGATGAAACTCAGAAAACCACCAATTTGGGTCGTAAACGGAGTTTCATCCTGTCTTTCCTTTTTCCTGAGCGCCTCCACTGCTGCTACGTATATTTTCACTGCTCCTAAATGTACAACTACTATAAGTAGTCTCGAACCTTGTGCATTAAATGCTGAGTTTCGGCATCTCATATAAAATGTCTTTTACTTTGTGGATACCACTGAAAAGAGGGGATAGATGGTGAAGGGATGAGACAGGGTTACTTTATGGATAACTCTATTATTATATCAAGGTGTTGGTTAAAAATTTTGAGTGCAAGAATGTCACATGGGGTGTATTATTATATATGCATGCTTTTTCAGTTAGGTGTTCTACAATATGTTCAGAGATCTTACTTGAGAGACAAGTCCTGCAAATGAATTCATTACACGTACTTTGGAGAAGGAGGAAGGAGCCAAAAGAGAATCAACCACCATTTCCATTTCTTTAATGTAAATGAACTAGCGTAGTGTATCACATTTGTTTGTTGTTGTTGTTCTCAGAAATGGACAGAGCAGGCAGGAGATGTACAAATAATGAACTCTGACAAAGGGGTAGACATGACTGCAACAACCCCATTTACCATTGAGAATATCCTAGCGACTCAAAACTTTTGACAAAATCTAGAAGCTCTCAACTGCCAAGCAAGCGTCATCCTTCTGTCAAAGTTGATCCTTCTTTAGATTTTGTAGCAACTTCTTTAGATTTCGTTAGCAACTAGAGTCTACTTGCTTGGGTTTTCTTTCTCAGTGAATTGGATCCATAGTTTTTGCATGAACCTATTATTCATAGATGGCCAATTTCCTTGCTTGATGGTCACAAGATTTTCAAGTTGCACTTTTTGTTCTTCGCATTCAGAACTGCATTTTCTTTTGCTAAACCCTTTTGGAGATCATTGTATTGCTTGCATGTTTAGAGGTCCAAACAAGTGTTGGCTGGGTGCTGGCTTCAGTGGGTAAGAACCATCTTTGCTTTTAGGAATTTTGTTATGTAGCTTAAGTGGCAATCGCCATATGAAGATGTAAAAAAAATGACAATTGTCCTCAGGAAAATTTAGCCAATTCTTGCTATATAAACCAAATATGAAGTACAAATCTTTAATCAACCTTCTATGTATGTATGGCTACACATTGAAAGTAAAGTAAGATTTAGAGAGTTGGTGATTTTTACTATTTCCAACCTCAGTTTTGGGAATTTTGAACCCTAAAAAATCACTTTGTTATCATATATTATTTTTATAAAAAAATCCAATAAAAAAAGGCTAGTACTAAGAACTAGCAATTTTGGGTCTAGTTCCAATAACATTATATGAAACCTATAAGAAAAATTTGAACCTATTTGCAATTGAAATTGCCAAAATTAAGTTTGTTGGAACTGGGCAAAGAATTGGAGTGATGATTCTTGTAACACATGAAGAAAATATAATCACAATGGTCACTTCCACTTTAAATTGATCTTGAATCAATTCAAAAAAAAATTGTTGTAAAATCTTGATTATGATCGTTCTTTTAGGGTTTAGGGTTCAATGTAGATGCCCACCCATTTTCTTCTACATTACATTATGCTAGTGTTCACCTTTCAAACTTGTCGGTTTGTCAATTACTACTCCATCAAGCTCCTTCAAGCAAAATCTCCTTCAAGTTGTAGATTTAGGTTTTCATCATTTTTGTTCAAGATCTATTCCCTTTAAGTTCCATTAAGTTCCATCAAGCTCCTTTAAGTTTTAACATTACAAGCAACTTCCTTCCTCCATTGTGCAACTCTGTTTTCATTCATGCTTCAAGCAACTCCTCTCATTTGAGACATAGTAAATTCCTTTACAATTTGCTCTTTATTTTTTGTGTGTTTCATCAATAGTTGTTTTTTCTTTGTGTTGTTGATGCATGAAGTTGTTGTTATCTTGAATGAACTATTACAACTATTCTTCAAATTACATTGTATTTCCTTTTTTTTTAAACATTGGTGCTTTGTTCATGTTCTATAATAAACAAAAAAAGTTTTTTTATTTTGAATGATTCTATTCTACATGTGTTCTAAATGGCTCTTGAAATTGTTGTTTCACTTGAACTACAACTTGATGTCCTAAGTTTGTTATAAGTGATTTTTTCATTCTTTATTTTTGCTTAGGTTGATCTTATTATTTTTCATTTTCTTTCCTTCCTTTGTCTGTACATTTGCTACAAATTATTCTTTTTTCAAAATTCAAACATTCCAAGAAAAAATTAATTTGCTATTATAATCCTCTTCCCATTATTATCAAATCTTCAATATCATATTTTCTTGTTATTTTCAAGTTAAATGAAGCATCATAAGTTAATGGAATTTCAAGGTTCAAAAGCTTTTGTAAACCATTCACCAACAAACTTAATATGGATTGCTTTTATCTATTCAAAAATGTGGTTAAAGAATGACAAATAAAATCTTTTCTTGTCCCATGTAATAATTATTCTTTCTTTGGTAATAATGTTCTTTACACCAAATATCATTTTCATTATATGCAATTTGAAAAATATTTAATTGTTGTTTATTGTTAAGGAGTTAGTATCTTTGTCTCTTGTTGAGTCATCATTTTTCAAAATGTTAATTTTGAGGTAGAGTTCTTGCATTGTTTTCCATCAAGGTGTCAATTGATAGACAAGACTTTGCCAAGCTTAGCTAAAATAGATGAAGACAAAAATCATTATTGTATCTTTTGAATCTTATATACTTTAATGACATTCCAAATTTGTGTACATAATTCACAAATTTGGGCAATCACCTTTGAGTTGTTTGTGTTACACTAAGGCCCATGGTCCATCGACATATTGTTAATTAAAATTAGGATTGTGGGTTGATATTTGATGCATTTATTGTAGCTATTTCACTTGTCACCCAAATTTATGTACAAAGTTTAACAATTAAAGTTTTAAAATGGTAAAGTAAACAAAAGAGTAGTTTGATCAAAATCTAGTTTTTAGATATGGGAATTTCTAATGTAAACAAAATAATCAGGTAAATTCAAAAGAAATTTAAGTATCAATATGCATGACATGTGGAATCACATGATTTTGATGTGAAATTACAAGTTTTATGGCAAGATATGGAAAAACAAATACAAATCATGGACTAGTTTGACCTTTCATTTATGTTGTCTTTTCAATGAAGGAAAACTCATAACATGTTGGCAATAATGTTAAACCCATGTTTCAAAGGCTTGGGGCTTTTCATACAATATGTTCAAAAGAGAAAAAAATTACATATTCAAAGTCTGTATGATAGACACATTACTATACATGATTTCATGAAAACCAATGAGCAAAAGGCACGGCTAGTAATCAAAAAGTAGATGAGTCATTTCAAAATTGGGCTCAAAGTAACTAATGACGAATGCAAAGATCTTCTTATTTTTTGGAATGCTCATGAATTGCAATTTTAAAATGCTAATATTTGTGGCCCAATTGATTTAAAAAGTTGTTGAATTCCATGTCAAGAAAAATTTAAAAATATATATTATAAGTATTTCCCACACACGTGTTGCTATTGATTAAACCTAAAAAATCTTCAAATGTTTGTATTGGCCAAATAATGCTCAGGGTGATATATAATTTAATTACAAAAATATCCTATTATATGTTAATCATCCGGAAGTTTTCTACTTTTTGCCATTCTAATGTTAATGATGTTGCAAGACATGCTTTAGGCATGTAGTGTTACTCTCATTATGGTCTTGGAGATATTATTAATGGAACATTTTGCTCTTGGGGTCATTTGGTGTTTGTTTTTTTTTGTGTCAAAGATGTCCCCTTCAACCTTTTTGTTAAGGATGCATATTACGACTTCTTATTTTGATGTTGGAAATGGTGTTTAAGGATGACTTTGTTCTAGGAATTTTCTGATGTTTGATGTTTTAATATTAGAGATGTTGTTACATGACCAATTATTTTAGGTATGTGTTAATATCTCCTATTCTAATGCTGGATATGTTGTTAAAGGATGATTTTGCTCTTCGCATTTTATGATGTTTGTCATTTTGATGTTAGGAATGTTATTGTACGATCACTTTGGTTTGCTTCTTTCCATTTTGATGTCAAAGGTATTGCTAGTGGACCATTTCACTTTTACAATTGTTGTTTGATTCTACTCGTAATATGCTTTTGGGAATGCTACAAGACCATTAGTTTTAGAGCTCCTCATTCAAACTTGGATGTAAAACATATTCATTTTGATTTATACTTATATGTGAATATACATTTTGATGATTTAAACTTTGATGAGGGCAATTTATTTTGATATCATATTTGGATTTGGATACAAACTTTGATGAGAAATTTCAAAACTTTAGAATTTGGGTTCAAGATTCTTTTGTCATACATATTTTGAAGTATTTGATTGTTGATCAAATCCAAGTTTAGTTGAATTGGAACCTACCCAAGACCAGCTGAAACCTATCTATACCTAGCCATTAATTGCCCCATAAGTTACTAATCATCAATTGACCCAATTTACGTACTTCGACAAAACCACATATAGAATTGTTTGGCAATTGACAATGTAGATTTGATACAAGCAAAACTTTTATTTTGTTAAAGATCTCAACAAATTTGACACTTGTCTTTGAATTTTTTGAAAATTGAAACAAAATCAAATGCAATTTCAATTTCTTTGAGAAATCCCAATTGGAACCAAAACCCTTCCTTAATTTGGTTGCAAAATTGAAATCAAAGGTTATGAAATATAAAAATTGTCACCCAATAGTTCAAACCAATGTTATTTGATTGTTCCTTTTTGAATGAACCTCCAATCTTGATTGACACTTGAAAACTTTTGACTAGTCCTTTGAGTGCATGTTTGAGCTTGATTCTTCAAATTTTTAAGCTTTTGGCTTTGATTTTAACAATGTTCTGAAATTCAAAAACCTTTGGGCCTGGTTTGAAGACATGGCTTGACTCCATCTAAACATTACACTCTCCCCAAGTGTGAAATTTTCATAAGTATGGAATCTATTTTCTTACAACCAGTTAAAGCTGAAAATGATGAAGGGGTTGAGTTTAACAAGAAGTTAAAATTGAAAAATTTTAAAATATTGATTTTTACCCTTAAAAAAAAAAAAAAAAAACAAAGGAAAACCAATCACCTATGTAAAAAGTATAGTTTACTTGTGAACTTTTTAAAACTACTTTCACATGCCTACCTTACAAGTTCAGCAAGTATCAGGCTACTTGTTGACTCTTCAAAACAACTTTCATGTCCTTACATTAAGAACCTGTACTTATTTTGAGAATTGTTTTTGAAGTTTTGGGCTTCAGTTCTGAGTTTGGCAAAAGGCTAGTATCCCCATTCTTGTGTCAGGTCCACCAAAAGGCTATTGGGTTCAGGTTTTTTAATTAAATTAAAATTAAATTATTATTTACTTAATTAATTAAAAATTTATAAAAAAAACTTGAAACCCCTAATCTGAGTTCTAACACTCCATAGTTCAAACCCCAAAAACCTGCCAATACTGATCCAAACTCAAGTTTCACTCAACTTAAAAGCTGTATGTACTTCATCCAAAGTACTATGTGCAAGGGCATTGTACTGGTGCCAGTGGAGATGATGCTCCAACATAGTTAAATTGTCATATGACAATAGAGTTATCTGTAAAGTAACCCTGTCTTCACCCTGTCTTTGGGCCTCCTTTCACCCCCTATCCCCTCTTTCAGTGGTATCTGCAAAGTAAAGACTAAATAAATCTCAGTATGAAATGTTGATACTCAGCATTTAATGCACAAGGTTCGAGACTAATTATAGTAGTTATACAGTTAGGAGCAGTGAAAGTATATGTAGCAGCAGCAGCGGAGGCGCTCAAGAAAAAGAAAAGACAGGATGAAACTCAGTGAAAAAATATGTAGCCGCAGCAGCGAAGGTTCGAGACTAATTATAGTAGTTGTACAGTTAGGAGCAGTGAAAAATATATGTAGTGGCAGCAGAGGAGCTCAGGAAAAAGAAAAGACAGGATGAAACTCAGTGAAAAATATATGTAGCCGCAGCGGAGGCGCTCAGGAAAAAGAAAAGACAGGATGAAACTCAGTTTATCGCCAAAATTGATGCTTTTGTAAGTTTCGTGCCCCATTGAATGCTAATGTACTTTTTTGCAGGTTTTTTTTTGGAATCTTGCCCTGTGTATGACCAAACTCAGGGTTCTAGTGCTGTGTTTTTATTACTTTACCGAGAACTCTAATATAACTAATAACCTTTGGCCTTGTACAGTACCTTGTTTACCTATGTGGTTCTCTGTTCCAATTTCCTTCCATCACTCAATAGGCTTGGTCAGTCTGCCCTTCCTTCAGAAAGCTCCCTGTACTTTTGCCATCTAGAGAGAATCAGGACCAAAGAGAATTTCTGGCTTTTCACCATACCTACACCTGCTGCCTGCATCTTCCTATTGTTTTTTTCTTTAATCAATCAATCAATCAATCAATCAATCTTAGTGTACCCACATGAAGCCAAAATCCTAAAAACAAAAGACTTAACAAGATGCTTAGTAGTTTGAACTGTGCAGTGTGAGACCCATAAGTGTTCTCCCATAGGGCATTTTGTACTTAGTTTTTTCATGTAAAATATCAATAGCATTGTTTGAAATAAAGCAATTTCTACTCTATTTTGTACTTACTTAGTTTTTTCATGTAAAATATCAATAGCATTGTTTAAAATAAAGAAATTTCTACTCTATTTTGTACTTAGTAGTTTTTTCATGTAAAATATCAATAGCATTGTTTAGGGACATGCCAAAATGTATAGGGACATGTTTGCAAAACATTAGGCATTTTTATCCAAACACATAGCAATTGGTACTTACACAACTACTTAAGCCCACTTTAGATGGGGTTCCATGGTCCAAATTTTTAGGAACCAATTTGGACTCATTTCAAGCAAATTGAATCCTTGAATTGGACCTTGCCTTGGACCCTAGCTTGCGTCTTGGAAATTGAGAGCTCTCTCTCTCTCTCTCTCTCTTTTAACACAATTGATTTTCTCTCCAAAATGATAGCATATAGGTTTAGCCTTGATTTGCCAATTTTTGGTCTTGGACCTTGGTCTAAAGGCCATGGGTCCAAGGGTCCAATTTATGACTCTCATCCAATAGGATTGCTCTATTTCATTTGGCCCTCGTCTAAAGTGACTTTTTAAGATTTAAGATATTTTTCCCCACATTGAGAGAAATCAAGCGACAAATGATGTAAATGCATACGATTGATGTCCTAGTATGTATTATATATTCATGGGACCCATACAAACATGCATGATTAGTCAAATGTAAGTAAATGCAACACTGAAAACTTTTAAAAGCACCCAAGAACAAGAATGCAAATTAAAGAATGTAAAACTTACATATAATCATGCATCACAATATGATGCGAGTTGCATTAATTCATGACTCCTCTTACAATAAGCAATGTATTAATCTAGCAATATTGGTATTTATCATTAATGGTTGATAAGAAATAATTTGAGTTTTTGGACGTGCCATATTTCTTTTGGTGTGTTCACAATCATGTCCAAAATTTAAATGATCAAGCTTTGGGACATGTTCGAATTGTTTTCATGTCATTTGGGCCTTTGCGACACATAAAACCCTCAGAAATTTAATTTTTAATTTTTTAATTTAAATTTATTATTATTATTATTATTAAAAAACTAACTTTGTGTAAAAGCAACCCATATTACACCTGATGAGTTACCCTAAAAAGTCCTCTTTGTTAAAAAGAGGAAAACCCAATAGTGTATTTTAGAAGCAATGAGGGCCCAGGCCACTTGAGGCCATGGGTCTGACACTACTATTCTGTCTAGCCTTTTTTTGTATGTTTGCTGTCCTGGTTTGGTATTGAGTGAATATTCAATGAAAGGATACAAATAAATAAATAAATAAAGGAAAAAAACAAAGGACCTAAGTCCTAACAAAAGACCACACCCAAAAGTGCAAAATGCACAATGGGGGAGCCCTAAGAGGAGAAAACAAGAAACCTAGGACCTAAACTTTGGTGTTGTGGGCAGCTCATTTGTGAAAGGGGTCTCACAATTGAGTGTGACTTGAAAAGGGCTCCCAAAACCCCACACTTTGGGAAACACTAGAGTTGATTTTGGGTGGTATCAGGAGCAAAGCCCAAAACATTCCAAAGGACATATTTGATTCACTCATTTGTTATCTATCACATTGCCATACCTTGGTATGGATTTTCCTTCAATCAATCACATTGTCACTTGAGTTATCAGCGTAAACAAAAAAAACTTTCACCTTGCTGAAATGCCAAGCGATAGAGCCAATCATAATAATAATAATAATAATAATAATAAATCACAAATATCAAATGGACGAGCATTTAGTAGCCAGTCCAGGCAAAACAAGATAGCTAGCTACATTCCAACCATGTGGGAAATTAATTGAGTATAAGTCCAACCCTAGGGCCCCACCCAACCAAATGGATAGTGAGATTTTGGCCCAAAAATACGTACCTCACACACACACACAAATTTGATTTTTTAAAAAAAAGACCTTTTTAAAAAATAAATAAATAAATAAAATATCATCCAATTCCAATTCCTGGTCCAGTTCTTAAAAAAAAGAAAATTCCAGTTTTGAAGATCAAAGCGCAGTTCCAGTCCGGTTCTTAGAAAGAACCGGAGGGTATTATACCCACAACACTGATCCTAACCCACCGCCAAAGCGGGTAACTCGCGCACGACACTTTAGGCCCCAAGGGTTACTAATCGTAGTTAGGGCTCTCTAATCAGGGTTAACCAGCCCTGATTAGGCTTAAAGCAGCTTCGTCTCCGTCCGGACGGCATTCCGGTGCTCTCTCTCTCTTCTCTCGCTCTCTCTCGCCTGCGCAAGCGCGCGCGCCGGCGCTTTGATTCTCTGGCGTCGAGATTGTTGCTCGTATTGTTGTCTGGTGCATCACTGGTTGATGGTCTTCATCCATGTTCTTTCTTGTGAGTTTTTGGTCTCTCGAAGTCTCTTTTTTTTCTTTCTGGCTGGTGGGTCCGAGGTGTTCGTGTCGGGAGGGAATCCGCGACCAGCTTGCGGGTTCAAGAACCTTCAAGCGCTGCCATCGGACGTAGCCCTGTGCACATTTTTTCTGACTGGCCGGTTGGACTTGTTTTTGACTCGTCATCGGAGCTCTGATCTGCTTGAGAGATTGGAGCTTCATTCATTCGCAGCTACATGAAAATTTTCAGTTCTTGTTCACGTTCCAGCTTTGCCTTCCAACTCCCATTCGAAGGCAAAGTCTGTTTTGTTTTCGCAGATTGTGAGTGTTGGGTTGGCTGCGCGTTCCCAGCTGTCGGAGGCAACTGTTAGGTTTTTTGTATCGACCTTGCTGTCGAAGAAGCTGGACATCATCAGGGAAAGGATTTCAAGAACACCATGCGCGGAGCTCGGTCTTTGTGGGTAGAGAGCGGCTCTTCTGCGGGCGACACAGAATCGTCCTTTTCCTCTGCCTCCTTCTCATTCGCAAGCTGCTACATGTTCATTCCAAGCTGCTGCCCCCTACAAACGAGCTCCTCCTTTACCGGTTCCCTGTTCCTGCCCCCCCAGCGCACCGAGAAATCTTCTGAACCTTCGAACTCGAGCTCTAGATAGTAGCCAGCTCTAGAACCAAAGCAAGCAAGTAAGAAAATAAGATGGAGATGCAAGAGATTTGAGTTTTGTGACACATTCCCGACCACCTGAGGCAGCAAACACCCATATACTTCGCACACGCACAAATGGCTCCAGCGCCGCTGGCTTCGCAGTACGTTGGGACGTTGTGGATCGGAAGCTACGATTCGAAAGCTTGCAAGATGCGGTCGGGAAAATCTGATGAGTATGGCAAATTTTGATGATCACTCTGTCCGCCGGCCTTGGCCGAGATCAAAGGACATCGCCATAATATTTTCCAAGGTAGGTTCATGTACAAGATCTGCACAAACCTGCCTGCAAATAGCTGTGCCTCCTCCATGGCTGGACTTGATTGTCGACTGAGGTTCTTCTTGCTGCTCATGGGTTGAATTTGCTTCATGGTTTCTCCAAGCTTGTGCTCCTTAATAACTTGTCTGTTTGGCTGCATCTCTCTGCTGCTGCACAGGTTCGAGTAATTCATGCTAGTGAAAGGCAGGTAAACGAATTGAGCAGCTGGGCAGAGATGATGAGCAGCTGAAAATGCTGCACTCCCAGTGACACTGAAGCTCAAGAACAGAGTGCAGCTCCAGCGATCAGGAAAGCACAATCGGATTGCTGTTGGGTTTTTTGGGCAGCATGGAAGATGCTTTGTTGTGGCAGGTATGTGATCAAGAAGTACACCATGATGCTTCTATATTGCAGCCACATATGGGCATTATGTTTGGTAGTGTGTCAGCTAGCTGCCATACTAGCCATGCAAGCAGCATCAGCCATTTTGCAGAGTGTTGTTTAGCTCCTCCTCCTCCTCCACCAACACTACCACCACCACCACCTGCACAGTTGCCCTTTGCATCTCAATGGGGATTGCAGTACGAGAGCTGGGTTTCAAAGAGAGGAGTTGATGAATTACATGACATGATTACACTCAGACCATCAACAAGTTCGGCCGGTGGTGGTGATGATGATGATACTACTGTTGTTGCAGTTGATCGTGCATTGATCCTGCAAGGCACACCCTTGCCACAAGCTGCTCCAGGAGGGGCAATCATTAATTTTGGTTGCAATCTGGACGATCGACAGCAGGCTGATGTAGGTGGCATAAACACTAGAGCTTCAAGGGGACATCATGGGTTCTACAGCAATCAGGCCATGAGCATAGCAGGACACTCAGCACAGCTTGACTCTTGTACTGAATCAGCTTTTGTTCGGCCTGATATGCAAGGGAGTACCATGTTGTGGCCTAAAGAAAACCCTATCATCAGGCAAGACAAACTCTCCTCCAGCATGAATACCCCAATGACTGATGGATCCTGTCTACAGACATTGAACTCAGCTTTGTCTCCAAGTTTCAACTACAACACAGTCCTTCAGGGTACTCATGCTGAGGAGTCGATAATGGAGTCGAGTTTGGGATCTGTGGTGTTTGGTCACAAGGTTTGGAACAGCAGGACAGATCCTCCATTTGGTATGGCTGCAGATCATTCTCTCATAACAAATCCCATGGGTTCACTGTTTCACTCGATTAGTGCAGGAAGTAGTCTGATGCAGTACCTGCAGAACAGATGTGAAGCTGCTCAAGGGAGTAGCCTGATGTACCAGCTGCAGCAGAACAAATGTGAAGCTCAAGGGAGCAGTCTGATGCACCAGCCGCAGAGCAAATGTGAAGCTCAAGTCACTCTGAAGCTGCCTCGGGCTAGCCAGGTTTCTGGAACTGAAGAAGCTGGTGGCAATAGTCCTGGAGCCTGTAGTATTGTAGAGGAATTATTTCTTCAGAGACAGAAACCTGGGTCTAATTTGATGCTTGCTTCTTCACTGCCAAGTCCACTGCTCATGAAGAAGAACATTGGATCTGCTGCTGCTGCTGCTGCTGCAACATTAGAGCTAGTGCAGAACATCAACACTACAGTAACAAATGTGGCACAAAAGCAAGACAGAGACAATGTAGTAAGTGTTGTTCATGGTGCATCATGTCCTTACCTCAGTAGTAGTGCCACCATTGCTGCTGAGAGTCATGATAATACGATGAAAGCTTTGTCTGGAGGTGGCCACACTTGGTTGATCAAAGGCTCAGAAGAAACTTTGAGCTCAGACACTTCCAGTAACACAGCCATCTCGAACTCAACAAAGATGGTTTTTTCTGAAGAAGCTGAGCAATTTGATACCCATTTCCAGATCCGAAAAGATCCCATTGTGGAACCCAGTACAGTTACCAAGTGGTCCCCCAATGTTGTTACAGTAGCATCTCCTCTGGAAGAAAAGTGTCCTTTGCCTCCTCCATTGGCTGTCATGAAGCGTGCCTTGCCTAGGCACAACAACAACAGTGGTCATTGGGTTGCTGCTGCTTCAAATACCACAAAGCGGCCTCTTTGGGTGTGTTCTCAGTCTGTGACCATCTTTGTTGTTCATGCTGTAGTAACATAGTTTTGAAAGTAGATCTGGGATTGCACAACACATGATGATTCTTCTTGGCATTGATGATTCTCACAGCCTGCAGACAATGAAGACAACAACATCAGTGGATTTCTGCATAAAAAACCGATAGCCAAGTGGCCAGTGGCAGCTGTACAGGGATGCAGTCGCCTGGAAGTGGTTAGTACTTTAGCACATCACACTGTTGTGACTCAGAACAAAACAAGTAATGCTCGTACTCTTGGCCCTGCATTGAACACCAACCTCAAGCCTCGTGCACGGCAAGGAAGTGCTAATGATCCTCAGAGCATTGCAGCTCGAGTAAGATTTCTTTCTCTTGCAGCTCTAATGGGTTGATTTTTCTCAATGATGGATTTTCTTCTTTTTTTCAGTCAATTTTTTATTTTGGTTGGGACATTCTTGCCACTTTGTTTCTTGGCTACTTTCCATGTTAGTGCAAATGCTGCAACAGGAGATGATCACTTCTTGTAATTGAGCAAATTCCCTTTTGTCTTCATCTTGTATTTCTTAAGGGAACTTCATCTATTCTACACTTCATGTTGAGTAATATTATAGTGCAAAAAAAAAAGAGTATCAAGATCGAAAGTACACTTGTCAGCTCTTGGGTGATCAGGTACTTGGACTGATTTGATAGTGTGTGGATTCATTATCTAGCCTGAATTTTTGGAGATGGCAATGTGCAGGTTCGTAGGGAAAGGATCAGTGACCGACTGAAAGCTCTGCAGCTCCTCATCCCCAATGGAGACAAGGTGGGTTCCTTGAAAAAGCGTACAAGAGCAAGGATCACTACCAATTTGTGAACAGATGAACTTGTGGACAGTCTGTGCAGAACATTGAGCAACAGTTTAAAAACTTCAGGGTTCTGTGCAAGCACTAGCACAGTTCTGGTTTTTAGCACCATTGGACTCTATGTCTTTTAGGCATAGATGTTTGCATATACAGGGACATGCTAAAATGAAATAAAAGTTCTTTCCTTCAGAAGCTTGTTGCAGCTTGAATGAGGATACTATTGACTTTTTTGATTAGCAATGTCTCTTGAGTGCTAGCCAACATCACATCTGAGTCTTCCCATTGCTTCTGGAAAGGCAACAGAAACTCAGGACGCAGATTGTGTGTAATGGTTTGCCCAAGTTTTTGGGCAGATTATTATATGCTTATCTACACCCACTGTTGGGAGCTGATGAACTTGGTGGGTAGTCATGGTGGGTAGTCATGGCAGCTCATCACTGCCGTTTGTGATGAAGGTGATGGTCTGTCACTTTGTGAGTGACTCTCATGAGGTTATGACTGCACTCATTGTCATGTTACCTTTAGTTGTTGTTGGGGAGATTTCTCTGCAACTTCATCAAGCTTTAACACCATTGTAGCAGTTTTTTCCCTTCAACATCTCTTTCTGTTTAATGACAATTATGGAGAATTTCTCATGAAGATATGAACTTTACTGCTGCAGTGTATGCTGATTTTGCATGCTATTTGGTGCAATGGCAGGTGGATATGGTGACAATGCTCGAGAAGGCGATCAACTATGTCCAGTGTTTAGAACTGCAAATCAGGGTAAGACTTCTCGAAGAACCACATATGAATAGTTCAGATTAAATTGGTTGTTCATCAGACTTGCCTTTGCATGCGATATCCATTGATCTGCAAGCATGCTGATACCCAAATTGCGAACTTCTTCTCCGGTTCAGATGCTGAAGGATGATGCATTATGGCCAAAGGCACTTGGGGTGCTTCCAAATACACTCCAGGAGCTTCTGGAGTTAGCAGGCCCAGAATTTTCAGCCTTGCGAGAAGAGGAAGAGCAAAACAAGAAGAAAGAAAAAAGCAAACATATCAACAAAGAGGACCCATTGAGTTCCCCAGCTCCTTCATCCAACAATACTGAATAGGCATTTAAAAAAAAACCTCATTCTAGATACTGGCCACTTTGATTAAGTGTCAACTATTTTCTCTTCCAGATACAAAACGCTTCAAATTGATGATTGGTATTCACCGAGTATACTGTCTTCTTCAGATTTGTTGCTTGTGCACAGCTACATCTATTGTCCCTATTGCTCCAATCACATATCCTGGATGGTGTCATGACTAAATGTACCACAGCCATGTTGGTTTCTCTGTAGGTCTCTCTCTGCAGGGAGGCAAGTTGTATCTTTGTTATGCGGTTGTTAATAAGCATAAGCTAGACAGACCATTTGAAAGTTGTAAGCTTGTGCGCTGGTAAATAAAGTCCCAGTTTTGATGTCTTGATTGCAGAATGCTTTCATACATGTATGCTCTATTTTCTGGGAGATTATGTCAATTGATGCACAGGTGTAGTAACCTGGTGGAACTCAATTCACACAATTCTCTAGCTTTTTCATGTTTTGGGGGTTGATCCCCAAGGAGAAGTGTTTCAAGGGTCTCATCGTTTGATGATTTGTGTGCACTTTCTTTAAAAAAAAAGTGTGACTTTCTTAGTTTTCATAGTGTTGCCCAAGCATCTAGTAGCACACAACAACCTCTCACACACTTAAAAACACACACAATATTGGGCAAAAGGTCCAAGCCATATTTGCATATCGAAAGGACATCTAAAGATTCAATTAGGTATCTTATATCTGGTCTTGTCAAAGAGCAAATTGAACTTGATTATGCACACAAAAGCTCAAGTTTGAAGCATGAATGACAAGAAGTTCATGAAAGATGTGGTGAATTTGTAAGTTTTGAAAGAAGAAAATGAATGCAAGAAGGTTGTGAAGGTTTGTACATGGGTTATGTCTTCATTTTTGGTTCATTTGAGTTTTACATTTAGCTTGTAACTCTAGTGAGGTGGTACACAATACACACTCCCAAATAATTAATAGACTCTAATGACCCCATATTTGTTAACCTACGCACAATTAATTATTGAAACTTCAATAACCCCTATTTCTCCCAAGCTCCTCAATGCCACAAACATGATTCAAATTGGGGGCCATCAATTGTAGGTTGATGACACATTTCATGCCAATGTGGAGCCAATGATGCCAAGATGTTCTATGAGATAGGATGCATAGGGTGATAGGAGATGATGATTAACTTTTTGTAGAATCCTATGTTGGCTATAGTGATGCCTAAACTTGAATCTCCAAGGATAACACAGAAGAAGCCCAATTAAATGTAGAAAGCTTCAAGTGTTATTCACACTTGCATTTGGAAAAGATCAATGCTCAATTGAATAATACATAACATATATGCAAATCATTGTATTTACAAGGATAAGGGGATGAAAATGAGCCATTGTCTTGGGAAGGGTTCCATGCACATGAATTTTCTAAAAATTTATGTGCAAATTAATTTTTGTTTTCTCTTAAAACTATGAGGGTCTACCTCCATGACCTAGAGACCCAATCTTAGTATTTATGAAACATGGCTAGAGTAATTATATGTCAATACACCCCTCACATGCAATCTTCTTTAATGTGCAATATAGCAACCTCAATCGCAAGTTCTCCTAGCTATTGCATCATAAGTACTGATAGATAGAATCCTAAACTAAAGGTGGAGGAAATATCTATGACACAAAATTTTGGGTTCAACTAATCTTTTAAAGTATAACCAAGCTTTGAAAAGCATGAACCTAACACAAAACCCATAGGTCTTCTAAAAAACTAAAAGTTTTTTTGAATAACCATCTATTTTTAGAAAAATTCTAAGTTTGAAAACATGTATACATGTAAGAGGCTCAGTGGAAATGTCCATTTGTTATTCCCATGTTGATACAATATAAATTGTTATTCCTCTTGCCTCATATTTGTTTTGATTTGATTATAATGATGGTGCACTTTGATATGTTTGTTCTTGTATGATGCACAATATTACTCACTCAACTTAGACATAACTTTTTTTGACCAATTGAGTTTTTTTGCCCCTCTAATGACCTATACTTTTGATTTAGATGTGAGAAAAACAACCATTCATTGCAACTCACTCAACTAATTAATTAGGTTTTGCCATTGATGAACCATTGTCTATCAAAATCACGTGTCTAATCAAAGTTAACATATCTTACTAATTCCAACTTGTTTCTTCATGGTTCCAAAGTTAAGGATGCCCTTCACATATAATGTAAATTTTTTAGTGTTGCATCTAAGTGAGGTTGTTATGATGAAACCATGTATTGATTGATCGTGTTAACTAATTTGGTGTCCTCCAAATCAACTCTCTTAGTCTCTTCAAAACCACATGTAACAAAATGCAAGCTTGTTAATCTACCCATTAGTTATTCTTGTGAATTGTTTTCTTTTGCATTGATTTCAAAATTTGGCATTGTTAAGAGATTTTCAACTTGACATCCTTGAAGTTCATTTGTTGGCTAAATAGGACTCTCCTCTTTAAGGAAAATAGACAATGTTTATGTCACATTCAACCCCTTTGCTATTAGTAGAGGGGTTGAAAGAAAATTGGTTGTTTTTAGATCATCAAAAAGGTCTTGAAAAATAGTACAATAGAATTGGGTCACACTCCCAAAAGAAAGATTATAGCATATTTTAAATGACCACTTGAAAAGTTAGGAATTAAATTGTCAAAATGATTCCTAGTTTATTCATTACCTTTTTTAAAGCTCAAATCAACTTTGATTAATGACCTTCGTATGACATTGAAAGTTTATTTCTAATGGCTACAAAAACTTTTAAAGCATTTCACTTGGATTAGTTTTGAACAAGTTACAAATCCTTGAACATTTGCGGGTCATAACTTAGCAAAAATCAAGAGTCCCATTTCCAATAACCATGTTTAAATTTTGATATGGCCCTCGTGGGGAGTTGCAAATATAAATTGGAGGAGAGTGATGCCTTCTCCCAAGTTGAAGCCTAATAAATTTTGTGAGTCTATGTTAACCCGTGATCCATTTATGTATAAGTTTGGTTTCCAAATGCATGAACCGCCATCTTGTTTGGTTTATGTAATTTGACATGATCATGAGTTCAACTAAAAAAGAGTTCATAATCCACTAATAGAGCTCTCACAGTTTCAATTTCTTATTGGGAGTTAAAGAATGTGCCCCAACTTTGCATTTCATTATAAAATTAGGAATTTGAATGAGGTCTTTTACCACTAATACAACTTGACAAACACTTGGCAATGTATTAGTGGGACAACTTGTGCAATTTGTGCACACATTGGCTCTAACATTCTTTAAAATGATTATATTTTTTCTTTCAAATATAACATCTATGCCATAATTTTGCTAATATGTTCTCCTCCACACTAGTGTTGATTGAAAAATCAAGCAAGTTCACCATGTTTCTTTAAATCACTTCAGATTTAAATTAACTAATCATTAAGATTGTTTTAATGCCTATGGCAAGAACCTTGGAAGGTTTCTTTGCACACACAATTCTATGGACCAAAAATCATAGTGCATCCTTCATAAACTTATGGCCGTAACAATTCAAAAATTATGAATGACAATCAAAACATTTATCCTATGTATTATTTTTCCATTGTGATTGAAAACAACATTTCTCTTCTTGTAGATTACATGTGCCACATGACCTCCTATAAAATTAATGTTTGGTTGACTTTAACTTTAAGCTATGTGAATTAGCTAACTAGTTTCCACATCTTCATCTCTATCCTTTTCCAAGACATCCCACAAGTGACAAATTCAATGTTGGGGTCATAAAATATTCTATGAAAATCAACCTATTAGTGGTATTGATCAAGGGGGTAGTACTTATGTGCCAAAGAATGCCTAATGATTCACTTATTAGTGTCTCTTTGTTATTCTTCCTTGAAATCAATTTTGACGACAAATTTTCAATAGATGAGAACATATCCAAAGTTGTCATAATTTGCACAATGTTCTTCTAATTGCATGGAAGTGCATTGAATATCACATATTATTTTACAATAAAAAATGATTTCGTTCCTATCAACTAGGTGAAAATTTCCATAATCTCTCTATTGAAATCAATGACACTTGTTGGTCATCATGACCAAAGTTTTTTTTCTAATAACAATGATTAGGTTTGGAGCATTCTCAACAAGTTGCTTGGAGCATTCTACACAAGTTGTTGAAAATGCTCCAAGCCTCTTTGGGATCATCACATTTCCAACATATACGATTATTTCATTTTTAATGTTCATGATAAGAAATTAGAATGAACATCACCTTGTTTTAGCAATCCCTCAAGTTTGTTGGTGTCGGATTCACCACTTGAGGTCTTTTAACCCTTGTCCTTTAGATGTTTGGGTTGCCAATGTTGCCTCTTATTGAGCAAATGTCCACAATAACTCCCAAAGTCCTTTCCCTATTTAATCCCCTTGTCCTTCCAAACTCCATAATTCCTGGAACCTTCAAAGTTGTTTTATCTATTTGAAACTTAGAAAATGTGGGGTTTGCTTGGTGCTCATAATAAAACCATTATGTCAAATTGCTATTCACATCATTTCGTAAAATCATTCCCAAAGGCTTGCTCCCTATTTCAATTAAAATTTAATAAAACCTTAAAATAAAACAACTAATTTTGTATGAATAGTGTTATCTTACAAATGTGGGTTTAATATCGTGTAAAAAGGTTCTTAAAAAAATTATTCACGCTTGAATTCAAAAAAATTAGTGCACAATTGAATGATTTGCAATATATATATATAAATCATTGTATTCACCAAGATAAGAAGATACTACTAGGCCACTTAATTTTATTTTTAAGTTTTAAATTGTGAATGTTAAATGCTTATGATGTACAAAGTCAATCTTAAATGTTTACAAAACATTGTTACATTAGACGTGTGTCAACTAATGTTGGGTGGATATTTGAGTTTTTAAATAATCATTGATTTTGAATTTATTAAAAAATAAAATAAATAATTGCCTTCTAGATATTTGGGAATTTAAAAAAAAAATGGTTATAGTTATTTCAGAAACCTCAAAGCTATTGCTAGGTTTTAAAAAAAATCAACAATTACTTAATAGCTTTGGGGCAATTATTTGATTTTAAAAAAAAAAATTGTGAACCATGGCTGGATTTTGATTTTTTGACAATTACAATTATGAATTTTAAAAACCACCTTATACCTAGTGGGGGTTTGGTGTCATTTATAACACCCGCCCAAGAATTATGTTAACATGTAGAAGGAAATTCAATGATCAATATTTGTTTAACATATAATGTAGGCTTTACATTATCAATTGGTGAATTTGCATTTTTGAAATCTAATGGTCTAATACTCCATCTCGCTTTCATTGTAGCAGTTAAAATGATGATTCACAATTGTGCCCCTTAAGTCCAAAAAATCACCCAACTTTAAATTTTTTTTAAAATGATGCACATTTTGAGAAAAATAAAATCTTTGATTCATTGATACTAACCAAAGATTTTGTTTGATAATTCCAAATTGGCACTATTCAATCAACAATGCATAAAATACACAACTTAGATACAGAATCACATGGAAATGGGTGTTATGAACTTTAGTGTTTCACAACCTTTCAAAATTCCTTGACATTGAACTTTCTTTTAAAGAAAGGCTATTTATATGACAAGAATGAAGCCATTTGGTACAACATATTTGTTCAACAAACCACTATGCAAAATTTTCTACATGCAATTTTTTTTATAAAATCATATTGATGTTGCAATATCCTTTTATATGTAAGGTTGAATAACTTGATGTTATTCATTATGGGGGTGAACACTTTAATAAAACTTTTTCAATTTGTGCTCATGTGCACATTTGGTTACAGTGGTTTTGAAATCATTTGTTGTTCCTTAATTTTGGTTTATAAATGTAGTGTAAGGCCTTAGGTTGGGGGCATTCCAAAATTAAAGGGCCTATGGCAAGGTGATATTTGAGTTTAACTTCACATTTGGGGAATATCCCCCACCCATGGGCCTCACCCCTTGTAAAACATGATATGAATATTGGCATTATCATTTATATAGGTTGTGAGGCATAGGAAGGGAAAACTTTTTCTACCTATTTCTTAAGAGTGGGAGGGATTTTATGACAAATTAGTTTACCATTTTTAAAGAGTAGATGTATGATTCTTTTTATTTTAAAAATCCATTCACAAGTGTAATGCGCTTTTCAAATATACAAGGAAAAATTTCCAAGTTTGGGAAAACCTGTTAAAATGTTCATAATGTATTTTAACATTATAAGAGGTAACATTATTGCTTGAGGAAAAAAAAACTTTACACAATGATTTTTTGGTGACAAATGTTCTCCATTTTGAGAAAAATATTTGGCAAAAGAACCTTCTATCACAAATTTCATTTTTTGGGGATTTTTTAAAAAAAAATCACCAAAAATCTCCACAATTACCTACAACATGAAAGAACGTTTTTATATTCATATTTTGAATATTGGCAAACGGGTAAACCCATCCTTGGTGGTACCACTAAAAACCACTTCACTAAAACCCCAAATTTAATTCAACTAAAGAAATTAAAATTATTTTCCCCCCTATGATTGACTTGGATCACATGGGATTTATGTTCCATGCTTATGTGCAATTATGAAAAAATTGTAAACACCTATATAAACTACACAGGTAAAAAATTTGTGTTCATAACATTCCTAACCTTTTATAATAAATGTCAAGTTGCACCATTATAATCTTATTTATTTTTGGTTTGTCAATTACTCGTCAAGATGTGAGCTACATAGGTGGGACATTTTTAGCAATAAAGTTGCCCTGAAAGCATCGTGTGAAACTCAAAGAACATTGAGACTACCCTCACTAGGACACTTCGACAAAACATAAGGAAAGTTTTCCTTTAGCTACTTAGATGTTTCAGTTTGCTAAGTTTTGAAAATCCAAAGTAGAGTGCAGCACACTAATGCGCTGTTTTGCTCAAATACGGTTTCCCGATTGGAGATCTATGGATCACAGATGTTATTTTCCCATGGCATTTCGCCCTTAAAAGCGTCCTTCCTTCCCAATGCCTAGGCATCCATTCACTAGGATATGGCCCTAATTATTGATTGAAACAAAAAAGTGAGAATTATTACAAATTTGTAAACATGAATGCACTAACCCCTCAAGACCTCCTAATCTTAACCTTGAAAAAATTGTTCAAAAAATGGCAATTGTTTCAATCTACTATATACTAAAAACAAAATTAAAAAAATCTCATTTTAAGCCTTCTTAAAAATTAAGATCCTAAAAAAGGTGAGAAAACAAGTTCCTTTTGTGTTTTTGAACAAAAGAACCTCAAATGTTACTTTCTTGAAACTTTTCTCTTAACTATTCATTTGGAATATCAAAACTTAAATTTGTGTAAATCCAATTAAACTTAAAATTCTACACAACTTGAATAATCTTTTGATATACAATTTGAAGAAAAAAACCTTCTGTAACTAAATCCTTTGTTGTCTGGAAATTAAAGATGCTTGAAAATTTGTGGTTTTCGTAATGAAACCACCCAAAGATGAGTTTGCCCAAATTTGGCTAAATACTCTTATTGGCTAAATCACCACGTGAACAACGTCACAAAATTGAAAAAAAATGCTGATCTTGCATTTCAAGGTGAGCTCTTACTTTATGTAATGTAAGGGACTCTTACATTTTGTAAAGGCTTGTCCATTTTATTATTATTATGTTAAAAATCCTAGCCAATAAATGGAAACAAGGTGTGTTATACACAATGGCCTTGCCATTAATTTAATATCAACAAGTGATATTTATGATAAATTGGTCATAGCTAGTGGATTTTTTGAAAAAATCTATTTTAATATAGATCATGTTGTAAAAGAAAAAAATCCATGATTTAATTTTTTTCATTTTCTTACATCACATTAATTATGATGAACCCAAAAAGGATCTCACATAAAATGATGACATGTTCTAGGAACCTATTTAAACATTTAAGTTTTTTTTACCAAACCAAAACCAATAAGGAAATGTCACAACATGAATTTTATTTTTTTGCAAATCTAATCAATTTTTCTATATAAAAAAGTGATAAAATAATATTCTCTTTTCATATTTACTTTTCACATTTGTGCAAATTTTCAAACCAAAAAACAAAAAGACTCATCATGAATGTTTGAATGTTTTCAATCACATTGTCACATTTTGAAAGAATTACATGAATTTGTGGGTATGATGGGTGTCAAAATCATTTTTAGAGAAAGTATTTTCATATTTAGTTTTGTGATTATGGATTGGTGACAAAGTCAAGTTGGGCTGGGTGCACATTTGAGGAGGTGACAATGAACACAAAATGTCAAAAGATGATTATGAATGCGTTTACAGCCAAATTAGCATGAATCTCACCTAGTTGATAGGGGGAAAAATCCCTTGAAGCTACTATACTCTATAATGATTCTCAACATGACCAACAAGTTGATTTGGCAAGTTTTCAAGTATGATAAGATCTTCAAATGGGTCCATTACTAGAATTCGGTGCTTGCCCTTAGCTAGGGGCCACCTTGGATGGGCGCCTTATTTTGTTAAGGCCCCTCTTGGAGGTTGGGGGGGGGGAGGCTTCACCTAGCACTTTAGAAATTGAAAAGTCCCTTAAATGTTAGTTAAGAAAAGCTTAATTAGGGTTAAGGATGGGTGGTATAACAAACAAACCCTTGATTTAGCTGGAGTCAGGTGCAGTTGTTCTGCATGTGCAGCTGGGTGCACTGACTGGGAAGAAACTTGCAGCTAAATGGAGAGTTCCATGAGTTAGTCCAAACCCAAATGGGTGGAGATCACACAAGAAGCTAAATGCACTTGACTACATCAAACTGACACACACAATAACACCAATGCAAATCTGCTATTATTTATTTATTTAGTTATTTAGTTATTATTTTTTTGGCACAAATGAAAAAAATCATTGTGAAGAGAGAAGAAAATATGGCGACCTGCACCGGGGAACACCAATGGCGCTCAACCCATTTTTTCGGCGGGTTTTCTAGTCACCAAATTCAAATTTTTAAAGAATTTGCCCAATTCTATATTAAGTTCTAATAGGTAGCCAAAAACATGGATGGAAATTCTTAAATTTTATTTTCATATTTTGTTTATAGTCAGATTTTTGGCTAATTTGTTATATTTTTTATCACCACTTGAACAACATCACAAAAATTGAAAGAAAAACATTCGTTCCAAAGATTTATTTATAACAACCATGTGTAAAACCAAAAAAATCAAACACCACCCATTGCCAAAAAAAAGAAGGGGTGATCACCTCTCCAATGCAATCATCTTTTTTCACATGAATGAAGTTCTTTGCTTAGTTGCCAATAAAAATGATAACCAATAGCAAACCCTCCTCATTGCTACATAGCCACAATTCAAGATCAATGACACATAGCTTGAGTTCACCATGACCAAACAACTTTTAAGGATGCATGTTCATGAAACACAAATTTGAAAACTCGTATCAAACCAAGTCACAATTGATACAAAAGCAAAATAATACCATAATGAATCGTGTTGGAATGAAGTCATCACTAATTCCCACACTTAAGACTTGCTATCAATTCTTTGGTATATTTAAGTATGTATCCCACACTTATAGTATAAAGTATATGATATGTGAAATTGAGGGTGAGTGTCAATGCAAGCTATTACAACTTGGCAAATTATTACATTCCAATAATAATGAAATACTACTAATGGTTTTGAAATGATTTTTGTGTGAGTAAATCTGTTTTCCCTATTGAATGGTGATAGATAGTTGAGCCTTTGCTTTATTGAGCCCACTTGATTATATTTACCATCAATAATAACACATACATTTGATGGAAGTTGCTTTGAGTGTTACGCGTGGTCTAAAGAGTGTTTGTTGTTGTTGTTGGTGTTGTCATAGATAGGCCATGAGAGGAGGTAACTATTTTCTACTACTACTATTACTCTTCCTCCTCCTTTTGCATTATGTGAGTTGTTACAATTTATGGTCCTTCTCAACAACCCTAATATTTCCAATAATTTGGGTGGAAGTTATTTCCCATATTGAATGTGTGTGTGAGAGAAATCTGAGCCAACTTGTTTGATGGGTTTGATGTGCCCCCAAAACTCATCATCTTTCTTTGTTGCAAAGAAAGAAATGTGGGAGATTTGGGAAGCCAAGAATCATGATGCATTCATGATATCCGTGACTACCCAACAACCCATGCAACCGCATCACCTCATGTTATATCATTAATCGAATCAATCATCCTCTTGAGAGTGTTATAACTATTTAATCATCAGCCTGAAAGTAGGCTGCTTACATGAGTCTAATCCCATTATTGGGTGCTTGACAAAATCAGGAATGGACCACCAACGGTTATCAGGGTGGTTCTTAGGCTTCATAACTGCAGTTCTCAAAAAACTCAAAACATCAATTTTTGATATAAATATAACCATGGTTCCCAAAGCATTTGAAATAATCAAATACCCATGTACATAACCGGGGTCCTTTTAATGGGTTCTTTCATGAAAAATTATGTTGTTTCTTTGATTTAAAAAAAAGAAAACTGGAATTGGCTATTCTTTGATTCTGATTTTTTCCCCCAAAGTAACCGGATCTGGCAGTTCTTGGATTTTGAAATATTAAAAAACACACACACACACACACACACAAGGACCCATGGTTTATTAACAAAATCAACTACCCGCCAAACACTGTCTCAAACCATGTACTGCGAGAACCTAGGCTGATTGAGCACTAATTAATTGATCCTTAGAATAGCCAAAAATTCTGAAAAATGTGTGCTTGCCATGCCAGAAATCTGAATGAAACTCTCAAGCACAATAGCTTCATTAATTATTAGTATAACGCCAAATTTTAGTTAATTAATTAATTAAGTACGAAAAATAACTGAAAAATAGATAAATTAATAAATAAATTAATAAAAAATTAAATATTTTTATTTTAGGCACCAGCTTGATGCCAAACTAATCAAGGTAGTTTGTTAATGAACTTACAAGGAAAGTTGAAACACATGAAAATTGTTACTTGTGTTTTAATAAAATTGGGGCTAAGTTTCAGTACAACTTAAATGAAACAGCAACTGTGAAAGGGAATAAACTTGACAACTTGGCTAATTCTTGTCTTGTACTCAAAAGCAATTAGTTCATGCATGTGCCAACTACTATTACTGGCACTCCAATTGCCACAACAACCCCCTCTTTAGTTGTTATTTATTCCACTTACCTTCATGAAAAATACCTACTAGTCTCTCTATTTAAAACAAATACTGAGTATAGTAGTTGCTACATTTTGCTAGCTCACTTATCTCATGTAAAAACAAGTGTTGCAAAATTTGGGTTCTTTCTTGTTTGAAGGATGGGATGGATTTTTCCCAAGTGTGTGGATTGGAAAATTAATAATAGGATTCAAGAATCTTTGGAATGGGGTTTTTAGGGTTTAGGGTATTTGCACAACTTGGGAGAACCGTAAAATATGACACCGCTTTGAAGGTTTGGGAACTTGGAGTTCACCATGAGTATATATGAAATGGTGGGAACGATGTTTTGGGGACATCATGCGTAAAATTAGATTGGGAGTATTATTACATGAAAGATTGGGTAGGACTTGGAGCTTGTTTAATAAGGGGGATATCCTTTGGAAACCCTTTTGGGCAGGCCATAAAATTAGTGACATTGGAGTAAGTGAAAAAGCATTTGAGCTCATGAAAGTATTTATTGTGATCTTGGGATCCCATGAGGAACATGGTAGGAACTTTTTTTTGGGACCGCCTATGGCACCAACATTGGGAACAACATTAGGAACTTTGGGTTCACATTATGCATTGGGTGCAACATCCAACTTACGAGCATTATATGTTGGTAGCATATTTCCTAATGTTGCAATTGCTTGTGTGTACTATTCAACAAGTGATACATGGGTAGATCGTCCATTTGAAGCACATGAGAGCATGGGTCATGGATAGAAATACTTGAGCAAAGACAACAAGTAAAGTGATTGAAAAGAAATAGGGGAATTGCAATCTTTGATGGGATTATAAAATATGGCTAATACGAAACAAAATTAAAAATGAAGAAAATGGAAGTGCAATTAGCATAACCTAATTTTTATGTATGAAGCTAAAAGTTTAGGAAATTTAAAAAGGGGGTGTAATTAGCATGACCTATTTTTTGTTAAAAATTTGGGAAGTTTAAGAAGGGATTTAGGGGATTGGGAAAGTTTGAAGGATTAGGGGCTTCTAATGAACCATTTTTTATTAGCAATCACAATATGTTATTAGAACACATAATTGTAGAACTCTTGGATTTGGCACACAATTAATAGTGATGCGCAATTTTACCTTAGTGACACATCTTGATCATGGGTTGGTTGAAGGATAGTTTTCAAAGTTTTAGGATCATGATTTGAGCACCAAAGAGAAAGTGACAAATAACATTAAAACTGAGTGGGTCATTGAGGCCATTGCTGCAAGCCCTTACTTACTTGTACTGCCCATCAATCGCGGAATCCAAAAGGATGAAATTGAAGCCTTCCTAATCTTCTTGATCAGATAAGGACATTAGTCGATTTGTTAAGTACATCCAAACTTGAACGGGGCCATGAAGATTCATTGCAAGTGTACAAAGGGACTCTAAAGTGAAATACTTCAAAGGGCACTTCAAAGTGTGAAAATAGGCATTTTGAATTTCACTACTTCGTCAAAAGCATGAAGAAAGTTTAGTGCGTCACCTAAATTTTTTTATGACTTAACTCGACAACAACAAAGACCCAAATTGACTAAGTGATTGGCTTATAAATGGTCTCGCACCTTTTCTATGAAAAAAGACATGAAAGTGCCCTAAAAAGAGAAGAAAGGGGAGGGTGGGGGGAAGGAAAAAGCCCTTTGACACTAGTTGAAAATTGACTAAAACCACATATATGAAATGTTGATTGGTAGCCAAAGCTAGTGCAAATCAAAAGCCTTTGAACTAAGTTTCCAACTCTTATGAAGGAAAAAGGAAGGGCTACCAAAAAAGTGATTGAAAGAAGAAAGAAAGGCGACAATAATTTTGTATGGACTTGATAGGCAAGCTGTAATTTGTTTCCCAACACGCAAAAAAAATCAATTGAGTTTGTCCACTAGGAAAATGTCCCATAGCTTCTTCTTCTTCGGATTGATACCGCCAATTGTTTCAAGAGATTTAGGTTTATGACAAAAGCTGATCAAAAGTTGTGTTCTTGGTTTAAAATTTGTCTCTCGCCAATGTGGATTGCTCTTCACCCCATTCGGGATAAGGATGACCGATTCAACTAACAAAACCTCATTATTTAACACCATTATCAAGATCGGTTTTTGTTTTTTGACCCGGCAACCGATATATATTTATATATGTGAGCCCCATCGCAAGGCCACAAGCCCACAACAACAACCATTATCTATGCTTTTGGTTACTCTTTCGTATGGCAACACATGTTCAAAGGTGCGTTTTAATGTGACGGAAAATGCAATGGTGGGTTGGGTGGATGGTCGGTCGGAGGTGTGAAGGGCCGGATAGACACAAAGGAAAGGGGGGGACGTGGAAGTTTGGTACATCTATGCAAAGCACGTGTCACCATGTTTAAACTTAAAGCCTTAATCTTAGCATGTGGATTTAGTCAGTCTACAAATTTCCACATCCTTTGTTAAAATCTCTTGTATTTTGTTTACATGTCAAAAATTATGGTACCATAATCCATACCATGTTCGATCAACAACACAAAGCACATACTTGGGGTGGGTTAACCTAGGGGCTAGGTTAACCCACCCCAAGAGTTTATTCGATAGCTATATGTTTTCATCTTAGGTACCCTAAATAATTTAGGGTAAGTAAGGCTGAAATCGATTCTAATGTGAACGTGATTTTAACAAACTTTTCATGTTTGAGAGAAGTAAGATTTTGGATGGTTAAAAAATTCAAAATTTTTTGGTTGTTTATTTGATGTATGGTTAATAACCATGGTTGTAAACGCTGACATTGGAACCCATGACATACATTAAGCCTGTCAGTGACTAGTTAAAATTTTATATAAGAAATACAAATGAAATATTGGTTGTTCACTTACTCATTCTCTCTCTCTCTCTTTCTCAACTCTTTTAAGCAATTTTTCTCTAAGAAATTTTCAACCATGTCAAAAATCTTTTTTAAAAAAATAAAAAAATTAGAGTCTAGCTTTAATTTAGACTGACATTAAATAATAATTCCCTAATTTATCCCACCCCCCCCCCCCCCCCCCCCCAAATTGGCAAAGAGAATGTGAAGAAGAGCTGACATGAGTGAAAGTGTTCCATTTCACCTTTGTTTTCTCATAGTATGTAGAGGTACCTACTTTCCATATCCCCGAATCCAAGGCAGATAGTCAACTCAATCCCCTTGTATGAAGGGGCTTGGAACTTGGAAGGGCATGGAAGGGCAAGCAAGGAAGGAAGAAGAACATCCCAACTTCCCCAAGACAAAAGCAAAACCCTAAAAGAAAACCCTAAAAAAATAGTTTTTTTTAAAATAAAAAATTTAAAAGAAAGAAAGAAAAGTTTTCCCCATTTGTGAATTATTTAAAAGACCCACTTTGATATCCTTGGACCCGAATTGGATTTTGTTTTCATAGTATAAATAAAATTGCCTAAAAGCCAAAGCAAAACTAATGCCCGAGCTCTCATCCTTGACTCAAAAATGCTTCCTTTTTCTTTGCCGGGTAATCTACCTAGGGTACCCCAATGATTATTATTATTATTATCATTATTATTATTTTGTTGGTCTCCAACTTTCTTGGCCTTCTTTTCAAAAGGAAAAAGGAAAAGATTATTAGTGCAATAATTGAGTATAATTGCTTACTTGCTATATCACACCTGCAATTGATTGCCTTCTAAACTCTACAACTCATTTCTCATAAAGACAAACTATGTAACTCATATCACTTAGATGTAAAAGCCCATATGGTACCCAACCATGGGGGGGGTTATGTTGTGAGGATGGCACCTTACACATAAGGTTCCTCATTTGGCCAAGGGATTAGGACTTTAGAACTTAAGGGAAGAACTTGTTGGGCTTGGTTGTTCCACGAATTTGAGGCCCAAGCCTTCAGCTATGCCTTGCAACAAGCCCCTCATTTTGGGAATGCCCTCATCCACGGGCCTTACCGTCCTATACCTATTGACCTTCTCCATTGCCACACTAAAACCACTACAAAAAAATTCACTACAAATTTCACAATCCCATTCCATGTGATACTTCTCTCTTTGAAAAATTTCCCTCTACAATTTTGCCAACAACCATAGAACTCACATACATATGCACATAAAGGCCAATATACTCACTCACATGGGTGTCTTTGGAAAAAAAAAAAAGAAAAAAAAGAAAAAAATCGTTTGTTTAATATCATTATATATATATTAGTGTTGATATTAGAGAACCAATCAATATTTATTTATTTATTTATATAATTAATATACAAGTTTGCCTTTGTTATGAAAACTACATTTGTGTGAATTTATTGAAGGTTTCAAAGAGTGTGGATTTGGGTGGCATCAATCATATTAATAATAATAGTAATAATACTAATAATAATAGGGAATGATTGCCACCCTTTTGATGGCTTTCCTAATTAGGAATCAATTAATATAATAATTAATTCAACAAAGCTAATAATCAATCATCAGAGTTGTTGAGTAATAGTGGCTTGGTGGGTGGGCGGCCTTAATATTAATAATAAATTATATAATTTAAAATTGAATGAAAAATTAAATAAAATCCTAATTATTTATTTCCAACTTAAAAAAAGAAAGAATTTGATAGGTAGAAATTTTGGGGTAATTTAATTTCCGTGAGAGAAATTACTGTTGACATACCCCCAAATTTACCCCACCTACGTACAGCGCACAGCCCGTGATAAAGGCCTGGTATTTAAGTAACTTTAACCCCGTAGTTACTCTCCTAGTAACTTTAGTTTGTGTAAGTTTCCCTCCATGGCAACGCAGTGATGGCACCCCATTCAGTCGTTCATGGTATAGCCAGAAATATATATTCGTGGTATAGCCAGGATATTTAAAAATTTAAAAGCTCTTTAAATTTCTGGTTTATAGCCAGATTTGCCTAAATCTTCCTGGGGATGATGATCATCACTTTTTTTACATCTTTCTATTCAGCTTGTTTTATGCTAGCTATGTATAGCCATAATTCTACAGTCATGTGCCTTTTGAGTTTTTAAATAGCCATAATAACTCAATTCTTGAATAAAATCGCCATATTTCCGTATTTGGTTCACAGTAGAGCAGCCAAAAACATAGAAGTATGTTTTAACTCCATATTTAGTTTGTAGCCAAATCTGGCTACATCTTCCTGTGGACCATAGCCACTGTGGCTATAACCAAAAAAATTCCAAAAACAGCTTGTAGCCAAATTTGGCTAAATCTTCATGTGGATCAACATCACTTTGGCTGAAACACAAAAATTTCCAAAAAAGAAAAACCACTTCTTCCAAATTTCTATGGATAATCGCCACTTTGGCTACAAACAAAAATTCCTAAGAACAACACTGGGCCGCAGGATGCCCGTGATCTGACCCGGGCAGCGGGCAGGCGTGGTGTGCGTGTGCGTCTGTGGTCTGGTGTGTACAGGAAAGTGCGTCGCTCTGCGTCTGCAGCGACACAGTGAGCGCTTGCGTCGCCTCGGTCGTCGTTCTCGTTCTTCGCTACTTCTCTTCAGCTTCCGGTCGGGCCGGAATTCCGCTCTCTCCGTCTTCTGCGGACTCCGTGAACTGGAACTTCTGCTTTCACAAAAGTGCATTGTTTGTCTTCTTTTTTGCATTCCTCCTTTTGGCTTGCGTTTTTCTCCCAGCAACCAACTCTCAAGAGTGTGCTTCTGTGAGCAGCGAGAGGAGGAGGAGGAGGAGGAGGAGGAGGAGGAGGAGCTGGAAGCACCGTGCGAGATTCGTTACATGGTGCTGCAAACGGAGACAGTGTTTGCTTATGTGGTGAAGCCTGCACCTCAGTAAGGTGCCGTGCTTCTGCCTCAGAGGTAAGCCGACGCTGTTGCTATTATTACTGCCGCCGCTTACTAGTTCCCGTCTCTGTCTTTGCTGTTGTTGTGGTTGTTGTTGTTGTTGTTGTTGTATTGTCGCTCTTTCACTCTTATGCTAGGGTTGTGGGTTCAGAAGGATCTCAAGCTCTGTCATCTCAAGCTCCATGAGCTCGGGAGAAGGTGTGTTCAGGAAGGAGAGCTAGGGTTTGTGGAGATGATGGTAGTAGAATGGGTTTACAAAAAAGCTCTGGTGGAATGAGAGGACTTTGTGATGATGTTTTGCTTTGCCTATACAGGTATGTACAAAAACCAGCTTCAAGAGCTTGCTCAGAGGAGCTGCTCCAATCTGCCTGCCTATGCATGTCACAGAGAGGGGCCTGATCATGCTCCACGCTTCAAGGCCACCGTGACCTTCAATGGTGAGGTTTTTGAAAGCCCTAATTACTGTGGCAACTTGCGGCAAGCAGAGCATGCAGCTGCCGAGGTGGCTCTCAACACGCTTGCGCGAAGAGGGCCTTCTCAATGTCTTGCTGCACGGATCCTTGTAAGTTCCTATTCTGTCAGTGTCTTTATCTCCAGTTCCCCCTTTTTTTTTGGTGAAATGAGAACTCTGTGAGAACTCTTTTGTTGTCACAACCCGAAGTTGGATTTGATTCTAATGCTGTGACAGTAACACACAGGATGAAACAGGAGTATGCAAGAATTTGTTGCAGGAGACAGCACAGAGGGCAGGTGTATCGCTACCAGTATACTCAACTGTCCGCTCAGGACCTGGGCACTTGCCAGTTTTCACATGTGATGTGGAAGTTGCAGGCATGGTGTTTCCAGGAGAGGCTGCGAAAACTAAAAAACAGGCTGAGAAGAATGCTGCCATGGCTGCCTGGTCAGCTCTCAAGCAATGTAAGTCTTCTGAGTTGCTTTGCTCTGGTTCTTGCAGTTGTCATGGCCTTGTTTGTGCCACAGATTCCCTGTGCTCTTTGCCAGACACTGACCTAGTTGTCTCTGAATATATGTGCCAGTAGCAAACCAAGGGCGGCCTACAACACAACCAGTGGAGATTGAATTTACTGAAGAGCAGGAGCAGAGTACGATAGCACGGGCTTTAGCCTCTGCTTTTTATAAGGAGGGCAGTGTGCCCTCAATGCAGACATTGCCTCAACCATCACAGGTGTCCATTGGGCCATCGATCCCCACCAGGATCAGAGGAGTGCCACCAAGAGACCAGGGACAGGGAAGCTCAGGAAGCGCAGCTATGTATCATCATGCATCCTGGCTGCCAGATATGGCTGTTGACCAACGCCTTCATCGCAACCAGCCACATCCTAGTATGGGGACCAGGACTCTTCCAAGCTATCGCCCAGTAGGGCCTCCTTCTCGCCCAGGATCTACAGTGACTTTGCGGGATGTCTCCAGCATGTCAAGGGAAGCTCCAAACAGGGTAGCAGCAAGTTCTCTTGGCAGTGGCTTTGGACGAGTTGCTACTACAGTGCATGTCCGGATTTTGGGACCTCCTCGGAGGGACAGACATGAAGTGCAACTACCTTTGGATGAGCATCAGCAGGATGAGGATGATTGGCTGCGAGGAGACAGCTCAAAGTCAGCCTCTGAGACTGACAGCAGGAGTAACACAAGTGATATTGATCATGGCTCTTCAGTTGTGCATGGGTCCTACAATCCTATGTCCTGGTCAGGGTCAGGCTCATCACAGTTGTGGGGTCAGTATCCAATGAGGGCAGCCATGCCAGTCCGGATACGGCCAGCAGTTACAGTATGTGCAGCTCCACCTCCCCGCCGCCCTGTGGAGCCCGAAGATCCTGAAACTGAGGGGGAGGCAGCAGCTCGTAAAGTAATGAGCCAGCTGAGTCTGTGAAAGGGAAATGAAAGCAGGTTTTGTGGAATTGAGTGACAACTTCTCTTGTGTGGAATTGGAGTGTGGCTGTTGTCCATACGACGTGCCATCTCACTGGATGGATGGTCCACTAAGCTTTTGAGAGGATCAGCGATGGATATTGCATCCTTTGAGATGGGATCGCCTGAAATCTCTTGGTAGGCATATATGTATACTCTTTGAAGAGTGCTCGGTCCATCCAATTGTATTCATGATGCCTGCACACACTGGCCTCTTATGCCAGTGAGTCTGCTGTGAGATTTCATGGGATTGGATGGTCTATGGGCCTCCAGGATGTTATCATCTACTTTCCTCTATTAGGGTATTTGTTGAAGTAATGATTAATGCTGCGGCAGGTCCCTTTGTGAAACAAGGTTCTCTATTATGCATCATCAGTGCACTGCATTCACCCATGGGTTTAGTGGTGCATGTGAGCTCCTTTTTGCTCAGGTGGAGGTGCCAGAGAGGTTGGAAAGTGTACTTCAATCTTTGGTTTCCTAGGACCACCACACCTTCTGTCAGAATCTTCAACCTTTCTAAATGCAAGGACAGTTTTTTTTTGTTGGCAAGAGCATCTCTACAAAGGAATGCCTGCTCCAAGGGTCCATTGATTAAGTTATTTGAATGGTCTTGAAAACTTGGAGGTCCTTAGTCTCCTGAGGCAATGATGGAATGACAAAAGATTACAAATCCTGCTCTCTCTCTCTCTCTCTCTCTCTCTCTCCTCTTCTCTCACCCTTACTATGTCCTCTGTCTTTCTGGTACATGAACGTGACAACTGCAATATGTATGGTTGGTCTCCACTGTTTTGAGTGACGACATTTGGTAAATATTTGCTTGTTATGTGCTCTGTTTATTTTGTAGTCACTCTGATGATGTTGCAGTTTTTTGTTTAAATTGGTTTGCTTCCTTTACCTTTACCTAAAAAATGTTCTGACAGGTTGTGGAATTCTTATGGGTTTGGTTGTAAGGTCTTCTGAACAGAAACTGATGATGAGCTTGCAGGCAATAGTTTGCAAATGTGATTGTTTGAGGTGAAAGTTACAGCACATGTACCAATTACACCATGAGCCTGGTAATTATGCATTGCATGTGGTGGATGCGGAATCTGTTGTAGATGTGCAGTCTGTCTATGCATGAAATGACATTTTCTCTTCACTCTGTTCATGCTATACAGGAATGTAAGTTGTTGCTGTATATCTTTGTGAACACAGGAAAGTAGACCTCCATCTTTTCGATTGATTCAGCGAGTCCAAAATGTTCAGCTTTGGTATGAGCATCCAATGCAAAAGAAGCGTTGAAAGTCTCAAATTAGGTTTTATCCAAGTTTTGCTAACAGAGAGAGAATGAGCTACTTGTGCACTGGAAGCCATTTGAGTCCTGAGAAGAAGTTCAGCTACGGAGTCCTACAAAACTTAAAGCCTGTTTCACATTGCTAATATCAGACGCTTTTCTTGATATGGTGTTTGAGAGTGCTTTGTTATACTATGTGGGAAACAGTGCAGTGTTGTGCAGGTATCAAAATCTCATTCAAAACAGGTTTGGGGTTCAATCTGGTTCTTTCCTAGGAAACCGATGGGTTTCAACTGCTGAAAGAACTGGTGGCTTGAAGGACTGACGGATGTCAGATCATGAAAAGAATCAGGCGTTTGAGAATTGCCACTTCATGTTTCAGAGTGTTTTGCTTGACGGTACACGTCTAGTATATCTGTGTTTCAATTGTTGTGCTTGTTCCACAGAGTATCTGAGTGTCGTGATGAGTTCAATGGGTTTTGCACCACTGGATGGTTGTTTTCCAGGCTTAGAATGGAGTTGTATGCAATGTGTGCGAGAAGTAATGGTTTTTGAAACAAGACACTGACCCCTGAGACCCTTGGCTCATGGTCTGGACCAAGTATTTAGCCAATCTGAAGGAATGACTATCTGGGAATGTTTTATGGAGCCATGGCCTATTTCCAACTAAGGTCATTGATACATTACATTAACCATAAAAGCCCTGATACATATATTGTTTGTTAAAGGAGGTCACCTTGTATACAGAGATTATCCCTCCTCGAGGCGTGGTGGCAACTTACACCTATTGCTTAGTAGGTGCAAGTTGCCTCAGCGCATGGAGGGGTCATTGCTTTGCAATCTACGTATCTATCGTTGTCTTTTGGTTTACAAATGTTTGATTCAGGATTTTGCTCTAGTGCTTCACCATTGGAGGAGGGCATGTATTTTGAGATACGTCATACGAGTGGCAGATTTTGCCATATGGGCACCAGCACCAAATCATTGAAGTGAGGTATACATTTAGTTTTGGTTCTATTGAATCTCATGTGTCCAAATGTAATCCTTTGCTTAGAATTATGAGGCCAGTGGTCATCAATACTCATAAGATGTTGGAGACACTCTCAAGTGACCACTCATTACCATCTTCATTCCATTGAAAACTTGGGTTTAAGGAAGAATGTGTAAGTGTTTGGTGGGTATCATATTTGAATGAGACCAATTAAGTTTGTAAATCGAAAATCTTGAGGGATTTGGTCCCGTCCTGTTTGGGTTGTGGTCGGTTGAAAATTGTTCATATTACATGTATGTTCATATAAATATATTTTGACTAATCATATGAGTATTACACCAAAGTTATGCTTGTTTGTCTAATTCATTTTTTGATTCCAAGACCATTTCTAGTCTACATACTAGGATTCCATCAATACACTTGTTTAACTACATCAATTTTGAACTCACTGCATTTATAATTATGTCTTGTTTACTCAAAGTTTGTTTAAGATTATGAATGAATGTTCCATAAACTTTGTTTTCCCAAACTTCCAAGTAACTTAGTATTTAATGTTCACTCGTCCCCACTTGTAAAGATGAGGAAGTTCATTTAAAAAGAAAGCAAGCATTTTAAGTCTTTACAGTTGGGCCAATCATCATCACTAACCCATACGTAACAAACAATTCCATTTAAAGGTGTTCATCATGGTCATGATATTCTAAACATATTTAGTGCACATTAGAGGCTTTTTACATCACTAGTCGCATACTTTCTTCAAAATCTAATATGCAAAAATATTTATTACTACTAGATGGAGGTGCTCTAAAAGTTTAATGTTTTCTTTGTTATTGTCTTTTTCACTATAATCTATGTAAACATGATCAAATGTGTGTATGAATTTTGAATTTGTGTGTTCACTATTTCATTGCACATGAATTTTTCCATTAATCAAGGATTTACCAAGCAAAGATTCATGGCCATTTTGTTGATTGGAAATATTGTGTTTGGCCTTTTTGATAAAACCTTCTCATAAAACCTATAATGGATAAGGTTTCTATCTTAATCCCATCACTCAACTATATGATGGATGAAGTTTTGCATGTTTTAAAGATGAATTCATATTTCATTGCCTGAGAATTCATTACAAATGTTATCATTTATGAAAATCATTGGGTCCTACCATGGATGAAGCTTGCATCTTTTTAGGAATGAATTGAAACTCAACACTTGAAAAAAATCAATACAAATGTTATCGTTTGTGAGAATCATTCAATGTACCATGGATGAAGCATCCATATTAGTCCTATCACTCAACTTATGATGGATGAGACTTGCATCTCTTACAGATGAATTGATACCCATTGCCTGAAAATTCATTACAAATGTTATCATTTATGAGAATCACTCAGAGTAGGATGGATGAGAGCTAAAAAATCCAGAACTGAATGGCACCCAAGTTACACATTCATCCCACCTGACGACACCGACCTCCGCAAGAGTGACGGACGGGACGGACGACCGGACGGACGTCGCAGGGAAAGAAGAGCTGGGCAGATTGATTGCAGCTCGCACATTGTCAGAAGCATAATGCACAGCGGCAGCAGCCAGCCCTTGTCATTGCCGTTTTCCTTCAGTCCCTGCTTCGCATCGCAATTGGGTTTCCAACTCCATCATACAAAACCCAACCACTCCGATCGAGTGCTCCAATTTTCTTTTCTGTAAGTGTGTTTGTTTGTTTCTGGTTGGGTTTGATTCTTCTTCAAGGAAGTGAAGGAGGTGGTGTGTAATCTGTGTGGAGTCCTGTTGTTTCTTCTTTAGTGGCACTTGGGTCTTTCGTTTTTCCGCCTTTTGGGTTTTTTTTTGGGGGTGTGTTTCGGATCTGAATGTAGTAATGTTCTTCTGATGGGTTACACTTGTTCTATTGGATTGTTTTGGATTTGTTGGGTTTTGGTTTAATTCGTGTTTTTTGAGGATTTTTGGGGAGCTTTGTTGTGTACTGCAGAATGTGCAGCAGAGAAGAGGGGTAGCCATTGCAGGGTCTGGAATGGAAGTGCTCTTGAGAGTTGGAGCTTGTGACGGAAAGGGTTGAGCTACCAAAATTGGAGCTTAGTTTTTTTTTTTTTTTTTTTGGTTGCCGGAAGGAAGTGGGTGGGTTTGTCAAGAAAAGATTACCAAAATGTTGGTGCAGCAAGCAAACGGGAAAGCAGCTTGGGTGGGTAACGGCTCCAGAAATGTGTCAGCAGAGGAGGAAGCTGCAGGGGCAGAACGAGACTCAGAAGAAGAGCAGCAACAAGAAGTGCTCCAGAGTTTCCCTCTCCATCGACGACACACAAATGGCAGTTCTTCAGGTCTCCAGCATTTGGGGTACTGTCAGGACTTTCCTCTCAATCTCGTTTGCTTGTTCTCTTCATCTGTACCAGCTGTCTGTGAGATTGTTGTCCTTATACATCCTGACATGATCTCCCTTTTGCTTTCTCCTTCTAAATTGCCAATGGGTTTGCTTCAGCTGCTTCCATAATCATCCCTGGGATTCTCTAATCTGGTTCCTTTGGACCTCAAGAACCATACCTGGCGATTCTCTTTTGTCAATCAGCAGAAGCAAGTGCCCCTGTGTGACAGACTCAGGCAACCTGTTGTGGATTCAAAGCTCACTTGGTGCATGCTAGATGCTGCTGCCTATCATAACTAACCTAACTCTAATGGGATGGATTATCCTTCTGCACCGATCACATGAGCCATAGAAACCCTAGTTTTTTTTTGCTGGGTCCCCACAAGGGGAATTGGAACTTGTGCATCCCTGAGGTCCATGGAGTTGTCCTAAAGGGTGGGGAGAGACACTACTCAGGCGCCCTTTTCTTCTGATCTCTGACAATGGCAAGATGAGCTGTTTTCTTCAGGTACAGGTCAACCACTGGCAGCTCATTTTGTGGTTATCTGATGTACAATCTGCCGAAGGTGGTGATCATTGCATTTATCTTCCTCAGTGCTGTGATCCTCATCTTTGCAAGAAATAGAGGTGAGACATCTGCTCTTCTTTGCATGGAATCTGTTTCCGAGCAGCTGGAGCAGATTCCCTACCCAGATTTGGATCTGAAGCATGTCAGTCCGAGGGTCGACTCAGGGCGGTATTCTGGCAGGAAGACGGACAAATGGATAGTGGTGGCTGCATTGGGGCAGCCTACTTCTGAGATTCTTGAACTGGGGAGAATTCCAGGCTGGCAATTGCTGGCTGTTGGTGGCTCAGAGACACCATCAGATTGGAAAGTTGCAGGGGCAGTGTTCTTGTCACTTGAGCAGCAAGCAGTTTTAGGATACCAGATCAATTCTTACCTTCCATACAATTCCTACTTGCGGAAGAATATCGGCTACTTGTTTGCAATTCAACATGGGGCAACAAAAATTTATGATGCCGATGAAAAGGTGAAGGTTCTGGGTGGGGATCTTAACCGTGTTTTTGATGTTGAGCTTCACGGTCAGAAAAGCCGGCATGATCCGCTGCTGCAATACCGCAGTCTTGAAAACAGAACAGTTGTGAATCCATTTGTTCATTTTGGACAAAGATCAGTCTGGCCACGGGGTCTTCCACTTGAAGTGGTGCCACAAATTACTCCGGATGTATCATACACTGAGGTGCTCCCAGGCCAACAGTTCATTCAGCAAGGACTAGCAAATGGCCTACCTGATGTTGACTCAATTTTTTACAGCACACGGAAAGCAGAGGATGTTGCTATTGACATTGAGTTTGACACACTTGCACCACCTGTTGCTCTTCCTCAAGGCACAATGGCACCATGCAATGCATTGAATACCCTTTTTCAGTCACCAGGCTTTTGGGGTCTTCTGCTTCCAGTGTCTTTGACCCCAAAATCTGCTGACATTTTCAGAGGCTATTGGGCGCAGCGAATTTTATGGGAGATTGGAGGTATGTTGGTTTTCTATCCTCCAACAGTCAAGCGTGTTGATGTGGCTCAGCCCTCATCCTTTCTGGAGGAGAAAGACTTGCACAGGGAATCAGCCCGGCTCATAAAGTTCCTAGTGAACTGGAGATCGCAGAATAGTACCCTCTTTGACAAGATTCTTCACTTGAGCTATGAAATGGCAGAAGCTGGTTTCTGGGGTCCTCAGGATGTGGAGCTCATGGCTGCTTGGCTCAAGGACCTGCTGTCAGTTGGGTGGCGGCAACCTCAGCTCATTGACCTAAACCTTGATAATGTCACTGTTCCCCTGGAACACAAACAGTTTGTGCCCAAGGCATATCCATCAGTGCATTTGGGTGTGGAAGACACAACAACAATGGGGATTGAATTTTCTGAATTCCTGAAATGGCGGCAGTATTATGGGAACATGGTCCTTGTTCTTGAGTGTTCATATCCACTGAACCACACAGTGCTTCCATGGCGGTTGCTGTATGGTCGCCTTTTCAAGCATGTTGTGGTTCTTTCTCAAGAGAAGGAAGTGGCCCTTGGGGTTGAGGCTAGTGACTTGTGGATGTCTTACAAGTAAGTCACCTTCAAAATTCAATGGGGAAGTGCTTATGTTGTGAGCTTCCAGATTCCATAATGTCCTTTGTCTGAAAAGGTTTCTTCAATTTTGGTGCAAATGGTGCCTTACCAAGCTAACAGCCTCGAGTCAGGGTGCATGGGTGCCAGCCAATATCTGTTGGAGGATAGAAAAGCAACATTTGAGAAACCAGTTGGTCCCATGTAAGACTTGTAGAGGGTGCTGTTTCCTAAAAGGATGCAGAAGCATCACCAGGGTCTAGAGACCGCAAGGCAGGATGTGCTCAGAGCAGTATGTCCTCCTCTTCTAGATTTTTTAGATCCAAAATAGTGGTCTTGATGCAAGGAACTATGTTTCATCTTTGCATAAGTTGTTGGACATTGCCCATTGCTCATTTTTTGGGGCACTGTGGAAGCTCACGCAAAAAGCATGACACCCATGCTGAGGCTGACCTGTACTTGATTTGTGTGCAGTTTGTTACCAAGCATTTTTGAGAGGTATCCAACTGCAGAGGGTTTTCTGGTCATGAAAGAGGGTGTCGTTTTCAATTATTGGCATTTGGCATCAGCAAATAAAACCTTGCTCTGGAGTCTCTATGCAGTTTGTTCCCTCTTCCTTCCCCTTCGTTTCATGAAGATGTTCTGACCATGTTATATACTATTGCTAAAGATTGTAAATTGGAACCTCTCTATGGGCATATAGGATTTGCCAACCAACTGTGGAAACTGGAACTGGTTGAATTGGAAGGCAAGATGCATAAGCAAGGTGTCTGTGTCATATAATCCATAGCAGGTGTGAACCTGCAAAAGAGGTGGTAGCCTCGGCAGGTCAAGCAGCACCACAAATGATTTGATGACTTGCAGACACAGTGGTCCTCCTTTTGGCATCTTTTTTTGTTAATGTAAAGGGTTATCTTCTCCATTTGGTTCAAAGACCCAATTTGTCCATGAGGCAAGCTGGTTACATCCAACCTCAAATGTTGTACAATTGTTTTTTGCAGGCAAATGGAACCTGGCAAGTTGCAAGCTTCAATGATGAGGGCTCAGCATGGTACCTAGAGAAAGGATACAAGAACGGTGTGAAGAAGCTGCTGAGCCAACTCCCAGTGGAATATCGCACAAACTATCGGGAGGTAATGGATGATGGTCATTTTACAGTGTCCACCTCAGATGTATACTATGTACCTGCCCGCTACATTGATGACTTCTCTGCTCTTGCAAGACTTGCTGGAAAGGTGAAATTGCACCGGGACCTGGCACTTCCTTTGTTCTTTATGGCAATGGACAATCCCCACAACTTCGATGGTTATGCTTTCAGTAAGACATGGATCCTTTCGGACAGTGATGTTAAAGAGGACCCTGCTTTGATCTATACTCCCAACTGGCATGTCATCTATCCGTGGGTGGCAAGCAGTGAACCTGAGCTTTACCGTATCATCAAGGCTATGTCTGCTGGAGACCCAACTCTGTCTGAGATATTAGAGTGAAGTAGTGTTCATTGTGTAGTTTAGGCATCTAGGTTACATTCTAAAATGTCCCACCAAACCACAGGGTTTCAGCTGGAGACATTAGCAGATATATAAGGTAAACCTTTGTAACTGAATCTTGTACTGAGACTCCTTTGCAAGCGGCTTAATTCTTTAACAACTAGGTGTACAATTGGAGTGTGTTTTGTAGTGGCTCAATGTGCATCTCTATCAACCTCTTTCTTCACCAAGTTATTCATGACTTTTTAAACTTGTAGTGAGGTCTCTGCTGAGCATTGCCTGGAACCATAGCCTTTTCCCAGTGTATAGTTAATCGCTGAGTTAGTTAGGTAGTGCAGTATATGTGTCTTGATGAAATTTTGCTCCTTGATCATGCAGGTCAGTCCCTGGTGATCTTTCTCTGATCCATGGGTGAAAGCTTAGACTCAAATAGTTTGCAACATTGATAACATGCAGTTATCCATCTCAGTTCAGAGATATACGGAGATGGAGTCTTACAGGCTCACAAGGTTCTAGATATGGTTCTAGATATACCAAACAAATCATATCACATTCATTAATTTAGATGGTGTCTTAGTTATGTCTTGGGTAAAGCCCCAGGGTGGGGGCATTCTCAACATAAGGGGCCTAGGATGAGGTGATAGCATCTTCAGCCCACCGTTTTGCAGCTACAATTAGCATTTGGCTAGTCCAACCAAAAAGAAAGTGCAACAGAAAACAAAGATGATGTACTATGCAATGGGTATGTTGGGTGATTGCTGATTCTCACACTGGTATTAATAGAGGACATTGAGAGGACCACAAGGTGAACACACACTCTTAACAAAGAACATACAATGGCACCACGATAAACTGTCCACACACAATTAATCCATTGCAGTTCCAACTGTCAGTGCCTTGTTGCATTGTAGTGAATCTGCAAATTCACTTCAGGCAGTTCTGCAGCTGTCTGTGTAATGATTCACCAAGTGGAATCATATGCTGGTGTCTTTCATGGTCCATGACTTTTTAATTTTTGGATCCACTAAAGACATCCTGTGAATCCTCAGCTACCCAACTGCCACACCTACCAAACCATTGTCCATTGATCTTTGATGCATGAAAGGAAATGCTGCCTAAATTAATTAGCCTGGGGTTGATGCACTCAGCAGAAACATGATGCCTCCCCAACATGCAAGATGCACATTTTCTGTCCAGAGCAAGCTTCAAGGACACTCATTGGGTATCAGTATCAGTTTTAAACATTATGAATTGGCTTGACACACAAGAACTTGTTAGAACACGAGACATTTGAATGCTGCAAAACTGAAGTGGGTCACAACTCAACAATGTTTAAGGTTGTCCCCACAGCTCTTACACCCTCGTCCCTCTTTGGTCTCTGGTTAATGCTGCTGCGGAGGTGGAGCTCTAAAAGAAGTTGAGAGACCAAAATTTTGTGATGTGTTTGGTTTTGAGGGCCATTTAACTTATTTTGTGCAACCTGCACCCCTGAAGCCATGTCCATTTTCCATCTATCTGACCAGAAACAGACTAGGATTGTCATGCACCTCTATTGCAAATACCTCAATTTAGGATTCCAACTCTATAAAGTGGGTAGTTGGACCTCTTATACTATTCACAATTGATCTTAAACTAGATCTACCATCAAAACATGCAACAAAAGGCGCCCCTTGGGATTGGGGTGGTTGTTAATTGACCTGCAATGGGCACTCTGTAGTGTTCTTCCCTTGAAACCAACATCCACACCCATCCTGTTACATGTTTAGAAGTTATTGTAGCTATCATGTGACCCAGAGTAATCACAAGTGATAGTTTGTTTGACAACTTTTCCAAAATGTGCTTTCAAATCCTTTCAATAGTTTCTTCAGTCCAAGAAATTTATACCCTCTCTCACATCCTTAAAAACCCATAATTCACATTATAACTTGCAAATGTGAAGAAACTTTAAAATCCTCCCCATCTTAATGCCACCATATTCAAAGTATTTTGAGACCATAGTCACCAACATAGCTTTCAAATCCATAATGGGATAAAGTCCTCAACCTTATGCAAGTTTGTGCAATCCCATTCTTGCACATGGATGTTGGGGAAACAACATTGTCCAGTAGCCATGACAAAGAACAATTCCTTTTGCACCATAAATGTGCCACATAGTTTAAATCATCATTCAAAGAGCTCCAACCCATATGAATTTCAATTGAATTCTGCTTTAAGATTGTGCAAGTTCATTCATGATTTCTTGATCCTAGGTCATGAAACATTATGAGGATTGAGTTTACAACTTCAAAATGGAAATGACTACTTTAAAAATTCATTCACCATCCATGCTTGGTACATACATAGTACTTGATATTACATGATGATGGAGGTTGCACCTACATATTTGTTTATGGAGCTTTTATCTCCTTGAAACCCTTTAAAGACCCATGGGGCTTAAGGATTATGGCTAGATTGAAAGGTTTGTAATTGATCCATGTTGAAAATAAGTCAACAAAGGAAGAACTACAATTCCCATACGTCATATGCAAAGAATGTTAGCCAACCAAATTCCATGGCACTTGATTTCACACAAGAAATGAGAACATGGGATGTGAGTTGACATGCCCTCCGTATTCTTGGTAGTTAAATCGCATTTCATAACATTTGTCGCAAAGATCAAATTGTTTACACATGGAGCAATTCCATCGTTGAATTAAGATATCCTTATAACAATAGTCACAATAATAATATGAGGATGACGGTATGACACTTGGTACCTAGTGTCCCATTTTTCAACCCCACAAAACCCACCAATGTCAAGGCAAGGTATCTCATTTAGCCCTAGTAAATTTTTTATAAATTAATTAAGCATGGTACTCCCAAATGTAGGATGTTAAGATCCCATTTCAGTAGGCACTTTGGCCTAAATGAAATATCCAAATGGAGGTATTGGTCCTGAAACTTCCAACAAGTTTTATCAAATGCTAATAAAAATATTTATTGGGTACAACTGATAATGAAAATCATCACCAATTAGTGAATTGAAGGAAAATGTGGCTTAGTATAAAATAAATTTAACATTTTGCATGGTTTTTTCAAACTTCAAATTGAACTACGAGATGAGGTTTGTTTAAGCATCCAATTAATATTCATGAGAAGTCATTAGAAGGTAGAGACCTGAATTTTCCAAAAATAGGGTATACGTACCACATGAAGATGATCAATATATTCAGGGTTATTTTCCAAATTGAGTTTCAAAAACTCTTCTTGTAGGTTTTTTGACTTGTTTTTATCCAACACATTAGAGTTGACAACAATAGTTTGATGACCATCTTTTCCATGCACCATTATGGTTGCCCCCTTTTCAACCACAATGCTTGCCCATTGCGCATCACCAAATCGTGCATACACATGAATTTCATCCCCAAATTGCAATGATTTCACAAATTGATGATGTCGTCGTAAGGTGCAAAGATAAATTTGGTCTATGGGGTCATTGTGCCTGAAAGCAAACAAGGGACATGTGTAGACCTCCTGCCCATTCCTCCAAATTTGAGCCTCCATGTGACAAAATTGTTTTGCATATGAACCCCATAATGAATATTGAGGAGATCGTTGCTCCAACTCATGGGCACAAAAGCAAAAGACAATTGCAGTACAATCTTCTTCATTTAAAACCATTGCACTTAAACACAACTTGTTTCTTAATTGTTGTTTGAAGACATTTTGTTGTATACAATTTGGAAAAGGGTGTGGAAGCACATTGTCATAATAACTAACCACTTGTAACGTTGGTTCTTTCTGTCACAACAAAACAAACATTTAGAGGTTCTACTTGAGTTTTAGTGTATAATATCTATTTTGATTTAAATACCTTTACATACATAGAACTAAGTATAAATGGAAGAACATTGAATTAGTGTCAACATACATTTACATGCCAATTTCACATACAATGCTAACACATCATGATATTTATGATGTTTAATGATAATGGAGCATATGTGATGACACTACCTTCCACCAATTGTTATCATAGGTCATGGAGATTTGACTTCCACTCAAACCGCACATTTGTAATGCCTGATCATGATTCAAGCCAAAGGCATTCGATAACATCTTGCAACCTGAAACATTTATTTCCACCAATGTTCTCAGAGAATCCAAGCCTCGCAAATGTGTCAATTTTTCGCAATTGTTTAGCGTCAAGTACTTCAATGTTGTTAAAGTATCCAAAGATGGAATATTGGTGAGTTTTCGACAATTTCCCATGTCGAGGGTTTCCAAATTTGATGGCAATGCCTCAACAACCACCAAGTTTGGACAATTGCTGATGTCCAATTCAACCAAGGCACTTAAATCTTTGAAACTTTTAGGAATGGTGCTCATGAAGTTCTTCGGCAAAAGCAATGATTTCAACTTTGTAAGATCTCCAAAACTTGAAGGCAACCCCACTCTTTTTCTGATTGAACATCCACCAAAAGATAGAAAATGAAGGGCCTTAAGTTGTCCAAGGCTTTCAGGGAACATTTCAAGGCTATAATTTTCAGCTAGTTGAAGGTTTTCAAGTCGTTCAAGGCATCCAAAGCTTTTAGGTAGGGCTTTCAAATGTTTACATTCAGCCAAGGATAATGTTTTTAGGCTTTGGAGTTGACCAAAATCCTCTGGAAGTTCTTTGACTTTAGTGTTTATTATATATAATGTCCTCAACTTCACAAGTCCAGAAATAGATGGTGGCAAGTCTTGGAAGTCTATACAATCATACAAATATAACTTCTCCAAATTGGATAATTTTGAAAACGTCGTCGGTAGTCCTTTTAAATTCTTGCAATAGTTTAGGCAAATTCCTTTGAACTTAGATAGGTTGCCAATGCTATCTGGTAATGTTTCCAAACTAACACAAAAGCCCAAATCCAATTGTTGGAGTGCTTGAAGTTGGCCAATAGAATAAGGGAGTTTCTTTAATGTTGAACACCCATATAAATCCAAATATTTGAGTTTGGACAATTCCCCAATGTTCTCAGGTAGCCTTTCAAGTGCAATGCAATCTTTCAAATACAATTTTTCCAATAGTTTGCACGGGGACTGCATTTTAAACCAAAATACATTAGTAAAATCACAATGATTTTAAATTATTAGACCTACCTAAGTAGTGAAACCTATATGCACATTTCATGACCATTAATTGCATAGACTTTAAAATAAATCAAAGTTAAACAAATGGTTCAAATTAATGAAACTTATTAATTCTTTACCTTCACGACTTTAGGCCATGAATTCATTAAATTAATTAACATGTGATCACATCAAAATTTCTAATTTTACATCTTGTTCTATAATTTGCACATATGTATATATTGTTTTAATAAACTTTAAAAAGTCTACGAATATTTCAAAAGATGTAAATCTTGATAGTTTCGTACTTGGATGCCAATGTCTTGTGCCCAAAGGCAAGTCAAGTTCTTGCTTTGACTAAGATCCAACACCACTAAGTTGGGAAGATTTAAGGTTGTAGGTAGCTCCAAGATTGGCGAGCATCGCCAACGCAACATCCTCAATTTCTTTGGCCATGTTGAAAAATCACCCTCTACATTGTAATTATCCAAAAGTAACGCATGTAATCCAATCATACTTGCAAATTTTTTTGCCACTATCGAGGTGCCAACGTCTGATAATGACCAAAAACTTCGAATTTTGCCACTCCCCTACAATAATCAATATGGACCAAAATAATATATTAGAAAATGGACGTGATGATTCTAAGATTGTTGAAATTATTTTAATATGATCCATCCATTTCAATAGTTTTTACCCTTCCATGGTGGCAATTCAAACAAAGTGAAAACAATCCATGCATGTGCCTTACAAAAATGTCAATTATTTACAAAATAATTGAATCTTGTGAACAATGAAATAAAGTCTTTCAATTTTTCTTTTGTCTCACATGATTTTAAAAATTGATAGGTAGAACCAATGGCATAAGCAATGTACCATTTTCATCCTTAATACTATAATTTTTATGTTTGTAAATGTGTTTACTTATACATTGTTTTGGAACATTCATATATCATGTGTCGCATTTTATTTATATTTGCAATTATAGGTCTCACATCTAAGAAGTTTGTTCAATTCAAAGATATATCAGGTACTTATGGAACCAACATGATTAGGTGAAAAATTCAACTTTTACTTTTTCATAGATTGAATGGTTTACCTTGTCGTTTTCCAATACTTCTTTTGCCTCAATAAAATCACATATGTGAGAGCGTTCTCCAACTTCTTGTAGCGATTGCCTCTTCACTACATCCTTAGCCATGTCGCATATAACATCATGCATTTGAAGGTGACCTTTTTGGCTCACTTTCACCAAAGACTTGTCAATAAGTCTCATCAAGGAAGAATGGGGTGACTTGGAGCTTGGGCAAGTGCATGAAATGCATGATTCCCAAAAGCTCATTGCCACTCTTCCATGCCAATTGATCATGAAACATGCTATGTCAAGAAGCATCAATTTGTCTGCTAGTGACGAAAGACCTTCGTAACTAATGTTGAACATATTATGTAATTTTTGATCTATTGCTCCGGGGTCCACCCTCAATGACCTAGTTGCTTCCTTCCAAACAACTTCATGTTTTGGATCTTTTTTGTCAAACAAATAGGCACCCATAACCTCCAATGCCAAAGGGAGGCCACCACAAGCATCCACAACCTCCTTTGCAAGATCTCGAAACCGATCACTTGCTTGTTCGCTATAAAATGCATGCCAATTGAAAAGTTGTTGGGCATGAATACCGTTTCACACCTGAACTTCATATAAATTGCTCTTTCCTTTTGAACCTTGACGAAGGATAGAATTCAAGACATTTTGATCACGTGATGTGACAATTATTCGACTATCTTGTGACATCAACTTGGTTAGTGAAGGTATAAGGCAATCAAATTTACTTCTATCATCTATGTCATCTAGCACAATGAGCACCTTTCAATCCCTTGAAAGGCGAGCGAAGCAATTATGGAACCCTTCTATAGACTTAAGCTCGTCTCCAAGGAGGTCATGCACAAGTTGTTTCTGTAAGGTCAACAAATCAGTTGTTCTTACATTTTGAAGAAAAGTTTGGCGCTCAAAACTTTGATGTTTTGCAAACTCATTGTACACTTCCTTTGCAAGAGTGGTCTTGCCAATGCCACCCATTCCCACTATGCCTAAAATTCCCACTCGGCCCAATTGTTGAACAACCTGTGCCACTGATTCTTGTAACCCCACACGATGTTGCACAACTTGTTGAAGAAGGCCCATAGGTGAGGCATTTTGAACTGCCATTACAATTCTCCTTTTGAGTTGAGCTTCATCACTACACAACAATTTCACATACCAACATGTCCAACAACAATCACTCAAAAACTTGATGCACAACCATGAGATAAGTTTATGATTTTTCAAGAACTCCACTTGTGTTCCAAAAGCTATTAGGCTTCTACGAGGTTGTCAGCAATGTGAAACATGAGATAAAGTTTGATAGGAGTGGAGGTAATACCCCTTGACTTCGTTGAGTCGAAATCCTGAGATGTTAGCCACCTCGAGTAGAGCTCTGTCCCATCTTTTGACATCATCCTTCCTCCCGCGCTTCACATGCTCTCGAAAAGCAGCAGCAAATGGTCCTTGATGGGGTCTTCTCAGATGTTCCGGCTCCACATTATAAAAGACAGGAAAAATGACCTTGCCACTTTTCAGCATGTCACAAAGCTCATTGAGACAGTATTTGGACTTTGCATAGCCCTTGGAAAACACAGCGATGTGAACACGCACGCCGCAGAGAGCTTCATCGATGGAGTTGAAAGCATGTTCACCCTTGACGAGTGATTCGGCATCTAGGAAAGGATGGAATCCTGCTGTGCAAAGGGCCTCATAGAGGTGAGCCACAAATGTTTGCTTCACATCAAGTCCCCGGTGGTTCAAAAACACATCATATTTGTTCAGATCTTCAAAGCTGCTTGAGGTTGCTTTACAAGCAATTGATCTAGGAGCTGGTACATCTGAGGGACCAGCCGTAGGCGGCTCCGGACATCCATCCCACGAAGATCCACTACACAGGCACTCTACAATTCCAGCGACCCATGCCCACATGCGTTCAGACATGGTTGGGTGTCTCTACTTTTGGTCATCTTGTTGTTTGTAGTCTGCCACAAAAACCAGGTACTTGATGGTAAACTTGCGTGCTCCTTCGCATTTTCAACTTCCCATCGTTAGTGTAAGGCAGCAAGTGCCGGTGGCAGGTCCTTCCACACTTTAATTTTCGACCCATTTTGAGATTTACCGCCACAAGACGCGAGTATCAGAGCTCCCAAGAGGCAAAGCATGCAGTACGGGAAGCATTCTTAACCCTACATAAAGCTCTACAAACAAGCTCGACAGACAGGTACCCAACCATCCAATGCGTACACTGCGTAGATGACGAGAAGTGCTGCGGGGATCTACAAGAGCTTCTGGGAGACGAGATGGTATCCTTGCAGACAATTGTTATAGTAGGGGAAAGAATGCGGGAAAGGTTAGTGGTACAGTCGTGGCGAGACAGCAAGCGCGCGTAAGCAAATCATTTTTGTAGAATTGCAACGAATGACCGCGTGTTCCTTCCGGCAATCCGGGATTTACCCCCTCTGCAACATCAAACCGAGCTGGGCAACGCAGGATTCCTTGCGTGTTGTTAAATTGGATCAACAAGCCACTAACATTGAATTCTGCACCGTCCCACGTACGAGCACTGTTACAAATATTGACTTCAGCTGCAATACGATAGGTGAGCATGAAGAAGGGGGAGATTCTTTTTTTGTGATAACAAACGGGTGCGGTAGGCCCCTGCATACTATGAAATGCCGGAGAAAAGTAAGGTACTTGGATAGGCGAAGAATCACAGCAGCAACTTCATGGTTTATTTTGGCGTAATCCGTCACATGCGCTGCTTAACATTGAATCGTTCACACAATGACCTTGCAAGCAGTTCTAACCTGATGAAGGGGCTATCTTAAATGAGGGATCTAGACGAATCCTTCTGGATATTCTTCCTCCAAGTCGGCTCTGTATCGTGATTTCAACAGTCATATAGCTGCTCCCAGAGAAACTATGACATGCACACATTCTAGATTGTAGTGCAAGTAGCATTACAGTAGAAGAGGTGACTGCAGTGACGCTATTGGTGATTACTATTAGTTTCTGCTGTTGAGATTTGCTTGCTGCATTTAGCTTGAGATTCTCATTCGTTTTGCTTATGTCTGACTAGTTCAATGCCATTTATAATAATATATATTTTAAAGGAAGAAAGTAACTTCCCCTGACTCCGTCCCGTACGGACTGCCCCCCAAAACCGTCCCGTGGAGAGATGAAGCCATCCCGTACGGACGGATATATAAGGGAACCCAGTTAGAAGTAGTAGATAGATATATTAGTGGGTAACTCGTGGCTATGCCACTCTAGCCACTCCAAACGCTCTGTTAAACCACTTTTCCACCCACCCATTAATCTCCTCCTATTCTTTGTGCATTACATTCATTTCCATCTGCAACAATTCCCATTCACCATTGTTTCATAAACTCAGCAATTTCCCATGTCTTTTTCTTCTCTGCCGAGAGAGAGAGAACTCCCATTCAATAATTCCTGTCATAACTTTTCAGCATGAACAATGCACTGGCCCTAGTGAAAACTTGTCCTTCAGGATACATGCATTGCAGATTCCGTCTCTTGGTTTTCACGCACGACGCGGCAAGAGGCACAAACGATTTTTTGTGGGGGAGTTTTTGTTTGCAGAATCCGACTATCCGGGCCGGTTTCCGCTCTCGGAATCCGACTATTCGAGCCGGTTCCGCCAGTCAATTAAAACACGGAACCGTCGTCGAACGCACAGACAGACGCGCACACATGTTGTAATTATATATAAGATAGCCCAGTTAAGTACAACCAAGGGGAGGATGCCAAGTGTGCTGAACCAGTTGGTCACATATTGCTGGGTTTTTGGGGATACTTTTGTGGGGTGGACGGGAGCGGGAAGTGGGGTGGGGTTTGTGTGCGTGTTTTCGTATTGACATGAAGGTGGATGAAGAGCAATTTCTTTGGAAGCCCACTTGATTAATATTTGGGGGGGTTTTTTTTTTCATTTTTTTATTATTTTTAAATTTTATTAAATAATTTTGGAGAATAAATTATATTTCAAAATATCCAAGCCGATGTTTCTTTTTTACTTTTTTTTAAAAATTTTGTCACTTGGCAACAATAGAGCATCCCAAGAGGCGACTTAGCAATAAATGGTAACAAGTGCCTTGAAACCCACCTAAACAATAAAAATAAATGTGTTGTAAAAAATTGACTACCAAACTTAAATCTGAGTCAAAATATGGGGGGGGTGGACGGGCGGGCAAGGACCGGGCGGGTGGACCAACGGTTGTTTGAAATAGCACACCTGTGCATTATGCACGGGGCACACACTAGTATATTAGCAAATTATAAGATGACTCAGTTATTAGAATTATGCGCAAGTTGAAATTGGCCAATGAAGACTTTGGATGAAGGCAGCACAAGCAGGCAACAATATGATTGTCAAATAGTTAGCCAGGGTTGGCAGTCCCACCTTCTCATCATCTCTGGTTCGGCTTGATCCTACTGGAGTATCTTCCCTCTTCCAAAAGTTTTTCACTCAATGACGTTCCATCAATTCGGAGTACTTTAGAGACTTGTTTATGGAAGTCAACCAACAGCTGGGTGGAGCATAAAAAACATGTGGCCAAGGTGAATCAGCACCACATTGGTACCTTGACCTTTTTGAGTGAGGCCTCTTAGTGGCCATATACTAAGCTGAATAAATGCTAGATTTCAACAATCACCATATACTCCATTAGTTTAGAATAAAAAGGCCTTTTTATAGTAACATTCATTTGCTAATATTGAAAAATCATGGGTTGCAATCTATAAATAAAACAAATAATCTAGAGAAACAAGATTCACAAGTCACTGACATAACAACAAACTATAGATGCAGATCAAATAGTCATTTTGGTAAAAAAAACAAGATGATTTTGAGGCCTATCAAGTCCTTGATGGTCTTCGAAGCTAGTGCCGAAGCAGCGACTCAAGGGCTTTTAGAAGCAATGATTTCATCACTTGAGTACTATTGTCAAACACGAACGAGTTTGGGGACCGAAACTATGTATTTTTATTACATAGCTATATAAACCTATGTCCTTGGTTGCACAACCACTTTTGCACCCTTCTATGGTCTATGCAAGCCTCACCATCCTCCTACAACGAACTAAACACAAGTAACACCAAAATCATTCGAAACAAAAAGCCCAAATTCCTTCACAACAAACTTTGCATTCACACAATAATTTTGTAACAAGTGAAGGTGTTTTTTAAGGTCACACCACCCCTTTATATACTATCTAAAAGGAAACTACTCAAGAAATTACCTATCACATAAAATAATCACAAGATAATTAATCACATGTCTACCCATGTGATTCCACATTAAAAGATAATTACCCATGTGATTCCCCATAAAATAATCACAAGATAATTAATCACATGTCTACCCATGTGATTCCACATTAAAAGATAATTACCCATGTGATTCCCCATAAAATAATCACTAGATAATTAATCACATGGTGCATATGACTTTTTCCTACGGGAAAGTCAATGACCAAATTTACTTGAAGAAATTTTATCACTTACCCCCCTAGGTAATCTTGTATTTACGTTGAATTACACATGGAGTTATATCACTCCCAAACTCATTATGGACTCCGTCCTCGGAATCACATATCCAAAACCTTTTTCAATTTGTCATGATTAATGTGGTCTGGATATGGTGAGCCATCAACATTTTCAAGCTCATAAGACCCATTATCAGCAAACACCTTCTTGATAACAAAAGGTCCAAACCACTTGGGTAACAATTTCTTATAAGCCCTATGATGATGTCGAGCGTCAAACATCATGACAAGGTCACCTTCCTTGAACTCCTTTCTCTTCACCTTTTTGTCGAAAGCCTTCTTTTGTTGAGCCTGAGCGACTTCAATGGATTGATAGGCTTTCAATTGCAATTCATCCAACTCGTTAAGTTGCAACAATCGATGATGTTGGGACTCATCCAAAGGAAGTCTCATTGTTGTGGCAGTGCGTAAAGTCATCACTTCCAACACAATGGGTAAAAGCGCTTCCATCCCATAGGTTAAGCGGAAAGGTGAGTACCCTGTGGCAGTTTTGTATGTGGTGTTGTAAACCCACATAACATGGTGAATTTTGAGATCCCAGTCACAAATATTCACATGAACCTCAGCCTCTTTTGCCAACATGGAACACAAAGTCCTATTGGTCCTTTCTACTAGGCCATTAGTGCTAGGCTTATACATAGTGGTAAACCTGTGTTTCACTGCAAGGCGTGCTAGCAGGTTTTCCACAACCTCACTCAAAAATTGGGGACCATTATCAGAAACAATTTCAAGTGGTGCCCCAAATCGAGTAAAAACTCGTTCATACATAAATCGTGCTACTTCTTGTTTCACTGAGGATTTCAAGGCACGTACTTCTACAAACTTTGTAAGGTAGTCTGTGGCAACTATAATGAATCGATGCCTTCTTTCCTCAAGATGAAGGTCTAGTCCTAGTTGAATCTTGCTTACCCGTTCCACGACTTTTCCCTCTGCTAACACACATGGAGTTAATTGGTCATCATTCCTTCGATCCTTTTGATCCGTTTGCAGCAAAGTTCCAACCTTGGGAATTGTCTCCAAAGCATACAACCCTACTTCCTCTTCACTCGAATCATCGGTGTAAATCCCTTCAGAACTAGAGCTTTGGTCTGTTTCTGACTCATCGTCATACTCACTTGTTCCTCTAGAATTCTTCACAAAGTTAGCAAATGGAACTTTCTGTCGGTTAGGATGAACTCCAATGGTCATGTATCCCTCACCCCAATAGTTCCTAACATGCGACTTTGTTAACCAAGGCTTACTTAATATCATTGGGTAAGCCCCATCTTCTTCTAATACCACGTGGAAATCCACAATGGTGGAAACCTTCATCACAGTGATTACAACACTGCTAATGACTCCTTCAGGCCTAACAACTCGTTTGTTAGCCATCTTTAAGGTTACGGAGGCCGGTCTATCAATTTTCAACCCTAAGTACTTCATGGCAAGAATTGTCATCACATTGACTCCTGCCCCTCCATCCACCAACACTCCACGCAACATTGATCCATTACATTGCACATCAATGATTGGATCACATTCACGCTCAGCTGCTATGGCATTCACAGGTGAAGGTACCTTTGGGACTTTAGGTGTTGACAATCCCTTCCTCAGCTCCCTTCGAGCTGACGGCACCATCGCCACCAACTGTCCAATGGTGATGTCCGCTTTTTGAGATCCCACATCCTTCACCACTAAATAAGGACCGAAATCTCTAGAAATTGGAAAGTCTTGGAATCCAAACCTTTGCCTTCAATTCTTTTTCTTCTCTTTTGGGGCCTTCGCCATCTCCTTGAACCTTTTGACACTTACGTCGAGATGAGAAGTGCCCTCCGCTAGTCGTTTAGATTGGGCCATGACATCAATTGCATCTTCAAGGATTTTGAGACTCCTCTCCAAACCCATCAAAGCCTTTTCGCGCCCTTCATTCATTGGCTCAATTAAATGTACTTGAGCCTTGCCCTTCTCTTCTGCAGAGAACCTTCGAGTAGAAGGACCTGCGTTCTCTCTAGTGACCAAGGCTAGCAAGTTTGGACACTCTCTTAAATAATGACCCATCTCCCGACACTTGTAACATTGGATTGTCGACAAGTCCCTCTCCATGTTTCTGTTCTTACTAATCCTTGGTTGTAGTAGATGGAAGCTCAACTGGTTCATTTGATTGATCATTTGTTTCATGGCCGATTCCATGCGCAAACTCACTTCTGGATGTTTTCGCAGCTCTGGTTCAGTCGAGAATTGAACTGCCTTCACCATGGGTTGCGCAATTGGTCGTGAAACTTCCTCCATGATCACCTCCTTCTTCTCGGCCACCTCCGCTGCTTCATCAAATGTCGCCAATTGTTCATACCTCACTTGTTGTCGCAATTCTAACAACAAACCGATGGTGAAATGCTCTAGCACCAATGCATTGACTCCCGCAAAAATTGGATCAGTTCCTTCATGACCTTGTGCCCTAAAACACCCTTGGAGTTTATTCTGCAATGTCATTGTCCTCTCCTTATACTCTCTTACTGACTCTAAAGCCCCTTGCTTTAGTTGGCTCAGTTCAAATATTAAATTCTGGTAGACATTCTTCACAGAAAATTCCTTCACTAGGGCCTTAGTTATGTCATTCCATGATCCCCTTAATGCTTATGTCTATCGTTCAAACCAAAATGATGCCGAACCCTCTAAGAATTCAGGAAGAAAATTAAGCCATTCCATAGTGGTCCTAAGCCCCGTACCAATACAAGCCCGTTTGTATTCCCTTAAAAACATTTCAGGGTCCTCACCCTTACTTCCCCTAAAAACTAGAATAACCATATTGATTTTTGTTTTGTCTCAAAGAAAAGAACAAAAACAAACACCCAAACTAATTAAATCTCTTCACCAACTATTGCTTAGCTTTTACAACCTTTCCTTGTGAATAAGGAAATTCCCAAGGGCCCGAGTTGCACTCATAACAAAATCCTCCCTATCCTCTCGGTGTAAATCTCTAAAAGGACTAGACATTTCCAATCTTGCCATTATCCTATTTAAATGCCTAGATTGAAAGACAACATTTACAAAATCATGGCTATCACGAGTATCGATCACGCCTCCGCTCCACATGACATGCAGGTTATTAGTTCTGGCGTAATCTGGAGTCGCATCTCTCTTCCTAAGCCAAATGAGTAAATGTTGCTCTTCTGTGATTGTCCTTTGGCGTTGCCTTGCAGGTTCTAAGTCGGGTTGAAGTCTAGATTCCTTTCGTCTTCTACGTAATTGTGATATTACCACATTTGGTTCACCTACAGCCCCAGGCTCTTCCAAAGGTCTTTCAACAGGAGTTTTTGGCCTAGTGACTCCTAATGTCAACGATGGAGTTTTTTGCCTATCTTCGGGAAACTGTGTACCAGGGGAGTTAGGAGCCTCTCCTAACGTTGACATTAATGTTTTTACTAAAATAACAATCCTATAAATAAAACATATATCTTTTTTTTATTTCTTCCAACAACCTAAAACACTTCCTATAAGAAGTTCAAAGGTTTTAATAGGGTCTAACGAACATAAGCTTACTCAAGAACATTCACCATCCTTCATAAACTTCTATTTACACCTTCTCATATGGCTTCACACGTGTCATCTTCTTTTCCTTTCTTGCCTGCAGCTTTTCTTTGCGAATCTTCTCAGATTCCCACAAATCTGACTCTAGTTGTTGCCTAGGATTGCAAGTTACATCCAAAAGAAGACTTGGGGTCAACAAGAACAATTCGTGTTTGTGGTCCTCATGATGTTGCTTCACGCGTTGAATTGTGCACCCAACTCGATTTGGCTTGCCTTTCGTAATCTCAATTGCTACAAGTTGAATTTGTTCCACCCATGTGGCCACTTCCGTCCATGATTCGGGGATAAACAAATCGCCTTGCATCCCTCGTTGTAAAATAAGACAAACAGTTTGATCTTTCCTTTTTCAACCAAATTTTCAACAACACAATTAAGTTTCTTAACACAATTCCTCAACACAATTAAATTACACAACACAATTCCACAACACAATTAAGTTTCACAACACAATTCAACAACACAATTAAGTTCCACAACACAATTTTCTTAGCACGATTAAATTGCACAACACAAAGAACATAGACTCGGGTCCAAGCAACGGAACCAAAGAATGTCAAACATGGACGGGTTTGGGGACCGAAACTATGTATTTTTATTACATAGCTATATAAACCTATGTCCTTGGTTGCACAACCACTTTTGCACCCTTCTATGGTCTATGCAAGCCTCACCATCCTCCTACAACGAACTAAACACAAGTAACACCAAAATCATTCGAAACAAAAAGCCCAAATTCCTTCACAACAAACTTTGCATTCACACAATAATTTTGTAACAAGTGAAGGTGTTTTTTAAGGTCACACCACCCCCTTATATACTATCTAAAAGGAAACTACTCAAGAAATTACCTATCACATAAAATAATCACAAGATAATTAATCACATGTCTACCCATGTGATTCCACATTAAAAGATAATTACCCATGTGATTCCCCATAAAATAATCACTAGATAATTAATCACATGGTGCATATGACTTTTTCCTATGGGAAAGTCAATGACCAAATTTACTTGAAGAAATTTTATCACTTACCCCCTTAGGTAATCTTGTATTTACGTTGAGTTACACATGGAGTTACAGTACTATTAGCTCCTGCAAACAAAAAAACATAGAAGCAAAATTTTTCTCACCCCACAATCAAATCTACCAAACCCTTTTCCAGACTGCTAGCTGCATATTTCTATTTCTACAGCTGCCATTGCTAAAAAACTACACTGGGAACAAATTTCCAAATCCAATGTGACAAACATGCAAACCCTAAAATGTCCGAACAAATGTTGGGCGGTCCTTCAAATTCCAACTGGAACTAGTTTTAATCTTTTGTGATATCCAAATCCGATGGGTGTCTTTAAAAAAAGATACCCGCCCAACACTGCTAATAATCCCCTTATTAAAGGGTACAATGGGCACTATCCATCTAAACCAAGGTGCCCAAAAATACCAGTGTATGGCTAGCGTGCACCATTACCAAACACCCAGCAATGTAACATATAAGATAGATGGTGTGTGGATTTGTTGAGGAAGAGTCTTTGCGAGATATCCACAACTTTTGGATGTTGGTGACAGCATTTAAATCGACCTCTTTTGAAATCCCAATCGAGATCTTGAAACCTAATTGTGCGAGGGCCCCCGGGAAGCACAATCAATAGGTACGTAGGGTGTTTTCTTTGGTCACCTTCCGGCAGCCATATTGTCACTAGTCTCATACACGTAATAATAGTAGTAGTGGGCAAGATGGTTTTGATTGTCTTGTTGTGGTGATGCTCCAACAGGGATTCCAAACATCAGGTGGTTTGGGATAAAGGGGGACTACAATGTTTTGGTTTTTGATTTGTTGGCGTGAAGTCTTGAAGACCTGTTCAACTTTTGCAATCAAAAATTATCCTTGAAAACTATGTTCATGTTGGCAGACCAGCTAGCAGGTTATTTGCAGCAAGTTTGTTTGTAGCAGTCTCTTTACTTCTATCTCAATCCTTTGATGATTAGTTCTTTTATACATTTTTGGTGGCCTTGTTGTCCTAAATTGTTTGGCATTTCCTTGGGTCTGCATCAAGTTGCAACTTTTCATTGTTGAAGTTTTATGCCAATGCTTGTAAAGAAATTTGAGGGTTAAATTTTAGCATCTGAATTGGTAAAGTAGTAGGCCTAAAGTGTTGTTTCCCTTGCAAATCAACAGGGTGGAGTATGTTCACTCAAAAAAATTCCTTCACTAAGATATCAAACCTGATAACTTCCTGATGGGGCTTGGGAGGTGAGCAAATCAGGTTGCACTAGCTGAAGTATCAAATAAAGCATAGTCCATCGGTTATATTCAATCTTATATTTTGAGTTGGTATTAGAATGGGAGTTTGGGCAGTTGAATGGGCGCACTCCTGTTAGTTTTTGAGAACTGGTTTTTTTGCAAGTTTATGTCATTGATTTTGGTCTTGCCAAAAAACATCGTGATCCAACAACACATAAACACATACCTTACATGTTAGGGTTATTTCGGGGTTAGTTTGCAAATTGCTATTTAGTAGAACTTGTCTGATGACCACACTGATGATATAGGCAACTTTTGCCTATGGATTTTGCTGCATGTGTGTGTTCACATTATGTTCATTGACATGTAACATTTTTGGTTGAACTCTAGCTTGGGGAATACTTATTTCTATTCCTAGTGTGTTCATTAAAATAAATTAAGTTTAGCTACATGTTTCCAAGGAAGACAAGAATTTAACAGAAACCGCCCCCTATGCCAGCATCAATACACATCTTGGGATTGGTCAATTGGAACCATGTTGAACTTATTCAAAATGTTCTTTTTTTTCTGGCTCAATAATAGTCTTATTTGATGAACTTGTTGTATGATTGAGAATGATGTTCTCTGTGATAAGTTTCACCTCAATTTATCCATAATGGATGCTTGTATGTTTATTAGAATAGAGCAGAAAGGATGACTTGGAGTTTCTGGGCTATGTGCTCATGTACTTCTTGCGGGGTAGGTTTGTGTGTTCCAAGTTTTTTTTTTCTGATTTCAATCTAAGATGTTGATTTTATTGCAATGATAAATGTTTTCTTTAAAACATTTTTATTGTTGTTGGTTGTGCCAGTTTATCCTGGCAAGGGTTAAAAAGGCAGGGACTAAGAAGCAGAAATATGAGAAAATCAGTGAGAAGAAAATGCCAACTCCAATTGAGGCACTGAAGTGGTTGGATATTTGTCAATTCTACTAGTATCATTGTGTTATTTTTTGTTTCCTGGAATTCCTTTGGGGCCTTTATTTCAGTGCGCAAAACTTATAGCTTGTTGGAAGTAAAAAGATTCCAGGCCCCTCTTAAAGGAGAATCGAAGCATTGATGGGTTTGCCAATCATGCAAGTGCTTTGCAAAGCATACCCATTCCATAGTAAGTATGGGCTAGCTCTATGAGGCTTGGTTCCATAGTATGTAAGCATCAACCCTATGAAGCTCGGCCCTCTGAAGCTTGTTCCATAGTACATAAGGGCTAGCCTAACCAGTCCCATTCCACAGTACATAAGGGACTAGGCCTACCAAGGCCATTCTACATGTATGTAAGGGCTGCTGGCCCGAGGAGGCCTGTTGTGTTAAAATCACTAAGCCTATTGTGTTTCACCTGTTCACAGATGATGGCCAACATCTAGACTCTCAACAATACCTCAACTGAATACCCATGTTGAACCTACTGTTTATGCAGGAAAAACAAACATGTAGTGATTTTGGCTATGGCCTTAGCTAGTCCACATTCACACATGTATTTGGAGCATCATCAAAAGTTCAATGTGGACCTGGCATAAGTTGGACATCTCACAACTTAAGGATTAAAAAGACTCATATTTTATTGTGTCCCACATGGGAATGAGTGGTTTTGTCTTCTGCATGTTACCTCAATATTATGGACAAGAAAGTCAAGCCATTATTTTTGCACCACATCCATAATTTTTCCCTCCCCCAAAAGCAAGAGTAAAAATGTAGGTGGAAATAATCATCAAACGCATGATCAATGCTTGAAATGGGAATATATAGATAAAATATGCACATTTAACAAATTAATTTACTAATGCCCTGAACCCAATTAACTAGAGATTTTTCAATAATTATTTTAGTAATGTTTAAAAAACAAACCTAGTAAACAAACTTCATCCTTAGTAAACATTTACACCATATAGTGAACCATTTTCACCAATGAAGGTAAGGGTAGTGAAATTATTCCAATGCATAAATCATTGTTCTCATTGTGGATTTACAAAGGCATGCATGCATGTCCTTTAATGACAATTTTGTTTTAAATTCAACTAAGTATCCTAAAAGTGCAAGCAATATGTAGTTGCCTATCCCACTTGGGAAATAATGTCAAAATAGGATAGTGAAACTAACTACATTAGTACCATGATCAATTCTTGTTAGGTTTTTCTAGAAATTATCAATGAGCCCCATTTTAAAACAAAGTTTTGAACTTTGGAGATCACCCACAAATAATCTATATATAATTCATAGTGAGTAAAAATACATTAATAGGAACAAATTCAAGCATAACTAGCCCTTATTTTAAATGTTTACAAATTTCATAAACTAAATTAATGTTGAAAACTTTTCTCCTATTAATTTGTACGACACTTTTTAAAATATGAAAACATAGTATCTTGATAAGTTCGAAATTAATCTAATGAATATAGAATTTTTTAAGCACATTTTAAAGCTTGTAACCAATGTTTTTCAACATAATGAAATAATGTAAAAACATTGTTTAAAAGCATTGTTGTTTAATACTACGTAAAGACTTTTTGAGCAATTTTGTACTAGCACATCAAGCTATCAAGACTAGTCACAACAACTTACGAGGGTGCCATTGACTCCTATTAGCCATAACATATTAGATATTTGTTACTACATGGGTAGATCTCTAATCCAATTGTTAATTGAATCACTTATGACAAGGTCTCCACCAAGATGGGTCATCCAAGTTTTCCAAAATGAGATTCTTTTTAAATTTAACTAGGTAAATTTTAAAATTGAAAAAAATATGCATGTATAGGAAACACCTCATCTAATTTATTCATTTTACTAAAACAAACAACAACTTCAAAATTTTAAGTTCGTTGCACTCTAGACATGGAACATCAATTCAACCACAAGATACCCATTTCACATTTGGTAGAATAAATTCCAAGTTTGAATCAATCATGTAGGTTAAAGTAATGTTTTCAATCATTGTGTGGCTATAGTTTGACTTATTAAGAATGGCTTTAAGCAAATTTAAACAACTAAAACAACCCAAATGAAACAACACCTACATTGGTACCTTTGCCTTCTTGAGTGAGCTTCCCAAGGACCTATCACACCTAATGTATCATTAGGGTTTACATATTGTTTTAACAATGGATGGACAAAGAATTTTTAAAACTTTATCACAAAGATAACACAAAGCAACTAAACATTATAGAAATTAGTTCATACCTATATTCAAGTTGTGAACCAAAGTTCATTAATTACCATTTTAAAATCCTAGGATTCCACACATGGTAATGAAATTTCATTATCTTCACCCATGTAGTTTCTTACACTTGTGGTTATTTAATGCATTGCTTGTTGTCGTTCAAGCTTGTGAAATGGTTGAAAACTTGAGTATGGCATTGTAAGCACAATCTTCTTGTTCACATAAGTTTGTGCCGAAATTGTTAAAATATCTTATGCAGAGGCGTAGCCACGGCATAGGCACACATAGGTGCTGCCTATGCTCGGATTGCCCGGAATGCCTAGGCCTATGCTAGATTTGCCAAAGGCTGGGGCTAGATTTGCCAAGGGCCCAGCCTACTCATACAGTCAATGATGATGACTTTTTAGGGCGAGCCTATGCTGACTTGAGAGGCTGGCTACCCCTCTGATCTTATGCATATAGGTCTTACAATTGCACGGTTTCACACGATTTCATTGCATGGGCAAAGTATTCAAGTTGCCCAAAAAGATCCTACTTTATCATTACTTCCCTAGCATTGGTTGCAATTGTGAAACTTGCAAAGGGGTTTTAATGTCCAAGTCATTGCATACAACACTTCATGTTGTGCAATTTGCATTCAACAATCATTGAAAACCCATGTTCCATTTTCATTGTCATCAAAGAAAATAGCTTCAAAGAACTCCATTGTCTTTCAACCATAATGAAATCAAACACATGAATAGAAGTAGTGTAAGCAAAATTAAACATATTTAAATCAAAAACAAAAATTATGAAAGAAAAGAACCTTAAGGAAAATAAAAGCATGTGTAGGACAAAAAATTTGACCACTTTCAATCATTACTTTCGTTTGCAAGGACCTATATTAATAACACCATTTTTAGAGCCATGACTAACAGTTGTGACAATTTCAAGCACTAAAAATACAAAGAAGATACATTTCCCAAAGCTTGCTACAAGGTATCATGGTAAACATTTTGATACAATGTGTTGTGGAAGATTTGAAAGCTTTGGACAAGGTCCTTATTTTTAATGTTCATGCCAAACCTCCAAGATGTGACTAGGACAAGCTCTTTAACTCAAGTTCATGGTCATATCAATTGCACAAATTAGGTCAAAATAAGAGGGTGTTTAATGCATTTGGGACCAAAATGGTGCGATGATGAGGCATAGCTAATTTGATTTACAAAAATCACCACAACCTAGGGTTGGGAGGATGCACCATGCTCTTCCTTATAATATATTTGAGCTCCACATTGCTGCACACTACCAATGACAATTAACTATTTTAATTTTTTATGTTTTCATATATTTATATCAATGTCAAATTTAATTTAAATTAATTTACATTTCATGGACATGAAAAAACACATGTTAATTGTTTTTTATATATTTGTGTTGGTGGATAGGAAAAAGGAGTGAAATAGTTATAAAATGGAAGTAGTTATTAAGAAAGGTGGGAGATAATTATTATCAAAATTAATAGGGAAAAAAAATAGTTATGAAGTAGTTAGACTTGAATGCGAGGTAGTTATTTTTTAATTTGAATGGTCTAGGGATGACCATATGACTAGAATGGTTGTGTATAAGTGACATTTTAAACTTTTTGCAAAAAAACCCCATATAAAGCAATTCCTATGTCATTGGAATTTCGTAGCTCTTTGTCATGAAGTTTACATCAAAATGACCATCCATTTTTCCTTCAACTCCCTAATGGAAGTTTTGAAACTATCAAGTTATGATTATGCCACTTTAGGGGGTTCATGATTTCCTTATTTTCAATACAAATCATATTTCGACAAAATTCGTGTATTCCTTGAAAAAAAATCCAATGATATATCAAGCTCCTCAATCAAAGTTGATTTCAATTCTCAAAATGTCGATTAAATGGTTGAAAATCATTGTGTAATTCAACTCCCAACATTTCTAAATATCATAACTTATGATACAAATTGTTGTTTTGGAAATGTGACCCCACTTTAGTTTAATATTCTTCAAAACCTTTTCAAAGGTCTAAAGAAGGTTCAATCGGGACAAGTTTGTTCCCCCAAACCTTGATCCAAAAATGCATTGTCAAATTTGCCATCATTAAACTAAACTTGAAACTAACTTTGCTAGAACCTTAAATGGTTGTATTTGAAAAATAATAATTTTGAATTCATAAAAAATAAATTATTTTACAAATTATGTCGTGTGATATTATCATGTCTAAAAGAAAAACAATAGGACGTCTAAAATCATGGTACTTAAATTTACATACTTTTCACCCAGGGCAACAAAAATATAGTTCAATAAATAACCATGGTCATGGAGGTGGATATTGGTGTAAGCAAAAAAATGTGACAAATGTAGTCAAGAACATACATTCTTGGAAGTAATGAAATGAGATAGTAGGCAACCAAAAGGCCCAACTTTTTTCTTTAAAGTTTGGGAAGGTTTGGATCTCTAAATATTGATGTTTCCAACAAGTTTCCATATCAAGATTTTGATGTGTTCACGTCAAGTTCACACTGCATTCCCACCATGTTCCCAATGTACTCCCACCACATTCTTCACAATGTGTCCCCAACTTGTTTTTTATGTTCCCAATGTGTTTTCCAAGATGTTCCCACTATCACCACACTTCCATAACCTTTCTTTTCCCCAAAGTTGAACTTTCATAGTCTATATAAGTGGGTTGGCAAAAGGGACGCATGCAAAAAAAATTAATGTTTTTTTAACTAACAATTTTTTTTCCAAAAAACACAATTCAAAATTCAAAAAAGAAGTGATTTTGGAGGCTTTTAATTCCCAAAAGTGAGAAAAATAAATATTAAAATTGCTAGATTTGTATACTTGTTTTTCATTGTTTAACCAAAAATATAGAAGGATGATTAAATATTTATTTGTTATTTTTTATTTATAGCCATGTTTGGTTGAGTCTTCCTAGGGATGATCACCATTTTATCTACAAGTTCTTATCGAAGATTGCCACTGGCTACAAATAAAATTTCCTGAAGAAAACACTGAAGAAAACACTAAAAGCATGATTATATTTTTATATTTGGACTTTAGGATTGCAAATTCTACTTGGGGGCTGTCCAAAAAAATTAATTTTTTTTGTGAATGGACCAATCAAAGTGGTTCATTACAACAAAATTAGAATTCTATAATATTATAAAACAATTTGGATTGCACCCCCACAACATTAAATAAGCCTTCTCTATATGTTACCCATGACTAATGACATTTTTTCCATGAAAAGTAACATTCAATGGACTATGTATATTCAAATAAGGAAATTTTTAAACTATAATTTCTCCATGTTAGAACATAATTGACACATATTTGAAACAAATGTTACATTAAAAAAAATAGACTTCAAAATTTACTTGCATTTTTAAAAACCTACTTGCAACTTACTTTTACAATGTGAAATTAAAAAATTAATGTACAATAGTGAAGAAATATAAATTTTTCTTATCATTGAATGTTTGATTATTTTATTATGGGTGTTGATATTAATTTTTGTTGGCTTACAAATAGATTACCAATGTAACATAAAGAATTTTTTTTTAATTGTTTTATATCAACTAAAAATATAATATGGCTATCACTATTTGTTCACACATTGATATTACAATGGAGGTCTTAATGTTATGGCATTTGTTGATAATGTCCAATCATTGATAATATGAACTACATTTTAAAGATACATTGTGTTGTTCTAGATATAGGAGATCAATTGACTATTAAAAATTTATTATTTTAATTGTTCAAAATTCAAATTGCACATCATTTTGACTTAAACATAATCCATAACAACACATGATGTCAATGCATAAAAATGACAAATTTGCAAGCCGAAGTTTATTTAAATGTCAAATTTTAGCTTTTACAAAAAGCATCCAAGTTAACATATTAACACATTGTTCACATCCCTTACATAAGCCAAGGATGTGACTATTTAATCACCGCCTTGTATAGGATTTTTGAAAAGACGACCCAAATCCATACATGAGACTTCAAACTTTCACCATATAACCCTAAACTCTTGTCACCAATTATGTACCTAAGATCATTAACCTTTACACCACACCCTAACCTTAAATTTTGACCCAACTTAAACCCTTGTTACCATAGCCTTACATAGATAATCTTACCATTTATCCATGATTATGTAGCTTGAACTTTAACTTGTATAACCATACCACAAACCCCAAACACTACAATCTTTGACAACAATTCCACACCTTGGACCTTATTTAACCATTTTCACCACCTTGGACCTTACATCTTAATCTCATACACTTGTCACCAACCCCACACACAAGACTAAGGGTGTAATTATTTATTTTACACAATATTGGGTTACATAGTTCAATCATTGTTGCATTTTGTTGAAAGAGTATGTGGAACGAGGGACTAGGTTGTTTAGGGTATTGGTACAATTACTTGAGGATTTAAGGCTGAAATGGGTTCATGGTATGGGGATGGATAATTTAAGGATAACAATAAGCTTGTTTAAAGTATGGGTACAAAGATAACAATCTAGTAATGTGGTTAAAAATATTTAGAATGACACAACTTAACATTTGTAAGGAATTGGAGAAAAGTCAATATAAAACAAAACAATTTATTTGAAATGATATAGTCATTTTCTTTTCATTTGTTCACTTTTGTGATGTTCATGCTAAAGTGGTGATCATACATGAATAAAAACATCCAACTTTGGAATTTTTTTTCCATGAAAGTAACAAAGTTAAAATTTCTTTTATATGTTTGGCTACCTATTAAAACATAATATAGAATCTGATAGAATTTTAATTTTAAAATATTTGCAAAACATTTTTTTCCATTTTCAAGGAAAATCAAAAAACCAAATAATGAAAATTTCACACAAGAAAAACATTGGATATTACACAAATTATAAACAAAACTATCCTTTGTCTCCAATAAACCAATTGCAAATTATATTGTAGTACCTACCTTGGTTTGATAGCAATATGCCTAATAATATTCTACAATTCAACATTTTACTTTCTTGAAAATTTATGTTTAGGTCACTACGTCAAAACAACGTGGCATCCATTACTTGAACATATATGACTAGTGTTTCAATCTAATCATGTAATAACATATGCCTTGCAACTATGCCACTTTTATGGCTATAGACATTTTCATGACTACATGTACATGATTATAGTCATATTTTTAAAATTATTATGTGTGCCACTGATCTTGTTTGACCAAAAATTTCAAATTAAAAACCTTGATGGGCGGCTCATATTTAAAAATTGAAAACTTTCACTCACGTTGAAAAAATAATACATTATTATTACATATTGTCAGTGGATGCAATGGGTTTTATAATGTATTACAAAAACTTTATGTAAATTTTGGTGTAAAATTAAGTTCACCAAATTGAACCTAGCTTGGATTTAATGGTACACGATGATATATTTCAAAGTAAATATTACACAAAATTTTACTATATATTCATTTTACTTTATTTATTTATTTATTTGAAGCTTATTATGATATATGGTATGGCTTGTTTAAATTTTTCTTTCATTCAATATTGTGATTTTGAAACTTTGGGAAAAAATTCCATATTTTGGGATTTCTTTCTTTAATTTACACATAAAATAAGAAAATGTTGAACTTGTTCCAATTTTATTTGTACCACGTTCTGAATATTCGCCCAAAAAATAGTCAAGTTGGCACTCTTGCTCAAAGGTATATTTTGATGAATATCCTCCTTGAACTTTTTGACATTAGATAATGATATAGAGTCCAATTAATTATATCCAAAGATTTAAAAAAAATCCACATGCCCTAAAATGGCATTGCTTTGCAAATAAATCCTTACAATCTATACTAGTATAAATTCACTTAGTCCATCCGTGGCTCCGTCCGTCCCACGACGTTCCGGCTCCGTAGAATGTCAGAACCGGCCGAGTTCTGCTTGCATTTTCTACGGCAGAACCGGGCGGGACGGTTACGTGTTTTCGTGCGTCCATCCGTCCGTCCGACGACGTTCTGGGAGCATTTTCCGCGGCGGAACCGGCCACAGCCATTTTCTATGGCGGAAACGGCGCTGGTTTTTTTTTTTTTTTTTTTTTTCGCCCTGTTCCGGCGGGCTGCCCAGGTTAATACCAAGGTTTTTTTTTTTTTTCCCGCCCTTTTCCGGCGGACTGCCCAGGGTTAATACCAGGTTTGGAGTGAAGGAAAAAAAAAGGGAGGCACGGGCGGATTGTGTCCGACCGTCACGGGCACCCACTAGTCTCTTATATAATTACAACAGTGTGTCCGTCCGTCCGACGACGGTTCCGCGTTTTAATGGACCGGCGGAACCGGCCCGGACGGTCGGATTCCGAAAACGTTTTCTGTGGCGGAACCGGCCAGAGGGGGGGGGACGGGCGGGGAAGGGGAGGGGGGGGGGGGCCAATTTTTTTTAAAAATTATTTTCATTATAAAACATTTAAAAAAAATTAGAATCTTTTTGAAAATGTTCTGGGGGACTTCACAGTGTCTGAAGGGCACGGGCACCCACTAGTGGGTAGTCAAGAATATAAGTTTGATCCAAATTTATTTATTAATTAAAACTTTGTATTTACTAATTTATCAAAACATTTGGTCATCCAACTTGGAAACTTTTTATAATTTATATTTAATCACATTTGATCAAATAGATTTTTTTTAAAATAACATGAAAATCTATTAATAATAATAAATTCTAACAAAAAAATCACATTAAAAATTTATAGGTGTATAAATTAATAATTATAAAATTTACATAATATTAATATTTTTAATAAAATTTTGAAATTACATAATATTATATGTTAACTAAATTAAATATTTTACTTTAAATTTTAATTAATCAATTAAGTAATTATAAATATAACACAACTTTTATACAACTTTTATTAGTTCATTATACACTTAAATGGTGGGGAAGTTAATAATTAATTTACTTTTATTTTGAAATTTCCATAAAAACATTCATGTTGATTTTAAATAGGTTTATTTACCCAAAAAACTTATAAAGAAAGGAAAAATCCTTAGACATCATTGTTGTTCAAATGTATGAAATAGTGAAAATTCAAATGAATTTTCAATAAATGTTTTTGATATATATATATATCAAACAATGTATACATGTGTACATTTTGAAAAAATATTTGGACAAATTATGAAAAAAAAATGATTAAAATTAACTACTTTTGTGTGAAACAAAGGATGATGTGGGATAATGTTATAATGTTTCCCTTTCAATAAATTTATCCCATCTCCTTTGTCAACAAATTTCACTTTATAAATTATATAAATGAGAAATAATTTGAAAAAATATTAGTTCACAAACAATACATGCACTAAATATATTCAAAGTGCAAGTACCACTTGTGATGAACCAATTAAAAAGGCTTGTGACCAAAAAACAAAAAGTATCCTACTTAATTACCTACCTACTTAGGCCTACCTACCTACCTTGTCTACTTGCTTACCTACCTAAGCTTCTAGCTTAGGTTTCTAAGCTACCTAGGCTTAGGCTACCTAGTTTAGGTAGCATGGTTTTAGAGGCTAACTTAGGTTAATTAATTAAGGTTTTAGCCTAGGCAAGGTTCATAAGTCATGATAATAAACAAGTACCTACATTATCAATGTGGTTTTATTATGTTTAAACATGTGTCTACATAAGTCAATAAATACCTATTATTTAATTATATTTTCCCAATGTAATAATAAAAGTCACATGATTAATGCCAAAATTTACTATGACTAGAATTATTACTAATGGCATAAGCCATGAGTCTAATTTTACTAGATAGTCATGTAGTCATATGTGACCTATATTATCACAAACACAATGATATTTGTATTGATACATGCCACATTTTGGAATCTATACTACTTATAAAGAGACGTAGTGTCGTGTCTGTGCGTCTGTGCGACGTGACGTTCCGTGGAGCATTTTCCGCGGCGGTCGGGCTCTGCTTTTTCTGTGGCAGAACTGGCCCTTTTCCGGCGGGCTGCCCAGGGTTATTACCAGGTTTTTTTTTTCTTTTTCTTTTTCTTTTTTCGGTCCTTTTCCGGCGGGCTGCCTAGGGTTAATACAAGAATTTTTTGAAAAAAAGAAGAAGAGGGTATTAGGCTTCAATTTTTTAGGTTTTTTGGGGGATGGGTTTGGAGTGAAGGAAAAAAAAAAGGCAGGCACGAGCGGATTGTGTCCGACCGTCACGGGCACCCACTAGTCTATACTACTTATAAAGAGACGTAGTGTCGTGTCTGTGCGTCTGTGCGACGTGACGTTCCGCAGCAGAACTGGACGTGACGTTCCGCTACAGAATTGGACTGTGTCTCGGTGAGCCGTTCTATGGTGGAACCCAGGTCCTGAGATCCAGGTCCTGAAACCCAGGTCCTGAGAACCAGGTCCTGAAACCCAGGTCCTGAGCCCCAGGTCCTGAGTTCGAGGTCTGGCGGGCTGCCCAGGTCTTGAAATCGAGGTTTCAGGACCTCGACGGACAGGACCTTTTTTTTTTTTTTTTCCCGCCCTTTTCCGGCGGGCTGCCCAGGGTTAATACAAGAATTTTTTGAAAAAAAGAAGAAGACGGTATTAGGCTTCAAATTTTTAGGTTTTTTGGGGGATGGGTTTGGAGTGAAGGGAAAAAAAAAGGTAGGCACGGGCGGATTGTGTCCGACCGTCATGGGCACCCACTAGTCTATACTACTTATAAAGAGACGTAGTGTCGTGTCTGTGCGTCTGTGCGACGTGACGTTCCGCAGCAGAATTGGACTGTGTCTCGGTGAGCCGTTCTATGGCGGAACCCAGGTCCTGAGATCCAGGTCCTGAAACCCATGTCTTGAAATCGAGGTTTCGGGACCTCGACGGACAGGACCTTTTTTTTTTTGCGCCCTAAACTGCCGTCGTCGACGGACAGTGTCCGACCTCTTTTTTTTTTCTTTACTAGTCTTATCTATCTATACTACTTATAAAGAGACGTAGTGCGTCTGTCTGTTTGTGCGTCGAAGTCCTGAAACCCAGGTCCTGAAATCGAGGTTTCGGGACCTTGACGGACAGGGTTTTTTTTTTTTTTTTTTTTGCTTTCCGCCCTAAACTGCCGTCGTCGACGGACAGGGTTTTTTTTTTTTCCGCCCTAAACTGCCATCGTCGACGGACAGGGTTTTTTTTTTTTTTTTTTTTCCGCCCTTTCCCGGCGGGCTGCCCAGGGTTACTAGCAGGTTTTTCTTCTTTTTTTTTTCCCCGCCCTTTTCCGGCGGGCTGCCCAGGGTTACTAGCAGGTTTTTCTTCTTTTTTTTTTTTTTTTTTTTCCGCCCTTTTCCGGCGGGCTGCCCAGGGTTACTACCAGGTTTTTCTTCTTTTTTTTTTCTTTCCGCCCTTTTCCGGCGGGCTGCCCAGGGTTAATACAAGAATTTTTTGAAAAGAAGAAGAAAGGGTATTAGGCTTTTTTGGGGGATGGGTTTGGAGTGAAGGAAAAAAAGAAGGCAGGCACGGGCGGATTGTGTCCGACCGTCACGGGCACCCACTAGTACTACTTATAAAGAGACGTAGTGCGTCTGTCTGTCTGTGCGTCGAAGTCCTGAAATCCAGGTCCTGAAATCGAGGTTTCGGGACCTCGACGGACAGGGTTTTTTTTTTTTTTGCTTTCCGCCCTAAACTGCCGTCGTCGACGGACAGGGTTTTTTTTTTTTTTTTTTTTTTTTTTCCGCCCAAGTCCCGATCTGGGTTTCGGGACCTCGACGGACAGGACCTTTTTTTTTTTTTTTCCGCCCTAAATTGTCGACGACGGACAGGCCTAAACTGCCGTCGTCGACGAACAGGGTTTTTTTTCTCCCTCTCTGTTTGTCCGAGATTGTCTGTCACTACATGCTCCACATTACATCCATCCGATGTGGGGTTTTTTACGTCATTCAACAGGGAAGATTTAGCCACGTTTACCGGTTGCTCAATTTTTTAAACTTTTGTACCTACCTACCTACCTGCCTGCCTTCCTGCGTATCTACCTACTACTTATCTACCTGTTTGGTTGTACTTACCCTTTTTGCTTTTGCGGGACATGTGATGGATGGATGGATGAATGAATTCCGTGGCAGGGCAGACGGACGTTCCGCGGCAGAATTGGACTCTGTCTCGGTGAGTCTGACATGACAATTCTGCATTTCTGAGTCCTGAAACCCAGGTCCTGAGAGCCAGGTCCTGGGAGAAAAGTAATAATAGCAGTATGAGAAAAAAAAAGTAATAGCAACAGGAGAGGAGTAGCAGTCCCAAGTGAGAACAACAACAAGAGGAACCAACCAGGAGAAAAGTAATAATAGCAATATGAGAAAAATCGGGTTTCACGCCGACCGGGCCCGGCGCGCGCGTCGAGGTCGTGAAACCCAGGTCCTGAGAAAAAAAAAAGTAATAGCAACAGGAGAAGAGTAGCAGTCCCAAGTGAGAAGAACAACAAGAGGAACCAACCAGGAGATACAGAGAACTCCTGAGAACCGGATTTGAGTTCTATGAGCGAGCCTGTCCGGTTCTCCCAAAAAACCGGATTGCAGGCACGGGCGGATTTGGGTTGTGGTTCTTTCACCTTCTTTTGTATCCCACCTTGAATTCTTGGAAATAATATTAAATATATAATTACAACAGTGTGTCTGTCTGTCCGTCCGTCCGTCCGACGACGGTTCCGCGTTTGAATGGACCGGCGGAACCGGCCCTGACGGTCGGATTCCGAAATCGGGAATCGGCCCGGACAGCCGGATTCCGAAACCTGTGGCAGCAGGGGGGGGTGGGGACGGGCGGGGAAGGGGTGGGGGGGGGCCAGGGAGACGTAGTGCGTCTGTCTGTCTGTGCGTCGAAGTCCTGAAACCCAGGTCCTGAAATCGAGGTTTCGGGACCTCGACAGACAGGGTTTTTTTTTTTTTTTGCTTTCCGCCCTAAACTGCCGTCGTCGACGGACAGGGTTTTTTTTTTTTTTTTTTTTTCCGCCCAAGTCCCGATCTGGGTTTCGGGACCTCGACGGAGAGGGTTTTTTTTTTTTTTTTTTTTTCGCCCTTTTCCGGCGGGCTGCCTAGGGAAAAAAGAAGAAGAGGGTATTAGGCTTCAAATTTTTAGGTTTTTT